>OY757930.1:59600830-59713330 GCA_963585895.1 Sepioteuthis lessoniana
TGTCACAAGTTGGATTGAGGAAATAAAAAAAGCAGGTAAACATTTAGGGGCACATGTGAGATGACGCAATGATCTAGCGAGATGAAATCATACTAAAGATATCCGGAATTTAGATGTATAGAAATTAGCAAAATTTGTCAAGTGTCATTTGGAAGCTGTTAGAATTTGGTGTTCAGAGAGTTCGGTCGGGGGATGCGTCTTGTATCTTTGCGTCTCTTTTCATAGACCCTTACAGATTTTCTCACTCTTTCGTGCTACATTATGCAGTCTGATCATCGGGCAGTGTATCTAGATAATGAAGTATCAATTTCTATAAATATATTGGACATATTACTGTTATACCAATACGTTCCAATAAATGATTGTTAATTGTTGACAGAAAGTTCTTGCTTTTGAGTTGCCAACTCCCAGGCAATTTTGCTCTAAAGAATCACCCAAACCGTTGGAAGAAGTTTCGGATATCATTTCCTATCTGTGGATCTTTCAAACACAGCGTGGACAAAGAGATGATTGATAAACAAACTACCTGGAATCACATTTGGCACCGTTATTAGGATAAGACCAATTATTATTATTATTACATTTAATACCACAAGTGTTATCCATATTTATCCAACCCCTCCGCTCGGGCAGGATATGACACAAGATCAATTTTTTAAGCGGGGTTTAACAGTTTTGAATTCAGAATTTTCCTTCTCCTAGACTAGTTGCCTCACCAAGGCTGAAGAACCTAGTCTGCCCTACTATTTACCCATATGGAGGGAGTATAATTGGATTCATACCTTTTCCAAGGGTATTAGTGCTATGTGAAATGAAATCAGTCTCGTCCAGGATTTGAACTCGTATCGCCGTGTCCATTTCTTACACCACAGGCACAGGTACCACAATTGTTATCGTGCACAGCGAACTTAGTTCTCGTGACCGCAATATTATTAAAGTGGTGTCGTGTCAAGATATTTTTACACTAAGTGCCGTATCCAGATGGTAACGGACCAGGAGACTTTGCCTAGAAAAATGGTACCAGTAACCGGGCCAAAAAATAGTATTATACATCTCCGTTTATTCAAGTGCGTACATTTTTGAGGAATTCTTTAAATTAATGCATTCATTTTGAAGTTGGCTTTACCTTATTTTTCTAACCATTCTTCTTTTATTCTTATTTTGCTTCTTTAAACTAATTTCCTTAATGTGGATTTATTTTTTCAATGAATGTATTAAATTTTGCACCGGATAATTTCAAGAAAGGCATAAATATTAATAGTATCACCGCCATTTTATAATCGATATTTTCTATTATTAGCTTAATCTAGAACAAAGCTCTACAATTCAATAAACTAGAGGTGATCGAACTCAGTAAATATTCATAGCAGTCTCCTAGGTTGGCTCGTTAACCATTACTCCACGGTGAGACACTGGTATTCTCAGAAAGCATAACTTTTTCGGACTCTTCGTCATGAGTATAGGACACCTAGTGAGGACTGAATTCATTACACTGTAGTGGTCATATGCTAGACTAACTCACTAACTATTACTCTACAGTGAATCACTTTGTCACGAGTTCGTGACATTACGTAAAGATGAAATTTATTGCAGTAGAAATGGTTTAGACGAAGAAACTAAATATTTCTCCGGGCCCAGTCGGCTGTGGTCGCAGATACCCTGACTTACTCTGCAGAAGGGTAAGACTCCCCCAACGAGTGTCTTGGATATGACATTAAACAATCTGATGGTGAGGTTCTAGAAATTCTGGAGCTTTAAGGAATGAGGAGTACCCCATCTTTGCCATCATTAACAAATCCACTCTGACCCTGAGTGATAGCACCTGATAGGGTGACCTGATCTATTGGTCAAAAAGAACAAAACAGTGTACTAATTCTAAACTGAATTGTTAGAAATAGAACTGCTTTTGACGTTTAAGCTGTGTACTAATGTTAAACGAAATTATTTGAAATAGAACTGAGTTGACATGTATACTGCGTACTTATACTAAACTTAATTGTTTGAAATAGAACTTGTCCGTAGTGGTAGCATTTGATAGAGTCCAATCTATGGGTTAAATATAACTAAACATTGTACTTATGCTAAGATGAATTGTTTGAAATAGAACTTGTCCGTAGTGGTAGCACTTAATAGAGTCCAATCTATGGGTTAAATATAACTAAACATTGTACTTATGCTAAGATGAATTGTTTGAAATAGAACTGTTTTTGCATTCAACTGAGTGTAAAGAAAAAACTGCAATTATGCTAACTGGATAGTTTGAAGTAGAACTGTTTTAACATTTAACTGTGCTCTTACGTTAAATTGAATTGTCCGAAATAGAATCGTTTATATCTATGAAATAGATTTGGCATTAAATAACCTACAAAGAATGATATGCCATAAAACCAAACCAAACCAAACCAAACCAGCTATTTTTCCGTTGTAGATATGCGTGACGTAATAATTATTGTCAAAGGAAATGCTTACGGTGAACTGAGTTCAATCGTTTAACGAGACTGTTTGCATTCATGGAAGGCATGAATAGATCTCTTTTTGACTCTGTAACACTGAGTAAATAGTGGACAAATGGTGCTCTTTAACTTTGGCACAATAATTGGTCAAGGAGAAAGAACTCATCTGCTTAGAAATTGACTGACATTTCAGGGATTGAGTAAATACATAGCAGCCATAACTCGATTGGAACACATCCTGATATTTACGTAGTTTAGTCTCATAAAAGTAGGCAGCATTCGCAGAGGATCCAACTCTCTACAAAAACAGTTAATGAGATGAGTTTCTGAATAAATTCTCTGCGTCAACATCTCAATTCTTAATTGATTATCAATTTGATAATATGCAAAAATATTTTTACTGCAAAACCAAGTCAAATACAACAGATCTACTTTCGAACCCTCACCAAATATATATATATATATATATATATATATATATATATATATATATATATATATATATATATATCTACTCGTTTGGCAAGAAAAGAAAAAATGCCCTTGTCAAGTTTTATCTTTAGGAGTTTAAGTGAATAGTTTTTGATAATTGTGAAACACGCAACAGAATACCATATAACAGAAAAAAAGGACGCCTACTAAGAGCATCAATACCGCAGAAAGAAAGAAACTTTCAGAGTAAAGAGCAAACAGACTAATTTTGCGTTTCAAACCACAATATCCTGGTGTCTTTTCTTTGTTATGTCCTTGTTTTCCCTTTTCTGTTGTTACAGGGTCACGTGAAATTTCGTTGCCGCTTTATTCCATCCATACATTTTTGTTGAATGAGTCTGAACTTTGGAAGTTATCTCCCCGGCTTTGTGGTCGTCCCATCAAAATGATGGTAAATCCTTTTGGTCAAATCTGTCGTGGCATGTCTATACTTCTTGTAAATTCTCCTGTCGTATCATATTGCGTGGAACGGAAGTTGTTAAATCCAAAACTAGAAAAATGCCTCTAGGCAGAAAGAAGAAGGCTGGTGATGTAATCTTTGACAAAATAAAGAACAATAAACGGTAAATTTGAATAGAACAAAACGCGGAATTATAAAGACCAAGATTGTGGGATCTGCTAAGTGAATCCAATCCATCATTGAACTTTCATTTCAGAAATCAATGATTAAAAATGTATGAATACAAGAAGAAATATGATGGGTCTCAGCTGGCATAATCACAGTATGACCAAAAGCAAAGGAACTTTGTATTGTTGGCTATGATACATTTATAACATTGCTTCTTCCACGAAGAATGCCTCAGGCCGATCATCAGTGATATTTTCGAGGAATTGAGAAGACATAGAGGATAGCGCAACAATTCGTTTCCCTGCATTTTATATATATATATATATATATATATATATATATATATATATATATATATATAAAGACATAAACTTGTAACATCTCAAATGTATGCGTTAAATGAAAATTACTTTTTAGTTTTCAATTTTTTCGAGCTTGTTGTATCTTAACTTGTGCTTACCCTATCCATAAGAAAATCAGAAGATACTCATTTGTATATACAGAGTGTCCTGGTTAAATTTTCGTAATTTTTCATTATTAATTTCGCGCATGCACTTTATTTGTTTCCGGTATTGTCTACTGTGCAGCAAACATGAGTCTATTGGTCTCTGTCTGTAAGAAAAGTACGACCATTATGCAATTCACTCCCCCAGAAATTTGAAAACGGCCTATTGTACTACTGGCATTCGCGCCAGAACTTCCTGTAGAAAGATTTCCCTGTGTTTGGGTGTCAATCTGATAGAAATTTCATATTCATACTAATGAAAGCAAATATCCAGTCCACATAATAGTGTTTTGGGTGTTTAATAGCGATGATGTAAGTTATCCCTCCATCCATCTTATCATATGGTCCCAGATTAAACATGGGAATCAAGATCGAGCTTAGATGAGGTATTGCAGCCGTAGATTGAAAGGGTGGTTGTTGGAAAACTCGACACTTGGCAATAGGACTTTGCAATTTCACACAGTCAGGACAAACCACTTTTGACTATCAGAAAATATCACCCCCAAAAATATGATAATCTAAATCTGCAAATTGTAATCCCCGTGCGGTTGAGCGAGAGAACAACGAAATTTTGTTCCACAACAAAGATGAACCGAACCCAAAGATCACGGCAGCATTTAGTAATTTAAACAAGGAAACCACCATGAAACCTACAGGAGATAACGAAGTTATCTGTTGGTCGTAGTGGAAGTAAATAATGTTTTCTTAATTAATTTCATCATCATCATATTTCACCATCAGAACGGATATACCTGACCCTCTCTCGCCATCCACCCCTATCGTCCATTGCTTCTGGCAGGTCTTCAGGGCTACATCCCGTATTAGCACAGAGTTGCTGTATGTAGGGTCAAACTGGTCGTCCTGCCTTTGCTGGTCCATGTGAAGGGGTCCACAGGAGTACATCACTTATGAGGTCATCCCTACTTCTCCAGCAGTTACCTGCAAGTCTGCTTCGTCTAATTTTGATAGTTTTCGTGATGAGTGGTCGGTGGTGCTTTATGGGGTGCTGCCTCCAAGACTTGTTCAATATTACTCGCAGCACTCTTGTGTTGTTGCCAACAAGATTTTTCTCCATACGTTTAATTAGCGTCCATGTAGCACATCCATATAGCAGTATCGAGATGACCGCAGTTTGGAAAAAAATGCATTTTATTTTATCGGTCAGGTCTGATTTCCATATGACCGATAGTCTGTCGATAGCATTCCAGGCCTTTGCTAGTCACGTGTTGATGTCTGTCTCGGATGATGAAACACTAGGTAAGTGAAGATATTTACTAGTTTCAGAGAGCTACCGTTTCGTGTGGAGATGTCGCCTGTTTGATTAAATCACATATATTCCGTCTTGAGAATATTGCATTGGAAGTCTATGTCTGCAGCGGCTCGTTCCAGACTATGTAGCAGGGTTTCGTTTCGGGCCGTTGCATTTTCCAGAAGCGCTTTGTCATTGGCTTAGTCGGCGTCTGTAATTGTTTTTGCGGGGTTACTTCTGCTTCTTTCCTTGGTTTGCTTGAAACCGTTGTCTTTGATTTTATCAATATATGTTCTAAACACGTAGTCTAGACAGATGATAAACCGGTATGGGGCTATTGTGTCTCCTTGCTGTACACCTGCTACGATGTCGAAGTAGTCTGTGTCTCTATCGGGGGAACGGACATTTACTTTTGTGTTTCTATACAGCATCATTATGGCATCGGCGATTTCCTTTGGTAGGCCGTAGGCGAGTAGAATTTGCTCCATCTTTCCTCTGTGAATGGAGTCAAAGGCCTTGATAAAGTCGACAAATAATATTGTTGCCTCTAGGTTTTTTTGCACGTACACCTTAAAGAATTCAACGGATAGTCAAAATTTGTGACGTGTTGGATCAATTCCTCCGGAAGCCATTTTGGTTATTTCTATGTTTGTTCTCAATTTTGGGTTCTATGCGGTTGCGTAGTAGAGGATTGTATATCTTCGTCGCTATGGATATAAGGGTTATAATTCTGTTGTTCTTGACCCAAACTCGAACTAAATTAATTCAATCAATTTTATTCCAAAATATTTTCGTGTAATTTTGGTAAATACAAATGATAAAATGTGATGATAATGTTACTTTCATTTTTGCGTAATTTGGACAACGGTTTACCCATCGCACTTTATATATATATAATTTCATCAATACACACATGATATCAGTTTATTTTGTTGTGTATATATTTCTATCTAGAGATGTGACACAATTTAATTTTTCAAGTTTGCAGTCTTTCAGCAAAAGTCTACAATTTATATTGTTTCGTAGACATACGCAAAGTTGGCGACCGTATTCGAGAATGACCCGAAGGCTCCCTTATCAATAGCTACTACAGAAAAGTGTAGGGGAGGGCGCTACTCCTCTCCCTGGATTGCTCCACTTTACCCTTGATAATACCTTATATTGCTGAGTGTTAAGCAAGGAGATATCAAGTACCATTTTTAAAGTCTTTGGTATGACGTGACTTGGGACTGAACCCCGGTCTCCCGGACCTTTAGTGAACACTCTACCCACTTGACCAATGAGCAGACATAAGAAGCATTTATTTTTATTTTTTCTGAATTTACTTCTATTTGGTTATTTGGTTTAATTTCATATAAACATTTTTGGATTATTCAATGCAAATTGAATTTATATATATATATATATATATATATATATATATATATATATATATATATATAACGATTTTGTTTGTGGGTAATTTTTAAAAAAATTCCCAACAAAATTGAAGTGATTAGTTTGCACTCAGTTAAATTGTTTCAAGTGTTGCAATCTAATTGTAATAATTCTGTTTAATATTATACATTTACTTGCACACAGTTTAAATGGTTTGGACAATTCCTGTCTCAACGCAGGTGAACCTCGGTCACTGCCTTATACAACATTTAAGTTGAAATAGGGTTCCGTATTTGTTTGTCACAAGAGCGATTTAGAGAATACGGTTGGTACAATCATATAGGTGCCCGGGCTTGACGTCACTAGCTGACTTATCGGATCTGGCCTCTCTGATTACCTTTCGAACTATGTAAATAAAGTGTTACAAGTCACGTGACCACGGTGTATTCTCCGGTTCAAGCTGACAGAGTAGTCTGAACTTGGTGTCACTTCATCTAATCAGGTATTCGACACAAAACAAGATCTGGATATTTACAATTGAGTTATTATTATTATTTTTTTTGTGTTGTTGTTGGCTGGTTACACCATAAAGCAACAATTTTCTCTGGAAACTAAGTATGGTAATACGAAGAACAAAGCTTTGAAAAATAACAAATATTCAAGCTTGAAAGGCAAGTAAACGATTGTTAAAATAATGTCTTTCCTGTCTAAGATGAACGCCACGATTTTGTAAATGACTCCAACTATTGATTTCTGTAGAATTCAGCAATAGAAAAAGCAAAGGAAAATTAAGATTTCAAAAAGAGTTTAATGGAAAAATCTCTCTGAATGTTCAATTCTAAGCCAAAACAATATCTCAATGTATATGCGTAAATTTCAATCTATACATTTTCCATATCCATGCTATCACCTAAAGTACCATCATGATATTGTTTATATGCATGATCAACATTTACCGCTTATTATATATACTAACACACTGTATTTGTCATAGTCATGACATATGATTGGCAAAATAATTTTAAAATTCAGTTTTTGATAAATAATTGTTCTGTTTTATTCATTCGTAATGCCATTATTTTACTTTCATATATATAAAGAATTGTTTTGAGTACAACGTTTATTAGAATGCAAGAAATTATTTTAATTTTATTAAGTTATTGGTTGAAAGGGTGCAATTTTCATTTTACATTATTAATGTTTAGGAATTTTTATTGTTTTTCAATTTACACAATGCCAAAATAGACTCAAGACCTGAGTAAATGGAAATGGCATGAGTTACATATAACAGCACTCAGCTGTTAATGAGAAATGGTTCGTGTCAACAAAAATTTGCAACTGCAAAAAATATTTCTGGCACGATTGTCAATTGAAGAAAATGACAAAACGATGTGCAATCATTATGGTTGATACTACACAATTTGAGATTGCTTTTGTCTCCTCTTTTCATGATAGGCCGTTTGAAAATGAAGAGATAGTTTAAGTAGATACTGTTCGAAGTGCGAAGGAGTTCTTATTCTTTTTAAACATTAAAGACTGTTTATTTATACTTTTATTATATGCTTAAAACATTTTAAATTAATATCGGTGATTATTTATTACAGTAAACCCTATTATATCTCTATGTTCTTTTTAAGAAACAAAGTAAAGAAAGACACAAAAGGGGTAGAATATTTGTATTCCAGAGCTCTAAAATATCGTGGCTTACACGAAAATTTAAGGAATAAGCTGAATTCCCAATACTTGATAGGATAGGTGAAGTTTAACTCAGTAAAATTAGAGAAGAGAAAAAATAAGTTTCTTTTTAATTATTTTAAAAGGAAAACTCGCGTTACCAAAGCGTATTTTTTTAGCAGTGGAGATGTTATTATAAAACTACGAACAAACCAGAGAGACCAATATAAGTAAACATAGAATATTTATAACAACACAGTTATCTTGGTCCGGCTTGTAAATGGATAACAAATTCTGAGCGGGGAGTGTATTAGACGAGTCATACAAGTTTATAGTATTATATACTATGGGATGCAGCTTGGTGGATGTGAATTAAAACGGAGGAAACTACATGCCGATGAACAGCACATTTCAACTGATGCTGAGAAGAGTATCGTCCAAGGTCAATGAACTGGAGCAACTAGTTAAGTCGAGTAAGTAGTTTTACTTATCCCACAATTATTATGTATGTTAATGAGAAAAATAATCACTGAAAGACTACCATGACTAATTCAAAAACATACGTCCAAACCGCACCAACATTCGTGCGAATAAACGAGAGGTGCGTTCTTCTGAGGTTGGAGTCCGTATGTGTTGCTTATTGACCATTGAGCGAGTTGTCAATCAGAGATTATCTGCACACGATGCACCTGTGAAAAAAAGCGGAAACTATCACGTGGATTAGCGGAAATGTGTGGGTGTTAAAAAGGATATATGCACATACCCACGCAGGATACGGGTAGTGTGAGCTTTGAGCCAGGACAGGTCAGTCATGATAGTGCCTGTTAGTGGTTGGGCGCCCTGCCGCGCCAAGAGCCCAGACTGGGCCTCCGGTTGAGTACCGACCACCTGAGAAGCACAGAAAGTCATAGGTGGAGCCTTGAAGATAACACAGCGTCGTATGGTCAAGAGAAGAAGTTATGGGTCAATATAGCAGTCTGTCTTTGTCTTTGTCTCAGTCCGCCACAGAAGTTTTGACCCCAAGAAGAATAAAATGACATATATTTTTATAACAAAGTGCTATGATCATTTTTCCTCCATGTATATTCAGTCATTATGAGTACGCAACATATGTGAACGCAAGTAAAACAGTTCAAGCATATTAAACAGGATAGACCAAGCTCCATATTAAATCGCAAGGTTCTTAAATTCGTAGACCAGTTCACATAGCTCGGTAGTAATATCTCAGCTACAGATACTGATGTAAGCATACATATAGGGAAAACGCGGACTTCCATCTCACAAACCATCCATGCAAAATAAACAAGACATGGTAGGCACTGCTACAGAAGTAAATATTAAGAAGTAATGTTGTCTTGTGGACATATAGGCTCACCAGAATTGACCGGTCAGGAAATACTTGCATATATCCGCTTGGATGGAGTCTACCAGAGTGGACATGAGTGAGGAAAGAGAGAGAGAGAGAGAGAGAGAGAGAGAGAGAGAGAGAGAGAGAGAGAGAGGAGGGAGAATAAGTGAAGAAGTGTGCGTGCATCAAGGGACTCCATCTTATCAGCACGACGTAATAGTGATTATATATATATATATATATATATATATATATATATATATATATATATATATTAGTTGCATACCTTTCCCAAGGTTATTAGCACTATGTGAAATGCAAGCATCCTCATCCAGGATTTGGACATGGTTCCCTGAGCAACTCTGTGATATAGAAGATATTCTTTCTTTTTTCTTTTTTAAAATAATACTTCAACGATGGTTCATGGGTTAAGGCATGCCTGCAGATTGATATAGTTGTGCCTTTTCTCGATGCTACTTGTCGATGTCAAAGCAAAATTGTGACCCAAATTGTAAATGTTGATTTTCTTGACAGACAGGGATTTCTCCCAAGGAAAAATAATGTGACATATTATTCTTTAGGACATTTACTACAGTTTACGTAGGTGCTGTCCCCTTGTAAATTATAGATATTTCTTATGTTGTAAACCGCCGTTTATGTAAATGCATCTATAATGCTTTTGTATGGGTGGTCAGTTAGAGTATAAGCATATAATTTAGTTTGAAATATACCATTTTTTGAATGGATATTTATATGGAAAGATCATCAACATATATCGTAAGAGATTAGCCTCTGTGCTAATTTTATATTACTGGTGGACACTATATAGCAAAAGATAGGCAAGTTATCGTTGGAGACGTTGATGATAGATCTTTTTGACCTCATTAATAATACGTGGAACAAATTCAAATCCATTTTACGTCATCATTATATGTTTATAAGTAGTAAAGAAGCAGTATTTTCAAAAATGTGGAAAAACAAGAAACAATATGTACGGAGAGGTTCTGAAAAACTAATCAGACGTTTTCTTTGTTTAAAACATTATTATTGCGTATTCCTATCATAATAACAATTCTGAATCCACAAATGTTTTCCAAAATATATATCAGAATATTTAAATTATATCACTATTAATATATTTTTCCTGAGCATCGACAAATATCACTTCTAATCACTGGTAAATGGGAATAAATATACTATGTCTAGTCATTTCCACACACATATATGTAACTAGATACTAGACTGATACAATCTTAAAGCAAATGATATTATATACCCAAATCTGGATCAATAAGTCTGACAAGTAGTTGTTACCTGAAAAAGTATCTAGAATGTTCACTATATCCTGTTCGATCTGTGAGATTAATTTTCATATATATATATGAGTGTGTGTGTGTGCGTCTACATATATATATATACATATATATATATGGGGGGTGCGTGTGTGTGTGTGTGTGTGTGTGTGTGTGTATAAATATATATATAGAGAGAGACAGAGAGAAAGAGAAAGCGAGTGAGAGAAAGAGAGAGACAGAGGGAGAGAAATAGAGAGAATAAAGTGCACGTAGCGTAACCGTTATCATATTAAGGAAAAGATGCAAGTCCCGAGTTCAAATCCAACACGTTTCATTTCAGCCCTTGGGAAGGATGTGAATCATTCTCATCTCCTTCGAGCAGTGTGAGTAATTTTCATCTCCCACTAGCAAACAGATGGGCAAAATAGATTCTTTAGTTTTAGTAAGGCAACGCATATTGGAGAAGGAAAATCTTCGGATGCAAAAAGTGACGAGTATTAATCGGATGAGCCGTGGTACATTGGTGCTCAATTCCTCTGCAATTACAGCACTAAAATATCTGACTGGTCCTGCACAAACCTTCACCACTGTGTTCGTCGTCACTATCCCACTTGGTGGGTTTGTGGCAGACCAAATGCGATATAATTTGAAGAGTGCTGAATATCTGGGATAGAGCTATAATATAATGATACTAAGTAAATATGTATTAGTTTTTATATAGATTTAATAGTATTGAAGCTTGTTTCATGACATCATCAACTGACCCCCATACTTAATAAAAGTGTTAGTTTTTGTTAAAAAAAAAAAAAAAGACACAAGAAACTGTAATTTTTGTTTCTGTAATTTTGCATTAATAGACAAACAATCACTTACTCGCTTGTTTTAAATTTTCTTTGAGATTACCAGAGAGGAACATTTGAAATGCCGCAAAAATTTTAAGGATCAAAGCCCAAAGTAATTCAAGAAATCATTTCCCTCCTAGATTGTTTAAAATACATTCTTTAACCAATTAGAATAACAGACAAATCATCAAACCTTTTGTCTAATTTCGAGCCGACCTCAATCTTACAAATAGCAATAAAATAAATAAATCTTAGCATCATTAGGGCGATGTTGAACAAGTCCTAGAGGCAGCACCCCACAAAGCAACAGCTGAACAGCTACCTAACACCCATCACGAAAACTATCAAAATTAGACGAACCAGACATTCGGGACACTGCTGAAGAAGTAGGGACGAGTTCATAAGTGATGTACTCCTGTGGACCCCTTCAAATGGACCAGCAAAGGCAGGACGACCAGCTAGAATCTACATACAGCAGCTCTGTGCTGATACGGGATATATTCCTGAAGACCTACCGGAAGCAATGGACGATAGGGATTGGTGGCGAGAGAGGATCAGAGATATCCGCGCTGATAGCGTGATATGAGGATGATGATGATGATGATGATGAAATACATCTTCAGTAGGTTTCCGAGATTTATTCAGTAGTCTACTTAAGAATATACGGTTTATTTCTTTTAAGTAAAAATCTAACATTTTTTCTTTCAAGAATGCACTCGATTTCCACACAGTTTAGTTAGTCTAACTTCAATGAAAATACTGTTTACATAGACAGGATTGTACTCCCATTTCAATCTTACGTTTTCTTCAATAAAAATCAGTTACAGATGCGTACATATTTTATGCATAAATATATAAAACTTTCTTATATACAGACATACGGACACAAAAGATCTTTTACAGACACAAAACATCAAATAGGCTTGGAAAATGCAGACTGTGGCTTAAACTTTGTCTCTCTTGTAATATTTACTGTCTGACTCATATTGTATTTTCTTACAAGTAAAGACGTTGTTACTTCAGTTTTTCAACAAATTTTTCATTCGATTTAAAGAAATTAAATTTATTAATTTTTAAATCGGTGTTTTATTCAATCGTTTAGACTTCTACCGATATATATATATATATATATATATATATATATGTATATATATAATGTCTGTGTTTAGCAATTCTTCAACATCAATGTGAATAAGCCTTTTAAATATAGATTGATTGTTAGTATTTTTGAAGAATTACGAAAAGTTTGATTTTCTCTCTGAATTTCTGAGATGAGGCATTTCTGTTCTCAACACATTAAAAACTACTGGACTAATATTGGTAGCTAATCTCGCAATGCTTCAGTTGCTGTATAATTTGGCCTTCTAAAACGACTTTTTTGTTTTACTCCGTAACTTTCAAGGAAATCAGAACTTTACCCTTTACTTAATCAAAAGTGAAGACTCTTCTGATTTCACCATCCATACCTTGTGGGTATCTCACATCAGCCATTTAAAAATTTTTTATCGCTATTGGAACCAGGGAAGTCGCAGCTTCCAGGTGATAGTCTGCTTGGATATTTGACTTGACGTCTAAACACTCTCAACCATGTGTCCAGGTGGAAATGTTAGATTGGATTTTAGGGGTTTAACTCAATCGTATATATAGTGTGTTGTGATCATAGTTGTTATGAATAAGAAGTATCTACTCTTTAAATAAATAAGTTCTGTATACACGGAAGGTTGCCGAGTACAATGAAAGCTACTGGAATAAGGCCGGAGGCTACAGCGGCCGAACTGTTGATTCTATAGCAACTAAAGTCTGTTTTTTTTAACAATTCCACTAAAAAATGCCTTTTAAGAACTTCAACATTCAGAACCACAAAAGATGGGTGAAACCCTATGTTGTAATTTTGTTTGCAATAAAATTTGTTTTTTCTTGCATAATTTATTCTGTTTCTGATTCTCAAATTCGCGTGATTAGAAATAAAATATCTCACTGATCACGTAATATATATATATATATATATATATATATATATATATATATATATATATATATATATATATATATATATTAATTTCATATGCACAATCTTCTGTTTACAAGAATGTCCTTTCAAGTTCACTCTTGTGCAGACCACCATTCTGAAACGCACGTATGGTTGCACACATGGATACACATGCGTGTATGTTACACTTCAATTCAGAGCAGCTCTCACTTTCAAAAGAGGCGTACATCACAACGAATCTATTGAAAATAGCGACTACCGCAGCAAGCAAAGCAAATGAACTGATATGAACCGAATGAACGATAATTGAATTATTTAATCACAGAGCAAATTTCACTGAAGCCCACCAATATGATTTAATATAGTTTCGCTTTCGCTTCCAATAGAAGCAAAAAAAAAAACTACATTGGTTTTATAAGCATCGGTTGAGGTGAAAGACGGCTATAACTTTTTCAATGTATCTATCATACTATTTAATCTCAGGATATCCAGTGGTTATTTTAAGTAACCACTGCCCATTTCTTTTCTTTTTAACGCAGTTAATCGTTTACTTTCTAATCAATAATCAGAATCATTATTAAGAAAACGACCAAATTATATTCAGAAATCGACATACTGTAATTTGACGTGTATCAAAAATCTACATTTCAGGAATAAGGTTCCTGAAACGTAGATTTTCGATTTTAAACAATTCTATTTTTGTTTTTATTGATACAATATCCGCTGACAAATATTCGCTCGATTTTTTTCTCAGTTCTAATATCATAAATCTTAATGTTAAGAATTGATTTTGCTTCTTTACTTTGCATGTTTGTTAATTTTAGAATTAGATGAACAGCATCTATGATGAATACATCAGATGCTTAGATGACTGGTTCAAATCCGGTAATTGGGAATTTTCTTGGACAGGAAAAACAATTTTTCAACAAATTATTTTCTAAATCAAAGATACCAGGATTTTACCAAGTATTACTTGATTAATTATTCTACATCGTTGAAACCTTATAGTAAAAAATATAACTGAATTGTATTTTATTCCCGAACATATATATTTTTGGAAGTTTCCTAGAATTGTAGATTTTAATAAATTTCGTTATTCATTAGAGTCGTTACCACCAGCCTAACATCTCAGTTTTCTCAATTCCCAGGCAACGTCTCATAATTCTATACCTTTATTGTTTTTATGTTACTTTATATCCATATTATTGTTAAGATGGATTTGGATTTGACAGACATATTTTCCACATTCAGATTTCTTTATCGGCTAATTGTTTATTAAAGTATAACTTTGCATTTGTGCCCACATCATTTGTTTGTATAGAGGATCAAAAGTCGTATGTGCAATTCCCAGTGAAAAACTTACGACTCTGAGGTGGCTTTTTTGTATTCTATTTGAATCGTCTAATCACATTTATTTATCCGTAATTATCAGCCCATAAGTGAAATTCTACGTATCTTTGCATTGGTAAATATTCCTATTTTTGGATGTGGAGATTCAAAAGAGTCGATTTTTGTGATAAAGAACTGAATATCAACTTATTTGGGGTGTATTCATGTACGTTTGTTTCTTTGTATAATGGTATATCAAACTTTGTGGGCTATTTAAAGCCAAATCCATACTTGTTGAAGAATGGCATTTATACTATTAGATCCATAGCAGAGGGTATAAGAGGTTTCATATCTTTTCCAAGGGTAATATTTCGAAAATGAAGGCAACAGCAAAAATTTAATTTGAAGTCAATTAATTCGAGGTTTGAACGGATGTATGTAAACAATAGTAATTGTGATTCATAACCGTTTAAAATTTACTTCGTAGCTAATATCTCCTCGTGGATGAATGGTTAGAAGCTTTTGTTTGGCGTTTGAGTCAACCGGATTTCGATCCCAGCTACGGGAAGATACTGTCTTGCCACACAGATGAGTTCTGATAGAACGAAACAGATCTGTCTGTGGATGACTATATATATAAAGCAGGTTAGATAGCTAAAAGCAATCTAAAGCATAGTTGTTGTTTTTTTTTAATTCTGTTTTATGGTCAGATAAAGCCAAAATAGAATTGTTTCCTCACAAGAACACCAAATTCGTATAGAGGCAGATCACAAACGATAAAATACTTTCTTAGAATTACGTACGGTGGGGGGAGTACTATGTTTTTTTGTTTTTTTTAAATATTTCCCTGTTTCTGGGCCCGGAGAACTTGGGGATTCTTAAAGATAATATAATACAAAACGTACAAAATATGTCTTTGGGGTGTCACTGAAGACATGAAAATGACCCGAAACACATGGCACGAATTGTTATCAAATACTTCGATGACAGTAAAATATATTGGTGTACCTTGCGCAATACGTATACATAAACCCAATAGTAAATTGGTGGAACTATTTAAAGAATGAAATAGGAAACAGAAATCTTTCAAATTTGGAGAAACTAGAATATATTGACAGTGAAGAATTGAGCAAAATATCTATCAGTATGTGAAGTGATCTCGTAAGGAACGATCAAAAATGATTAAAGGCAATACACAATTGTTATACAATTGATAATTGAGACAAGAGGGCCGTTAATTTTGTCTTGTGTTAAATGTTTATTCCATATTTTTTTGTCTTATTGTTAATCATTAAAATGTAAGTTGTGTTATGAACATAGCTTCACATACTTTCAAATTCATAATATATTTATTCTTATATATATATATATATATATATATATATATATATATATATATATTCCTGCTAGTTTATTTCTTTCCTTCAATATTTGTATATTTTGCTTCGATGTCTTAGATTAATGAGTTGCTTCATGGAACTGTTGACTCTCCGTTGAGATGTGACGCTGTATTCATGTTTACGGGGAAGTTGTCTTCTAGGACGAAATAATTCTTGCTCTGGGATTGTCGTTTTCAGCGTATCATCTCCTAACTGTATAAAAATAGGACATCACAAGTAGTCATTAATCATCGTGATACTGGTCAAGCTAAACATATGTTCAGTTTTCTCTCGACGGGAAACAAAACGTGAAAATGTTACACTGAATATATAGTATCTGCACCTGTTAAAGTCTAAATAAATATGTGAAACAAAAAAAAAAAAAAAAGAAAAAACGAAGAAAGAAATAAAAATCAAATAAAATCAAGAATTTTATCTATATATTTCATGATAATCATCATCGCACGGATTCCTTTATATTTCACTCGACATCCGTCCCAATCTTGATATGTCCCCTTGATGACATCCAGTATTTGCGCCAAGCCGATGGATTTAATTTTTTATTAGTCGGCAAACTCTGGTATGACTATATGAGAATTTCATTTATGAGGTCATTCTTACTTCTTCAGCAGTGACCATCATATATTGCTCAATCTTTTGTGAGATGGACACTAAGTAGCTATACAGCTGAGTTTTTGTATGATATTGCTTTCGAGGTTTGTTTAAAATAATACGCGGTATTATAGTGCTTTTATCTAGCTTTTACTCTAGGCATTTCCTTAGAGACCAAGTTTTCATTTTCTTTCTGGAATTGTATATTAAACTTCCTAGGTTATTTATTGACAAAGCCATACTTGGATAAAGACAGTTGTGGTGGTATTTAATCCACATTTCAGTAATAAGAGAGACCATACATTTTCAAGGGTATTTGTCAGAAATGAATATAGTAGCAAAAGTGGAGTTCGAACTCGCTTACTAGGCAGTCACAGCCCAGCATATTATCCATTTCACCCCAAATAATCCCCCGTCAAAATCCAACACGTTCAACCATACATTAGTACTGACATGGCTAAAGGCCGGAAAGAATCTCCGTTTTCTTTAATTAGGGAGATTAGGATCCCCCATGTGCTTTAATCAGAAAGGTGACATCTCCACACTAGACGGAACCTCCCTGAAACTGGTTGACAAATTCACCTCCCTTGGAAGCAGCGTCTCATCAACCGAAAAAGACATCGACACACGGCTAACGAAGGCATGGACAGCTATCGATAGGCTTTCGATCGTATGGAAATCAAACCTGACCGATAAAATGAAACGCAGTTTCTTCCAGGCTGCGGTCGTGTCGGTGCTGCTGTATGGATGCACTACTTGGACGCTGATTAAACAGTTGGAGAAGAAGCTAGACAGCAATTATACAAGAATGTTGCGAGCAATATTAAACAAGTCCTGGCAGCAACACCCCACAAGACGCCAACAGTACGGTCACCTACCACCTGTCACGAAAGCTATACAAGCTAGACGAACCAGACATGCTGGACACTGCTGGTGAAGCAAGGACGAGATCGTAAGTGATGTGTTCCTGTGGACCCCCGCATATGGAAAATCAAAAGCAGGACGACCAGCTCGAACATACATACAGTAGCTATGTGATGATTCGGGATGTAACCCTGAAGACCTGCCGGAGGCGATGAATGATAGGGAGACGTGGAGAGAGGGGGTCAGGGATATCCGTGCTAGCCGCACGACATGATGATGACCCATATTTTAATATATCTGTATTTTTTCTTATTTTGTATCTATATGTGACGAAATATTACATTTTAAATTCTTTCAAATGATTAATGTTTCTATTTGGATATTTTATGTTTTTTTTTTATAAATAAAAATGAATTCAGATACTACTTTAATAATCCAATCATTTTTTATGCAAAATTATGTTAGTTAATATAATTTCAAATATTTTATTTACATCGTACAAACCATTAATTTTTAGGTTTGGTTTGATTTGATTTAGTTTTATATCACATCAGTTTAAATGTCCTAACTGTCTCATCTCAACCAATTGAGTTTAGTATAAGTACACAGTTTAGTTCTAATAAACTTATAGATAGGACCCTATCACTCCGAGCCAAAGTGGACTTAGGAGCGATGGCAATGACGGGGTACTCCGCAATCCCATTAAGCTCCATTATTGCCGGAACTTTACCATCAAATTGTTTAGTGTCATATCCAGAACAACTATTAGGGTGGGCTCTTACCTCTCTGCAGAGGAGCAGTCGGAATATTCTATAGCCTGGGCAATACAAACCGTTAATCCTTGATTAAATTGGATGATGATGATGATGATGATGATGATGATTTGTTCCTGCCAATTTTTGAAATTCTGAAAAAGTATTTTTGCCTTGAAAGATGAGAGGGCAATATCACATCTATTTTCTCATGAATAAATTCGAGAAGTTTCTAACTCTGAAAGGTCAACCAAAATATTTTCTATTGTTCGCAAAGAAGCCTTCTTCGTCTATGTTCCTTATCGATAAAACAAAGTCGACCCTGAGTTCATCGCTAACACTCGGGGCACCAGTCCAAATTTGTGAAAAACCTCGTATACCTAATGCTTAAATTATCTTCTGTCCAATCGGTGGGTATTAGAGTACACTGACTATTAATTGCAGAGGGGTAAAGCTCCCCCAAAAGGGTTGTCCTGGATATGACACCCTTACTTCTGGTGGTGAGACTTCAGTTCTGGAGATCTGGGGAATAAATAGAACCACTTTATTGTCATTACACTTATGAACTCTCTAACACGGAATGTTTGTGCGTGTTGTGGTCCCATCTATGGGTCAAATAAATATGTTTAAAATGACTCGTATTAGATAGGAATACTTGGTAATAACAGAGTCAAAAAAACTCATGAACCTACGCAAAAATGTACATTGAATGCAATTCCATAACCTTTTGGCATAAAATGACTTCAGACGAGGTAAAGGAATTGTTATACCAGCGAGTTTATCATTAGTTGAAGCACCTCTGAAATTTCTTTTTTTATCTTAAGTAGTTTCAAGTTGTGTACTATATTCAATGTCCTTTACGTCACGAAAATCTTATTTTAAAGATTCCTTTTCAGTTTAAGACACAACAAGAAGAAAATACTTGGTTGGTTGGTTGGTTGGTTGGTCGCTCGATTGGGTTTCAGGGCATATCAACCTTTTTTAGGTTATTTAATGCTAAATTCATTTTTACACAAATAATTAGTTCAATTTTAAACAATTCAGTTTAGCACAAGTATACAGTTTAGCATAATTTCATCGACTAATTGTCAAAAAGCTATTCAGTTTAGCCAAACACTTCTAATTCAAACAATTCCCTTTAGTATAAGTATAGATTTTGTTTACACATATTTAAAGGAAAAAACAGTTCTATATTAAACAATTCAGTTTAGCGTAAATTGAATTTCAATGTCAAAAACAATTCCATTTCAAACAACTCAGTACGCAGTTTGAATGTAAGTCCACAGTTTATTGTTAAAACATTTATATTTCAAGCAATTCAGTTTAGTCAAACACTTCTTTATCAAACAATTCAGTTTAGCATAAATACACAATTTAGTTCTATTTGACCAATAAATAAGACCCTATCAGGTGGTACCACTCCAAGCCAAAATGGACATGGGCGCGATGGACAATGAAGGGGTACTCCGCATTTCTGGAACCTCACCATCAGATTGTTTAGTGTCAAATTCAGGACACTCGCTGTGGGTGGGGTCTTACCCCACTGCAGAGAAATAGTAGGTGTATTCAATTGCTCTAGCTGATTGGGCCACAGGACACTCATTGGTGGGGGGTCTTACACCTCTACAGTGGTGCAGTCGGTGTAATCTACAACCCCAGCCGACTAGGCAACAAGACATTTAGTCTGTTGGCTGAGTAGAAAGAATTATGCTCTAGCACAATCTTCTGTTTCGCTAAAATCTAATGATAAAAAATATCTATGCTATTGATTAAAAAGAATCGATAAAAGGTACTGACTCTAAATGTGTAGACATTAGTTATTTAAGATCAACCGCTAGGCACTCGTCCTAATTTAAATTTCAAAATTTCCAAAATTGTGCGTTCAGTATCAATATATTTTCGATAGACCTTGCTTTTCTAAAACTGATGGTGATCTCATAGCCGGGCTCTTCTTTACCTTTAATCATACTAACCAACCCCTCCGCTCGGGAAGTATTTGACACAAGGTCAATTTTTAAGCGGTTTTTAACAAGTTTGAATTCAGAGTTTTCCTTCTCCTAGATTTGTTGCCTCACCAAGGCTGAAGAACCTAGTCTGCCCAACTATTTACCCATAGATGGAGGGAGAATAATTGGATTCATACCTTTCCCAAGGTTATTAGTGCTATGTGAAATGCTATCAGTCTCGTTCAGGATTTGAACTCGTATTGCCGAGTCTATTTCCTACGACGATAACCATTACACCACGGGCACCTCCACGATTACACCACTGGCACCTCCACTTTACTTTTAATAGTTCTCAAGTCACGCATGATCTAGGGACATTACCTGTTCATTTTTCATCGCTTATTTTCTTGCCTAACATTTCCTTAAAAACTCTTTAAAACTTTCTTTCCGATTATGACCTAAGGTAATTACTTGTTAAGTAGTGTTAAAAATGAAAAAAATAATTATTTGCAAGGAAATATTATTCCTGCTTTTCTTATATATATATATATATATATATATATATATATATATATATATATATATATATATATATATAGATTAATGACAGAAAATTACGTAAATTGACATAGTATATACATTTCGTTTGTACCCCTTTTATTCTCGACAGAATATTCTCCGTAAGTGATCAATATTCCTAACTGAATTTATGTATATCAATAATGAAGGATATAAAGTAAACATATTATGCATATTCATATGAGCTTCAAAATTCTGAGGTATGTCTGGTGAGGTCTAACGTAGGACATAAAAATATATCGAATGTCCTCTAGCTTAGAGATTTCCCACATTTGCTAAAATTTGACGCTTCTACATTTTGAAGGATATATAAGAAGCCTAATAATATTTAGCGGAGTAAAAACCGTCCTGATCCCAGAGTCAAAACCTTATTGAGTAGTTGCTATAGGCAGTAATAATTGTCAGAAAAAAAAAAAATTACCAAACTCTAGAGCTTAACTCTCTTTCTCTCTCTTCCCCCCTCTCTCTCTCTCTCTCCATATATATATATATATATATATATATATATATATATATATATATATATATATATATATATACCAAACTCTAGAGAATGAAATTCATGCAACCAAAAACATGAACATGTAGCTCTACAAATTAAGTACACTCCTAATTTGATTTTTGCCTACAGATTTATGGCAATTTTATTTCAGTACAGTAGAATTTGTTTATAAATAACGCCTAATAATATCATCTTTGTATCACTTTGTATTGTATGATAAAACCTAAATACATTTGTTTTAGAATACAGGTAACGTTCCATATAGTTATTTTCTTGGTGAAAAAATATACGACTGATATCCCCTAATGGATCAACTAAGTATTTAAATAAATATTTTTGTACTCAAGAAATTGTAAAGCAATTAACTTTTGTTATTATGTATAATTAGATACGCCAAAGAAATATAGCTCTATTTTTACATCATAATTTAAGTTACCATTATATAGTGTGAACTGCCAAATGGATTTCCAACGTGAAAATATTTCGGGATTTGTTATAATTCCATTAATATTTTATAGACTTGGAAAGATTATCAAGTTGTTTCCTCATTTAATTATCTTCAATCATTCGATAAACCTGACAGTTAACTTATCCTAATTCTGTGGTATATTTGGAGGAATTGACACAAACATTTATTCGTTCAGTATTTGTGAAGATTATATTCATCAAAATATTTGTACATATACAACTTGTCTAAAGGAAATCGAATTCTTTCTGAAAATATTGCCATTTACTTTTTAATTATCTAATACAGCATTTTCAGAGAATTTTTCTTTTACAAGATGTGAAATGCGTCCCAGATTTGATATCGTTTTTATTTGATGTTTTATCGAAAATTTACGACATTTCTGGTTGAATTTCAAAAATGCGTCTCGAAACGCTGCAATCAGAATCGATAACAGCTTGGGACGAGGGTTTTCCTGTTTTTCGTCTAATCTTTTCTATGTGATAATTTTGCGTTGCCATTGATGGTCTTCTAGGTTAGACATTGTCTTTGTAGATTTTCCACTTCATTCAAAATGCTGCTATCATTCGTGACATTTCGGACACTGCAAAGGTCACTGGCAACATTAGAAAAGTCTCTGTCCATTATATGTAATAGTATATAATAAAAACACCCTTCATTGGACAAGATGATAATAAAACAATGATAACGCTACAGTTATGCTACCATTTAAACTTTAATGCTAACCAACGTTGTGTAATGTATCTGTATACAAAATATCAAGCTACTTCTCACACTGCATTTTTCTCTTTTGAACATGCTAAAACTGATTTACGTGCTTATTTGCGAGTCCACAATTCTTTTTATATACCCCTACATATATGAATATACAAATAGAAAGAACGTGTCTATTGCATGCTCCTGACTTCTTCTCTTCCTACTTCACTCTATTTGATTTTCTTTCTCTCTTTTTTGCTCTCCATTTCTCTTTATATATATAAAAAATATACAAAATCAAAAACGCGAACGTCGAAGTGAACGGACGTCGTTTTCGTCGCTCTTCAAAAATGGTGCATTTAAAGTAAATAAATGAAGTAGAGATTTTTATTTATTTACTTTTCAATCTATATATTTATTCTTTGCATCATAAACTTTATTCAAGTAAAATTAGATATAAACCATATACATATTAATTACATAGAAATATCTTATTCCTTTTGGATAATTCAAGACCTAAAGGTGATACATAAATTATTCTAGTTTAAAAATGAATGTAACTCACTAAACGATATTATTTCCCCGCAAAACCCTTGCAAGTAAAAATCAACATTATCATATTTAACTTAAATATAAAATCGGTGCAATTGACTGAGCTTTACTTATTTTGTTTTTTTTTATTTATCTTTTTATTTATACGTCTATGAAGAAAATAAGAAAAGATAAAACATTCAAAAAGTAATGAATTATTACTTTTATTCGTCTATTTATACAGCAATAACTGCATCAAATTAATTTTATCATATTTTTAACTAAAGTATTCAAATATATTTTCTCTGTAGTTTACTTTTATTCAATTATAATCCAAGTATATTTTCTTTTACATGTCATCGACTTTTTAAAGTTAGGTTTCATGTATCTTAAGTAGGCGTCTTTAATTCTAACCATCGTTATTTTTTTCTATCTTTCTTTTTCCGAATTAACATTTCAGTATTATTAGCTGTGGTAGTGGGATAGTTAAACAGATAAAAAAGCATTGTTTAACTAATAATAATAATAACGATAATTAATGGACTTCGATTCGTCTACTTCCACTTCAAATAACAAATTTCGATATGTTCACTTCGACAGGATGTATATGTAAACAAGTCATTTCATCAAATCCGGGTGGTGTATGTCAGTAGCTGTCTAGCCCCTGTGTAAGGGAGTAAACCTCGACAGAAAATCAGGAGTGAAGCCCCGCAATCGGTTGGATGACCTATTCGTTAAATTTCGGCAGCTCTTACATCCCATCGGATCTTTACCCGTCTTGATCTTGTCTTTCCACTGAATCGGGTCCGCCTGGATGAGAAAGTGAGACTGGCTCCGTGCAAACCTACTTCACTTTAAACAAAGTCAATCGAAACTCATCAATCAATCTTTATCCCATCCTATAACCTCAAGTCTTGTGGTGACGGGTGATCGACGAAGTACCAGATATGGGTACACTGGAAGTAGAAGCTACAGACCAGCACACAGGTGACTAAGGCTACATGGTCGCTCCTGACTGACTGGAGCAGAAGTAATGTTCAGCCGCCGTCTGGATGTCTGAAGCCCTCTCTATAACAGCACTGTTCACCCTCGTAGCATGGGGAATAGGCTAGAAAAGGTGCCCCAAACATTGCCTTCTCTACTTCACCTTGGTCGGCTTACCGCAGTCAGCAGGGACCACTCTCCATGTGGTCGAAACAAGAAGGAAAAATAAAACCCTCAGATCATCGCTGCGTGGAATGTCCGCACGCTTACTGACCGGGACGGCATCTATAAACCTAATTGACGTACCGCTCTTATCGCTTCCGAACTTGCACGATACAAAATCGACATTACCGCTTTCTGTGAGACCAGGCTGACAGACAAGGGAAAACTGATTGAGAAGAGCTCCGGCTATTCTTTTTTTCTGGATTGGATGTGTACTCGATGATAAACGCGAATCCAGAGTAGACTATGCCATCAAGACTTCATTGGCAGGCAAATTATCTTGCCCCGTGAAAAGGGTGAATGACCGCCTGATGACTCATCTCGGGGAAAAAAAAAAGTTCGCTACCATCATCAGCGCTTATGCACCCATCATGACCAACGCGGATGAGACAAAAGACAAGTTTTATGAAGACTTTGAATATGTTACCCCCGCTGTTTCCGCTGCAGACAAGCTTATCATTCTTGATGACTCTAATGCAAGAGTTGGACAAGACAGCACCTCCTGTAAAGGAATACTGGGTAAACACTAAAACGGAAAATGCAACAGCAACGGCCTACTGCTTCTTAAGACCCACCCCAAGCATAATCTTTTAATCACCAACACCGTATCCCGCCTCCCTATTTGAACAAGACATCCTGGATGCACCCCCTTTGAAAGCACTGGCATGAGATCGACTCTGTCATTGTGAGACAGAGAGATAGGCGGGATGTGAGGGGTGTCCTCGTGGTGTAATGGTTAAAGCGATGAACTGCGGAATCGTAGTACGCGAGTTCGTACTCCAGTCGCGCTATTACGTTCACTTTCGGGCAAATACCCTTGGGAAAGGTATGAACCCCCTTATTCTCCCTCCAGCTTTGGGTAAATAGTAGGACGGACTAGGTTCTTCAGCCTTGGTGAGGCAACTAGTCTAGGAGAAGGAAAACTCTGAATTCAAACCTGTTAAACTCGGCTTAAAAATTGACCTTGTGTCATATCCTGCCCAAGCGGAGGGGTTGGTAAATAGTACCAAGGCCGTGTGTGGTGCAGAATGTTGACAGATCATTGCCTAATCATTTCTGGATTGAGCATCAGAGTCCAGCCTAGAACAAGACCACAGGGCCAAAAAGCACCAAAGCGACTGAACATCACGAAGCTAAAAGACGTTCCAACCAAACAATTGATGAACTGCTTGATATCATCCTTTTGGACGTGCAAGATGTGGAAGTTGCGTGGATTTCTCTCCGGAACACCGCATATAGCACGGCTATGGAGTGTTTAGAACCATTTATTTGAAGACACAGAGACTGGTTTGATGGAAACCATGCCGAGATCATGGACCTCATCAGGAAAACGCGAATCCAGAGTAGGAAAAAGCGCGCAGACCACCTGGTACTCCTCCGTGATCTTTAGTGTACTAAGAAAGGCGTTTTAAGGAGCATCCGCTGCACTGTTCAGTTCAAGCTGTGAGACATGCAAGATTTCTGGCTGAGCCCCAGAGCTGATGAAATCCAAGCTTGCGCAGACAAGAATCACATGAAAAACTTTTATAGCAATCTGAAGGTGGTCTACGGTACCACCAGTGCCGCCTCATCTCCGCTTCTGACTACAGATAGAATCAAGCCCATATCAGAGAACAAAATCCTGTCAAGGTGGACCGAACATTTCGATGGTGTATTCAACAGGCCGTCTTCGATCAACATTAAGGCCATTGAACGACTGGCGCAAGTTTTAGCGAACGATTTTCTCGATGTCACTCCAACCCTTTGGGGAAATTTAGATAGCTATCGGTCAACTATCCAGTGGCAAAGCACCTGGGTCTGACTCAATTCCTGTGGAAATCTATAAGGTGGGTGGATCAGTGCAGACGGATAAAATTCTAACTCTCATTCAGCTGATGTGGGTAAAAGAACAGGACTTCAAAGACGCCTCCATCATCCATATTTACAAACGGAAAGGGAACCACAGGCATGTAATAGTCACTGCAGAATTTCCTTACTTTCAATTTCGAGCAAGATCCTAGGCAGAGTCCTTCTAAATCGCCTCAATAACAATCTCGAACATGGACTTCTCCGGAGAGTCGATGTGGCTTCCGTAAGGAACGTGGGGCTGTTGACGAGTCGTTTGCTGTAAGACAGCTGCAAGAGAAGTCAGGAACAGAATACTGACCTATACTCAACTTATGCTAATCTGACCGAGGCATCTGACATGGTCAGCATAGTTGGCCTTTGGGGAATCATGGCAAAATACGGCTGCCTCGAAAAGTTCACCATCGTTGGACAATTTCATGAACGTACGCATGCAAGGATCCAAGACAAAGGAGAAAGCTTCGTAGCCTTTCCCGTCACAAATGGAGTTGAGCAGGGATGTGTCCTGGATCCCACTCTCTTCAGCATCATGTTTTCTACAATGCAGTTTGATACATTTACTGGCTTGGATAATGGAATCGACATTCGATACCGCACGGACGGCTCTGTCTTAACCTAAGAAAGCTTCAAGCAAAGACGGAGGTGAAGACCGATATCGTCAACGAGTTTCTGTTCACCGACAACTGTGCACTGAACGCTACTACCAAAGCCAACATACAAAACAGTGTTGATAAATTCTCAATGGCCTGTGTCAATTTTAGCGTAACCATCAGCACAAAAATGACAAGTGATGCACCAGCCCGCGCCTGGAAAACCATACGTCGAGCCCAACATCACCATCAAGGGACAACGACTGAAGGTGGTAGAAAAGTTCGCCTACTTTAGCAGCACCCTCTCTAAATCCATCGTTGTGGATGACAAGATAAACACCAGACTCACAAAAGCGAGTGCAACCTTTGGCCAACTCAACAGGAATGTGTGTAATCGGAGAGGCATCTTGGAGGCAGCCAAAATCAAGGTATATCGAGCTGTCTTTCTTATGACCCTTCTTAAACGTGAAACGTTGAAAACTTATCAATGGCATATAAAGAAACTAAACTACTTTCACATGACCTCTCTGAGAAAGATTCTTAGCATCACATGGCAAAAACACATCCCAGACACCGAATTTTAACTCGAGTTTCTCTTCTCAGCATCTACACCATCTTGATGCAGTCACAGCTTCATTGGGCCAGTTATGTTGTCCGCATGAGATGTCACTGCCTCCGGAAGAAACTGCCCGACGGCGAACAGTCTCTGGGCAAGCGCTCTAAAGGAGGCCAGAAAAAGTGAAATCTTTCAGTATCGCTCCAAATTGTCTGGAATATCTGGCGCATGACAGAGACAAGTGGCGTGAAGTCGTCAAACATAGTGCGAAAGTCTGTGAAACCAGAAAAAAACCTGAGCTGCGCAGGAAACTCACAGAAGGTACTGCCACATCATCCACGGCCGCCACAATTCCGTGTTCTCTTCCGCGCACATATTGATCTCATAAGCCATTTGTGCACTCTCAGATGCCTTCCTCAATCATAAGGTTAATCAGATGGTCCTCATCGAATACGATGAACAAAAGAAAGAAAGAAAGAATGAGAAAGAGAGAGAGAGAGAGAGAGAGAAAGAGAGAGAGAGAGAAAGATAGAGAGAGAATAAAAAATCGAATTTGGTCACGAAATACTCTCATGAAAATTAATATTTACTTTAAAATTTGGCGCCTGATTAAGCCACATGACATTTTCCCAATCCTGCATGCAGGTTATAGTCACGTGACTAAAGAATTCCGAAATAAGACGACTGCATGTTAGCAGACATGTGGAATACCAACTCCCTTGACAATCATAAAAATCTAAACATCATTTCTTATTATATGATATATTTTTTGCATCTTATATTTTGTTACAATTGAAATATATTCTGATATTGCTCAGAATTTTTAGCATTGAGTATTTTGCGTATTAGTGGTGGTCAAGCGATTAATATATATATATATATATATATAGATAGATAGATAGAATGATGATATATATATATATATATATATATATATATATATATATATATATATATATATATATATATATATATATATATATATATATATATATATATATATATATATATATATATATATATATATATATATATATATATATATATATATATATATATATATATATATATATATATATATATATATATATATATATATATATATATATATATATATATATATATATATATATATATATATATATATATATATATATATATATATATATATATATATATATATATATATATATATATATATATATATATATATATATATATATATATGGAGGTGCCCGTGGTGTAGTCGTTATCCTCGCAGGGAAATGAACACGGCGACTCGAGTTCAAATCCTGGACGAGACTGATTGCATTTAACATAGCACTAATACCCTTGGGAAAGGTATGAATCCAATATTCTCCCTCCAGTAAATGGGTAAATAGTAGGGCAGACTAGGTTCTTCAGCCTTGGTGAGGCCACTAGTCTAGAAGGAAAACTCTGAATTCAAACCTGTTTAACTCCGCTTAAAAAACTGACCTTGTGTCACATCCTGCCTGAGCGGAGGGGTTGGGTAAATATGATATATATATATATATATATATATATATATATATATATATATATATATATATATATATGTTTATTGGGTGGAACTTTAAGAAATAATTTGAAGACGTTTTTCATTGAACTTCTCGGTGTAAAGCATTGAAACTATTCTAACCCTGTCGTGCGACACCGTTGGAATTATTTTATTTACAATTTATTTTTCTTGTGTTTGCAAGAACATTTACAATATGAGCCCAGATCAAAAATCAAACACAGAAGTAGTAATCATTGTTAAATAAGAACATTAATTTTTTTGAAAAATTCACTCTGAATTGTCTAGCAGGACTTAGCGTAACGGTTATAGGCATTGGTTCCCTTTGCTTCTGAAAGAGACAATCATCTGCAGGTTCAATCCTGACTGCAGACGAGTAACAATACAGGAATACTTGGCACATAAACCCGGTTTTGGCTTACGGAATAAGAACAAGCGACACCCATGGATTAAATATAGGGCGTGGTTCGAAGTTCCGTGTAGGCTCCCATGTTCGACAAACACCTGGAGAAAGCTGGGGGACATGTCAGCCGAAACGTAGTGAATATAAAGATGAAGATAGTAGTCAGAAAATCCTGAAGGTTAAAGATTATTCTCAAGGATTGGAAAATATAATCCGAAAGGAACATGAAGCGTTGAATTCTTTTGGGGAAAAAACTAGAGCTAAACTTTCTGTGATCCCTGCAACCAATGACAATTATTGTTAGTGTATAGGTAAAATATTTGACACGTTTGTTCGTTTTTGAGTTGATACAACACATGCTAAGAGAATATTTTAAATAAATCTCTTGTTTCAATCCAAAAACTTTCTTCATTTGCTCACAAAATTGTTTTTGATGTATCTATAAAGAAAAAACTCCAATGTGTCCCAGGCTGCATTTTTTGAAATTGTAACTTCGTATATTCTCAGATTTGCTTATAGAGGGCGTTGTTTTCTTTCATATTATGTCGATCATGGTGTGAATAACACAACGAAATGATAACTATATTGTCCATCACATTTCTTATTCATAAGATTTTGTGTTGATGCAAAAATACCATTTGAACACACATACACGTACATGTACCCTCACACACACACACACACACACACACACACACACACAAGCAAACACACACACACACACACACACACACACACACACACACACACACACACACACACACACAAGCAAACACATATATACATATTTGTTCACCTATCAAAAGTGCTAAGAAAAACTGGGATACTTCCTCTTACTTAGGCATTTTGAAATTATTTTCAACTAGTTTTATCATTATGTCATCATCGAGAGAAAAGTATTGTGTCAAAAAATGTTTTTAAAAACTTAAAAAAAAATTGATAAACCAAAAAAAGAATCGGCAACATGTAGCCCTGTAAAATAGCTTATTCCTTCGCTGAATGACATTTTTTGGTAGCTATATGTTTTGAACAGATCGTTTCAACATGTATGCATATTATGAACAACCTGTTGTGACATTCATACGAAGGAGATATTGGCGTAGAACATGTTTCAATTTAGACGTAACCGTTTTAGTTAATTATTTGACTTGAGCATTAATTTATTTTGCTTCTTGTAGATTCATTCTATTTCTCAAAGCGGTCTCTTTGAGAATGATTTAGTTTGATGTTAAAGCTATTTGATTTTAGCGTTAGGAAGCGTTTTTGGTATTTATCTCCCTGTGTTCCTCTTACAAATGTGATATTGTCTGATGCATTTTCCCAATCCTTTTTATGATGGTTAATTTTGCTTTTGTATTAAAAACGAGCCAGTTTGAGCAGAAATGTTGTTCGTTGAGGTGAAGTTTGTACATGTGATTCTCTGTTTGTTGATTTTTAGTTTAAAATAAAATGGTCATTCTGACATTCTGATGAATTGCATGTTCAACCCCGTCAATCAATTACATTTTTGATTCTGCAGTTATAGTCGAAATAAATTTTTAAAATTTTCACAGTTGTAAATTTAGAGAATGAGTTGGTTAATGTGCATTGATTACTGCATAGATTCTTCTTAACATTACGTATGTGACAATATCTATATCTTACATAATTACTTCGTAAGTTGATTCTTATAATTTCTTTGAGGTTATTTGATCGACTATTGGTCGATATTTCTACTTCTTAAAATTGTATAATTCATGTTATGACTCAATTTCAAAATATCCCAGAGATTCTTAATTGTTTTAACTTTTGGTGTTGTTAAATATTGTTTATGGGGGTATGAGATCCAGCCTTTCTTTGGATTTTTAATTTTAGAATAACTTGCATAGAGTTAATGATGGCTATTTTTATCTGAGATTCAATTAAAATATAAGAGTAACCCAGAGCTAAGAATTTTAGTTTTAGTTTATTGCTGTCTTCTAAGTTCGTTATTATTCAATGCATAGATTCATATATTTTGTGCTTGTGGATAGGGAAGACTTTCTTTCAGGTGATTGGGTAGAGATCTTTTATTATGGTGATAGTTTCATGTGTTTGTGTATTTTATATGGAATGTTGTTTGCAGTTATCTGTTATTATCAATATATATTAAAATGTCGAAAAATGCTCTTGATTCGTTAGCATTTCCATGGTCAAATTTAATAAAATCGTATATCGTATTCAAGATGGTTAAGAATTTTAGTGGTATTTTCCGGCTGTATATATTAGGAATATACCATCATTCAAACTAGCACACAAAAGGCAACCATTGTTTATTTCAGTGTCGATAAAAGTGTTTTAAAATTTTCCATATGAATGAAAGCATATTAAGTGGCTGCCACATTACACACACACACACACACACACACACACGCGCACACACACACACACAGACACACACACACACACACACATATATATATATATATATATATATATATATATATATATATATATATATGGGGGGTGCGTTTATACAACCCATGTGCACGAGTAGATTGTAATATAGTCTGCCCAACTGTTGACCCATAGCTGAAGGAAGAATAATTTGATTTATATCTTAAAAGCAATTGTTAAATTCTAATTCGAGTTGACATGATATGTTTTCACCCAACCTCAGAGTGGGGTCCCATCCTGCTCGTCCAGACTGTTTTTAAATGCGTTATTGAACGTTAGTATAAACTTTTAATATGTATACACACACACACACACACACACACACACACACACACACACACACACACACACACACACACACACACACACACATATATATATATAAATATATATATATAAAGTGTTTTATAATTTTCCTGATTCATTGCACATATTATTTTATGTTATTGTATTGTATTTGTTTAGAGGGATATTGCAAATGCCAAATAATAAATCGAGTCTAATTAATTTTGGTGTAAAAACTTCATCATCAGTGACTTTTTTTTAATATGAACCCAGTTCAATTTTTTGGGACGTTATGTACATGATTTCACGTGGGGTGTTAGAACGCTATGTTGGGTGTTGTAACCATGGTGCCACGTGGGATGTTTAAACGCGATGCGGATTAGACGTGACATTAGAAATGAAATTAAACGAATTTACAATAGATGTAGTGAAGGAAAAGACAAACTTACACATACTGCTCACTTTTTAAATACCCTCAGAAATAATATTGATCCAACATCAATCACATGACATTTTGGTAATCATAAATTACGGAAATTACGGACACCCTCAAACAACAGTTTCCTATTTACGAGGATGGACTAGATATAGAACTGGTCCACTGCGGACTCTCACTAAGCCAATACCTAACAAGGTAAAATAACAATACTGTCAGAACATGCACTCTAGCCAACTGCCCAATAAGAGACCTAAAAAACTTACACTATTTATCGTTTCGCTTAAAATGCCATCGGATTGTGCTTCCTGTATAAAAATTATGGTGAAATAGTCTGTGACAAAGATGGAGTTGTGGACTAGTGCATTGTACTGGTGGAAATGCCACTGACTAGGTTTGAAGAGTGCTGGCATCTTCCGATGGAATCTCTTCCTGAACTCCCTTAAAACCTCAACATCGTAACCCTAATCCTTTGGCCAATCAACTCTGGTCTATTGACTTCCTTACTCCGCCCACACCTCTCATTATCCCTTATAGACTCCCTGCCTTCCTTGAATCTCTGATGCCACTCAAAAACTGATGCTCGATTCATGCAGTCTGAAATATTCCATACGTTTCTGTGGTATTTTTCCAAGTTTAAAACATAACTTTATTGTATATCGTTCTTCTCAAGTGTCCACACGTCCAGATTGCCTTGTTGAAATTCACCAGCTGTCACAATCAGTCTTTAGTAGGGTGTATTCCAATTCCTGCTGTAGTTGTTCATTTGAACCTGAAATCATAAAAATTAGTCAGTCATCTCATAAGATGTATAGCCATAGCATACTGAATTTTCAAGTGTCTACGACAATTCTAAATGCTGGTACAAAAAAAATCTGGAAACTTATTGAAGGCACCACGTATATATTTGAATTAGAAAAAAAAATGAAATTGATTCGGACAACTGATGTTACGTCTATTCCGCATAGCGTTTATACACCACCCGTGGCACCATGGTTACAACACACAACATAGCGTTCTAATACCTCTCATGACACCTTGTTTACAACTTCCGAAAAAGATTTGTGACATACAACATCAAGTTCATATCAATAAACGTTTCTGATGATGAAGTTTTTACTTCGAAATTAATTAGACCCTATTGATTCTTTTTACATTGCAATAGCACTCTAAACAAATACAATACAATACAAATTTTACGTATTCGATTTCAATTCTGCAAAGATGCTCATTTACATTCATAATAAAAGTCAAAGACGAATTTTCGAAGCCGCTACTATTTCACTCTTTTATTCCCTAAATACTCGTCCTGGCTTTTATAATATTTCTTACTTGAGCAAATCCATTTTAAGTAGCTACAATATATTCCATATTTAATTAATATATTCCACATATATCATAATTTTATACTTTCTCTTTTTTTTTTGGTCTTTCTTTTTCTTCCTCGATAAACATCTTTCTCGATAAACAAGCGAAACATAAATTCTATACAAATGACGTAATTTAAAACAACAAACGCTGATTCACTAATTAAACGGCCAACCTTTTCTTATTAAACAATTTTTCGCCTAGGTTTTTGTATTTTGTATTTTTAAATATCCATAGTTGACTTAACATCGCTGATATCACCCCTCATGGTCATGATGATGGTTGAATAGAACCGGAACGCTATAGTGTCGACTTCTCAATAAATCTCTCCTTCCACTTGGATTATCTTGTTATCAATTTTTCTTCACCCCCCCACACACATACATATATATATATATATATATTGATGTGTGTGTGTGTGTGTGTGTGTGTGTGTGTGTGTGTGTGTGTGTGTGTGTGTGTGTGTGTGTTTCTTTCTTTAAGGTATAAGATGTTTCACTGATTTTTATTATTCTGTTTTTTTCGTAATTTCCTGGTTCGGATGTGGAGTTAGTGATTTTTTTTGTGTGTGTTCTTCACTGTTCCGATGGTGTTTGCATATTTCTGAGAAGACACTCCTGTTTATTTCCATGATTTTTGTTGTGACTTTTGTCGATAAAATTACGCATGTATTGTCTCTATATTAACGTCGCTTATGGCTTTTTGTGTTTTGTATGAAATGATCTGGATAATGTATGGTTGTTAATGTATTTTCTTCCCTTCCTTGTGCAAGTGTATGATGCTCTGGGTCCTAAGGGGTCTTAAATAATAATCCTACAACTATTCTAGGTTTTATTTTGTTGGGATGTGAATTGAAATTTTTTGGCTATTTTAATTTTTGGGTTTTCTCTAGACTTGGAATTTTAAACATTAATTGTCTCTTAGCAAAATATATCAATTTAATTTTCTGTATTGTCATACCAACCAATATTTTTGCAAAATTTGCGTATATATATATATATATATGTATATATATATATATATATATATATATATATATATATATATATATATATATATAACTCGCATGCTTTTAAATATACATGCACATACAGGTATACTTATATATATATATATATATATGTATACATATATATTTATATATATATATATATATATATATATATAAAACTCTGTGTGTGTGTGTGTGTGTGTGTGTGTGTGTGTGTGTGTGTGTGTGTGTGTGTGTGTGTGTGTGTGTGTTTTGTGTTTTTTTTTAGTTCATAGGACTAAGAGCTATTTGACTCCCAGGGATTTTTTTAAAATATATACGAAATTATTTTTGCTCTATCAAATTACGAAACCGAATTCTTTATCGAATTGAACACTTTCCAATAGGTAAAATTGTAAGACTCCAAAAACTCCACTTTTTCTTCAATGATTTTGTAAACACATTTTTTTCTTTTTCTTTGGTCTTTCACTCATATAAGTTTTTCTCTATAATGAAATTTAGAGAAAGAAACTGTTGACGATTTCAAGGTTAGAAACGCACTTTACTCACTTCAACTCCAAAAATTCTTCGCAAAATTATCAGAGCTCCCTTTATTAACTTATCAATTTTATTCCACAGTTTTTCTTTCGTGTTCTTTTTAGATTTCTCGAAAGTTTCTTTATTTTTTCTTATTGTAATTTCCTAATCATTTTATAACTATTTGTACAGACTTAAGTAGTTTCGAGCATTGTGATCTAACATTAATTGTTCTATTTGCACTAAGTTAAATGGTTTCAAGTATTGCAGTGAAATGCTAAAAATCTAATTTAGCATTTGTCATTTGTTGGCATACAGATAAGAGGTTTCAAGTATTCTTAATGATTATATATTTCTATTTGACCCGTAATTGCAACACTAACAAGTTATACCATTCCGAATTAGTAATGGTAATAAAGAAATACTCCGTATTATCCAAACCTCCAAACTTCCTCATCGGATTCAGTTTTGTGTCATATCCAGGACACTCGTTTGTGGGAGTCTTATCCCTCTGCAGAGATACAGTCGGAGTATTTTACAATCTCAGCAGACTGGGCTTTACACACAGTTGATATGTATATATAATTCATTCATGTATCTATGAATTAATATACTTGTAAAATATATTGATATACTAAAAATTGTTGATGAGTCGGCAGAAATCCACTTTTTTTAAACATTTTATATATTTTCTTGAACCAAAAACTGAATAATTTTTATGCAAAATAAAGAAGAAAAGAAAAGATAAAGGAAATATCAAAAATACACGAACAAAATGAAAAAAACAAACAAACAATAGAGATGAAAGGATAAAAATATGAAAGACAAAACTTCAAAAGAAGAACAAATATATGTGCATTGATACATCTATTGATTACTGATCAGCTATCCGTATCGATATGCATCTACATATATATATATATATATATATATATATATATATATATATATATATATTATATATATATCTATATATGTGTGTGCGTGTGTGTGTGTGTGTGTGTGTGTGTGTGTGTGTGTGTGTGTGTGTTTATGCATGAATATGTGTGAGCTTATTTTTTTCAGATCCTAGGCATGTGTGTATGTGTATGTGTGTCATTGTATGTGTGCATGTGTGAACGTGCGTGTGTGTATATGTATGCGTGTGTGCATGCATGATTTTTATGGAAATATTTTTAGGAAATTTTTAAGAGAACAATACATTTTGTTTACTTTTCAAGAGAGGACGCTGGAGACGTTTTTCACACTCGGCATACAGACATTTTTGTACGTATTTAATCTTCTCATATACTTTTTTTTAGTTTATTTACATTTAGCTTTTGTCCGATTGGTTGACAACACCCATAAATACATATAGAATTTCATTGTTTTGTTGGTAATTTTGAAAGTGGCTATATTTGGGGAAATTCTAGTGGGAATACCTGTTGAGAAGGTTATTTGGCAAAAAAGAGTCACCATTTTGAAATTAAACCTCAGCGTTCACAAAGTTAATACTCATTTTCCTGACGTTTTTACTGTATCAGTTTCTGACCGTTTATTTTTTAAAGTTTTACAGGATAATTTTGTATTCTGTACATTCAATTTCTTTAATCATTCTTCTTTTGTGCCCCAAAATTTTATTTCGGATTTAAAATATATGAAGAACGTAAGTTTTAAGTACCGTTAAATGCTGAGTCTGCTTTGAAAAAGCAGCCACCAAAATGTAATTTTAATGAAAATGCTGAAATATTCACTTTTGTACAAAAATCACATTGCCTCCTTTTAATTCTGTAAGCAGATTAAAAGGGAGGGTACGTAAAGAGTGTGGTATCGACATATAACTAGATAAATAAATAGCAGACTTATATTCATATAAGAAACACTAAAAAGTGCACAGTCTGAGTGAGAAAGATATTGCTTAAAGCCATTAAACGTAGCTGCTATTCCCTATATTATCCTCAGTTACAATTTTCAATCGCTTCTATCAATGAAGTGAAAAATGGCCGCGGCAGATTGAGACTGGAGTGCGATTCCTCCTGTTTTTTTTTTAATTTAGTTTTTCTTTCTTTTATATCATTTATCTTATGAAGGCTTCCGAGCCCAGTATGCCATATTATTTCCTGATAGCTGGCCAAGAAGAGAAGGATTAATGTCTTTCTCCATGTTTTCGTAAAGTAAAATGCAAACAGTATCGGTCAGGATTTGAACACGCATCGTCTAGTTCATTTCCTACGACGATAACTGACAAGCCACGGGAGCCTCCCCAGATCCACGCAATTAGTCCATGCATTTCAAGGTTAAATGCCCATCGAAAATAATTGATAAAAATTCAAAATATCCTTTCTTGTCTGGGTTTAAAACTTATCACCATCTCCGCGTAGATAGATAGATAGATAAATAGATAGATAGATATAAATGATGATAGATCGATACATTTACTTGGAGTATCAAAATTGATTGATTTTTTTGAAAGATTTGGGGGTGGATATGCACAAAGGAAAACCAACTAATGCAAAAGAGTTGATACCCACAGAATAATTCAGTTCACTTGTAACACAGAGAAAAGTTGAAACCACCAGAAGAAAAAATTAAATGTACAAGTTTTCCAGAAAATCTTTAAACATTATAAAAAAAAATGAAAACAAAAGACGAAACATTGTATCATGTTAAAAAACGTCAAGATGATTTTTCGTTAAAAGATGCCACAAAAATTACATCGAAGTCAAAATTTGAGGAAAAAAGATAATGCTAAAAGAAATCCTGGCTTTATCTTCTTTCCTTTTGTAAATTCGGTTAAAGACAACGAAAAATCTGAGATAGAAAAATCGCTAACGGGAAGTGACGGGCATGGACAAGAATTGAGGTGTTTTTGCAAGAAGAATAAAAGGCTTTGATGTTATTCAAGCAATAAGAAATAATGGAATTGCCAAAGAGGAATATGAAGAACCAGGATATGATAAGTAAAATTGGAAAAATACAGAGCAAAATGAAGCAGTGAAGAAAGAAAAAACATGAGAAATCATGAAAAATGTCAGAGACGTTTGAAAAAATGAAGAAAGAAAAGAAACAAAAACAGATTAAAAATAATAAGACAAAAATAAAGAAAAATTGAAAACGGAAAAAGAATTTAGAATTATTTATGACGTAAAAGAAATAAACTCAGATTGAAAGAGAAAAGTTAAAATTAAGGAATAAAAATTAAAGAAAAATGCTAAAGTAGAAAGAAAGAAAGAAAGAAAGAAAGAAAGAAAGAAAGAAAGAAAGAAAGAAAGAAAGAAAGAAAGAAAGACTATATACGAGAACAAATTATGGTGTGCGAACAAGAAAGAAATAAAAAAAGAAAAAAAAAAGAAAGAAAGAAAGAAAGAAAGAAAGAAATGTGAAAGTGAAAAAACAGCAGTTTAAAAAAACGAGAAAATAAAAATGTCAAATAAAGCAAATGGAAAAGGAAAGAAGGTTAAGCCGTTTTTGTAAAACTGTCTTATTGAAGCACAACGTCGTTTTCTATTCTCAATCTTTACAGATTTCTCTTCCCTGACTTGATGCCAGTGTTAGCTTAGTATATGACCAGCTTCATATGGAACGGAAATTATTCAAGCACAGTTTAGCAGCTTGGAAATCAGATGTTGATTTGCAAGGCAAGTAGACTAAAAGTTTAGCGGAACACAAATCTTTTCACAGTTTTTGCATCTTGTGGGCAGTAATATGTAAAGCATTTATAAATACCAAGAAAAAACATAGAAATGATGTCTACAAAAATGTTTAAACACAAATGATGTGTATAAAAATGCAAAAGACTTAAATACGAAAGACTAAATTCAAAAGAAATTAATACATATGTAATTCAAGATTTTATCGGATTTATCATTTTTCGGTTAAATTAAAAACTTCAAAACTGCTCTGTCTTTGAGGTTTATAATATTCTATTTGGATCGCCGGCAGAGAGGTAAGATCCTTAAAGGAGGGTGCTTTGGGTACGATACATCTGATAGTGAGACTCCATTTGATCTTGGGAGTGTGGCGTACCCCTTCCTTACAATTTTTACCAAGTCTACTCTGAGCCGAAGCTATAGTAGCTTTTAGGATTCTATCTGTGGGTTAAATAGATTTTTAAAAAGGATTTGCATTCATTGGGACCATGTGCAAAAAAGTCTTCAAAAACAACTAAACAAAACATATAAATTCGATTCTTTAATATCTTGGCATAAAATACTCCGAGACGAGTTGAATTCCATTAAAATAAATTAATTAAGAAAACTTTAAAATTTCTTCGAGTGAAGGAGGGAAATGTCACAAAATCTAAGAAAACAAATTCAATGCAGCCAAAATACAATGCGGTCTGGCGGTGAGTTGATCAAAGAAATATTATATTTTACTTCGCAGATGCCGGTAAACAATTTGGTTGATTTGAAAAATGCGAACGTATAACGAGAAAATCGGATCATAGAAAGAACCCCCCGCCAAAAAAAAAAAATTGAAGATATAGTGAAAGGGTAACATATGTTTGTTCGGCAACCCTCAAGGAGAAAATGTGATACAAAGTCGTTTTAATGTGGAAGTATCCAGCAGTAAATTTAGCGGATGCATAAATTACTTTGTTCAGTCGACATCCTTTTTAAGCATCGGGCAATAATCCCAGTCCTTACCAGTTTTAGTTGAATTGACACGCGTTGCCAAAAGAGAAGGTTGGGTAATGTACATGATTTTTCTTCAACAAAATTTTGGCCAGTCACTTTTCCAATTATCTTCAGGGGACATTCATTTGATTATACTATTCTTTCAGGTAATCTTAATGTTTTTGATTCTTTTGAAATAAGTAAAAAAATCAATGATAATTTCCCATATATAATATTGTTTGCTTTCATTTTCATATTGGTTTTCATTTTAAATATAAGCAGTTTAAGATATACTACTACTACTACTACTACTACTACTACTACTAATAATAATAATAATAATAATAATAATAATAAAAATAACCAGCAACTTACACTGGTGTGAAAACCTCTTAAAGAAGTAAAAATAATAATACTGATTAATCATCTTATGTACATGGAAGACATAGATATATTTGTAAAAAATGAAAAAGAACTTGAGACCTTGATATAAAGAATAAGAATAAACAGCTAGGATGTAAGAATGGAATTTGTCCTTGACAATGTGCTATCCTGATAATAAAAAGAGAGAAAAAAAGAAGCAGCAGAAGGAATAGAACTACATAATCATGAAAACCGTAGAACACTTGGAAAAAAGGGAAACTACAAGTATCTGAAAATATTGAAAACAGACACATTCAAACAAGCGCGGATGATGGAAAAGTATAGATTAACATAGACAAAAGAGAAAACCTCTAGAAACCAAGCACTGCATGAGAATCTAATCAAAGGGATAAACATATGACAGTCCCTCTTGTAAGATACTCTGCCCCATTCTTAAAGTGAACAACTCAAACAAATGCACCCGAGGATAAAGAAGGCAATGTCTATGGACAAGGTTTAGCACCCGAGAGATAACATAGAAAGTCTGTATGCGTCAAGAAAAGAAGAAAGAAGAAGACAACACTGAGGATTGCATCAACTCAAGGAGTAGAACAAAGAAAGACCAGTTATAACTGCAAATAATGGCTTTATCAAAATAAATACCGAGCGAAAAACAACAGAAACGGAGAAACAAAAATGGAAAGAAAAACAATTATATGGCTATGCCAATCAACATAATGGCGAGATTGTACACATGAATATCTGAATTTGGCTTAAAATTGGAAATCTAAAGAGAGAAACTGAATCTCTACTATTAGCAGCATGAAACAAAGTCATTATGACTAATTCTGTTGAATCGAAAATCGTGAAGACGCAATAGAAATATAAGTGTAGATTATGTGGAGAAAAAGATAAAACGATTAATGACATAGTAAACGAGTGCAGTGAACTAGCACAAAAAGAATTCAAGACTTGGCTTGGCGGGGCGGGAAGGGTGATCCACTGGGAATTGCACAAGAAACTGAACTTTTAACAACATGGTATATACAGAAACTGTACATCGTCTTCGAAAATGAGAAGCATAAAATTCTCGGGGATTTTAAGATGGAAATGGGTCACTTAATCCCAACCGGAAGATAATGATAATTAACAACAAAAAAAAAAATAACTCTTCCTCTAGTGGATTTTGTTGTCCCGGCGGACCACAGAGTGAAAGTAAAAGAAAGCGAAAAGATACATAAATACTATGACCTTACCAGAGAATTGAAATTGTTTGTTTGTTTGTTTGTGTTTATGGGATATGAACATTTATAGGATATTTAATGCTAAATCCATTTTATACAAATAAACAGTTCTATTTAAAAAAAAATCAATTTAGCATTAGAAAACAGGTTATTTATCAAAAACATTTCCATTTCAAGCTATTCTAATTTTCCTGTTTTTTTTTCAAACCATTCAGTTTAGTATAAGTGTAGTTTTTGAATACACACAGCAACAATTCATAACTGTTCTATTTTAAACAATTCAGTTTAACATGAGTACGTAGTTTGAATGTCAAAACAGTTCTATATCACGTAATTCAGTTTCGCGGTTTAGTTCTATTTGAGACATAGATAGGACCCTATCAGGTGCTACCACTCCGGGCCAGAAATGTCCTGTGACCAATGGCAATGAATGGGTACTCTTCATTCCCCCAAAGCTCCAGCATTACTGGAACCCCACCATCAGATTGTTCAATGCCATTTCCAGGACACTCATTTGGAGGGTCTTACTCCTCTACAGAGATACAGTTGGTGTGTTCTAGAGTCTCAGCTGACTGGGCAAAGAGAACTAAAAATACTGTGAAACATGTGGATGACAATCATATCAGTTGTAGTTGGTGCACTTAGAAGCGTCCCTAAAAGCATAGAAATGGGATTGGAAAACTGGAAATCAGAGGAAGAATCAAGACTATCCAATTAACAGCTTGTTGAGATCAGCCAGAATACGGAGATGAATCCTGTAGGCCTTAGAAGACTAGCTGTCAGTTGGAACCTGTGAAAAGTCACTGGTGCGCAAAACTCGCAAGCTGTGAAATAAAAATAATAACAAATTATATATGATTGATTGATTGATTGATATTAACGGTGTTATACTTTGACCCTCGCTCCAGCCCAAAAATGCTATTCCAAGGTGATACACCGGAAGGAAGTGACTCATTCCAATGGCCAGTAATCGAAAGAGATCACGTGGGCGGATTAAGGCTTATGATATGGGACAAGGTGAAGGTCCCATTGTGCCACTACGGTGATGCACCGGAAGAGAGTAACATTTGAACTGCATGACAGCTATTTCCGCTTGATGACGATTAAACATTCGATTTCAAAGATCCAGTGGGTGATCGTGTGGGCGTTGAATTATTATATAATTGAGTTGAGTTGGGTGCCAAAACAGTTGTCAGCAGACTTCCACAGAGTTAGAGACCAGATGTGGTTGGGAAGGCCACACCCGACCGAGGGGGTCCTCGGGAAACCCCCGATGGAGTGGACCTCAACATCAGGAGAACAAGAAAGACACAACGTGACGGTCATAACAGTGGGGTCAAAATATGAAGTTTATGTTCGGTCTCCAGCACCCTCTCACATGCAAACCCTTGAACAACCCTTGCAATAAAGTGAAAGGTAAATATATTTGTAAAGAAGTCTTCATGCGTCTTCCTGCGTCCTTCCTTCATGCGTCTATCTTTCTGTCTGCGTGCGTCTGTCTTTATTATTATTGTGTCGTTGTGATGCTGTCAATGACTATATAACATTGTCCGATTTGGTGCTTGAGTTCTTCAAGGATCCAAAACGAACCTGGATACCGTAAACGACAGTTTTAAGCATCACAACTCGACATCAACGAAGAGGGACAAGGAAAAATGCTGGAATTGAAAGAAGTAAAAAGAAAAAACAAGAACAAACGAGCAACAAACAGATGAACAGACTGACGCGAAAAGAAAGAAAGAAAAGAAAAAAAGAAAAGAGGAAGGCAACGTGCTGGAAGAAAAGAAGAAGAGAAAAAAAGAAAAGAAAACAAGAAACAAGAATAGACCAGCTACAAAAACAGTAAAGTGAAAAAGAGAATAAAAAAGAAAACAAAAAAATTAGTAAGTACATCCCTCATTCATTCCCAGATTTCCAGAACTCGAGCCTATCACATGCTTTTATAATGTCATACCCTGGACACCACTTTTTGGTGGGGACTTATCTTTTGGCAGGGGATTTTGTCAACATACACAAAGTCTCGTTGACAAGGTGGGATGATATATGTATGTTCTATTTGAAGTTGTTTATTGCATGATTAATGAATATTTCCTTATCTAAATAATAGTTTCTTGTCAAAGTACTTGTGAATTAAGCAAGGATATGTAAATTTATATTACTCTGAAAAAAGGTATGGTCGTAGTATAATGGTCCGAAATGTAATCTATTATTAATACTGACTGATGAATGACATTCTCACTGTGGGGCTACATACTCTTGATTTTGCGTCATTATAGGGTGTTTTGTAAAATGTAATTATAAGTGACCTAGGTACTCCGTACTTTTGGCCAAGTAAAAAGCTAAAGTAAGCTTATTAAATCACTTGTAAAATAAGGTTGGCTAAAGAAGCTCATGTCAAAGAATCAATTTGGTTTTTGTTGCGAATATATTTACGAGATAGGGTTGCTAACAATCGCTTCATGATTTGAAAGTGCATGATAAGTTAGCAATTAGAAGAAAAAACACCTATTGGGTCACATGACTTAAAAGCTTAGGTACTATTCTTTTACTAAATGAAAAAATTATATACATATATATATATATTTATGTATATATATATATATATAAACAAAAAGCATGTAATTCATCTTCACCGGAAAATTACCCATTTTAAGATTTTACAATAGATCAGTTAATTATCAGATTTAAATAATTTTTTCGGCATTTAAGTAATAAAGGACTGTGTTCTTTTTTCTTTTTTTTTATAGATTTTATTCGATTTATTGATGGCGTTTTTTCCTTTCATTTTTCAATCCTCCTTTAATTAATTTAGTTATTTTTCGTAATTCATGAAGGTGTAACTGATTTATTATCTGTCAAAATCACTTGGGATTTTTGTAGTTTCAAAAAAAGACTTTTGGTATCGGGAGAAAGAAGATTGAAGTTAACTGACTTCAGGTTCAAGCAACATTGCCTCCTTATCGACGATGGTAAAGAAGTAAAACTATTTCTGCTCTGAGATATAATAACCGTTTTTCTTTCCTGAGTAGGAGAATAAGTGATAACTTTTCATTAAGTTTGATCCACAAGGCTCCCTTTTCAATAGCTACAACACCGAGGTATAGGGGAGGGAGCTACTTCTTTCCTTTGATTGCTCCACTTCATCCTTGATACGTACATTATAATGCTGAGTGTTAAACAAGGAGGTATCAAGTACCATTTTAAGTCTTTGGCATGACTCAAACTGGGATTGAACCCTGGCATCCAGGATGATTAGTGAACACTCTACCAACTAGACCAATGTACCATACGGGGATATATTGACGGAAAGCTAAGAAATGGAGGAGGGGAAAGATTATGTCTACTTAGGATGGATGGTAAATATGTGCCGAGACATGGATTTCGCGGAATTAAGATCATGGCGGAAGGCATTTATCATGATAAAATATGTGCACAAGGCAAAGCTGAACATGAAGCTACGTACTAATTTATTCGTGAGCCCCATTTTGACTGTGATGCTATACACAAGCAAAATGTGGACTACACGAGAAGTCATAACAGTCTGTTAACAATACAGAGACCTATGCATGGGCATTTCGGTATGTGAGCATATCTTAAGCGAGACAACGCGGGAACGGAGCGAATTTGAAGGACATGATCATTGAGTACTGATTACCAAAATTTCACTCAGCTGGAAACGTCTTGAACGAAAAGTAAAAGCGTTGAGACCAGCAATGTGGAAAATATCAAATGGACTGGCCAATAAAGGGATAAAATAATGTTTTTCCGGGTCGACTGGAGAAATGTAGTAGTGTGCAATATGTTTATATCAATATCCATCTTGTTTGTAGTTAGTGTACATCTCATTAAAATAAAATACATCAATGATCTTATTGCGTTTATTGATATCGATAACGTTTTTATAATTTTTTTTCGAAATTTTTTTAGCATTTGGTTCTTGACGACAAAATTCAGGAAGCCATTATTTATTAATGTTAGTTTTATGTAGGAAAGTTCTTTGAAGATTATTGTCTTTGACATCGGAGGGTTAATTGTGCTCTATCAATTTTTTAATTTTTTTCATAACGCCGAACTTATAAACATATGGAGAATGGCTATTAAAGTTTAAATGGCAAAATTCAAATTTGTGGGATTGTTTAGGTTTGGTTTCTTTACTTAATGGCTTATCAACATTTGTAGTTTATTTAATGCCAAAGCCATTCTCATAGAAGAACAGTATGGGTACTATTTAACCCATAGCTGGGAGGATAAGGAGGTTCATAACTTTCCAAAGGGTATTTTCCCCGAAAGTGAACGTAATAGCGCGACTGGTGTACGAACTCGCTTACTACGATTCGGCAGTCCATCACTTTAACCATTACACCACGAAGCCACCTCCGAGTCGCTTTAACCATTACACCACGAAGACACCTCCAAGTCGAGAAGTGTTGAAAATTTTGAATACTGTCGACAAGGACTTCAAGGAAGGGAAATTATTGTTGGTGTTAATTTAGTAAATGAATCTTACAATGGATTTCTGTTTGAAGGTAGATTTAAAATTTTGTTGTATAACTTTTACGATATTTGATATGATAAATATATCGTTGAAATATCGAATATATTGGAACTTTTCCAGTTAATCGAAAACTTTGTTGTGACAAAAATATTTAAAAATTGTTGGATCCAAAGACGTTCTCATTCTTATGCCGTTGGCCCGTGCGAAAATGTTTCTCTTATGGTCGTAAAATGGTAGTTCAGTGGTGCATGCATGTCGAAATGTTTGAAGAGTAAAGAATCTAATTTTAGCGGCTGGCTGATTATATTTTTTACTCATAACTACGAATAATTTTTGTAGTTTTGAGGATAAGAACGTTGGTAAATAGATTTCAGAGACTGAGAAACGCCAAAACTCTACGTGGCAATTTCATGGGATGAAGAAATTCCAAAGTAAATTTTTCACTTTTTTGAAGTTATGTATTGGGATATAATAATGTTGAATGTTTTGGTTAAATGATAGGAGAGGGGATTTGAGATATTGAGGTCTTATAGAAGAACCGAGTTTATGAATTTTTATCTTCCCATTGACATAATTAGAAAAGTAATCTCTTGTAATTATTTTCATTTGATTTGATCCTATCTCCCCGTTGCTCGCTGAGATTATTTAGGCAGATTTTTTTTAGTGCGGCAAGAATAGCGATTTTTATAAGTAAAGTAAAGTTAGTCGAGGGTGAACCAAAGGTTCCCTTTTCAATAGCTACTACAACAAGGTATAGGGGAGTGCTCTACGCCATTTCCTAGATTGCTCCACTTCACTCTTGATCCTTAACTTATAATGCTGTGCGTTAAGCAAGGTGGCATCAAGTACCATTTTTTGAGTATTTGGTATGACTCGACCTGAGATTGAACCCCGGTCTCCCGGCGAACACTCTATTCATTAAGCCAATGCGTATGACACCTCAGTGTAGTAGCTATTGAAATAGGGGCCTTCGTTTAACCCTCGATTTAGGTAACCAAACTTACTGCGATCTTTATAGTGCAACCGTAAACCGCAAATAATTATTGCATTCATATCAGTACACTCACTGGGAAGGTCTACCTCTCCACAGAGATGTAGTCACTATATTCTATAACCTCAACCGACAGGGCACACGTGTGATATCTTGCATTTCATTAGATAAACGATTACAAATCCGTATTGCCACTATTGATTTCTTCTTAATTTTATTCACTTTTCTCCCAAATGCTCAAACCATCATTTTGTCTTGTCCACGCATGTGGGTAAGATCCGCCCCACCACAAGAATTAATGTCCGCTGTATGAGACTAAAATGCATCTATTAATAAGGATCCCATTCTGAAGATCTGCTTAATGTGAGATTACCTCTTCATTATCATTACCACCAGGTCCACTCTGACCTGGAGAGGTAGTAATTGTTAGGGCCCTATCTATATGTCAAAAAGACATCTTTAAAAATCGTGCATATTCGGTCGGACTGAATGCAATAACAAAACTCTTAAGAAACAGCTACATAAAAAATGCAAATATAAACGTACGATGAACGTGATACTCTAACCTCTAGGCATAAAATTACCTTAGATGGGTCGATATGCCGTAAAATATATCAATCCCTCAGACCAAAGCATCATTATAGATTTGGTTGTAAGATTATCTTGAAGTTCAAAAGATGAAGCAAAGACAACTGTTTTTAATTTTTTCTAGTATCTGTTTCCATCTCAAATTTAGTTGGTTTTCGTTACAGTTTTTTCTCTGTTATTCGGCAATTATAAATAAAATGTATGTAATGGAAATAAAACCATTAAGATCCGTGTGGGACTGAGATTAACATCCCTTTTAAATCACGATGCTTACATCACCGTTTTCGATTGAACAATTGGATTGGAGGATTATTTGATTTTGATGACATGTCTACTCGTCTAGGCTTATTTTATCCCGAGAGGTTAGGGAATTTCCTTCATTGTACGTTCATATTGCATTTTTTGTGTAGTTGTGTATTAAGACTTTTTGCCACGGTTCTATCAAATATGAATACTTTTCCAACTGATCTATTTGACCCATAGATGAGACCCGAACAGATACTGTCATCGTGATTAGAATCAACCAAGGAGTGATGTCAATGATGGGGTGTTCCATACTCCCCAGATATTAATAACTGGATCATCATCATCATCATCATCAGATACAGTTTAATGTCATACCCAGAGCAACATTCTGAAGTGGGGTTCTTATTCTTCTGTAAGGGATACAGTGACCCTATTCTAAACCCAACAGACTGTGAAGTGAACAATCAAGGATATAGTTTTACTGGAATACAAAATCTGTGTTAAAATCAATATTTTTCCTGATTGCTCAACACCATTTTGGTTCTTTTTTTTATAACCTTATAGTATTAGAAAAGGTAATAGTATCTCATATTTTTATTAGATGAAGCATTTTCAAACATTATATTCACTAATATTTCTCTTGAAGCAATTGAGTTGCTTTCTAATGCGGTGGATCTACGATGAGAAATGATTAAAATTCTCATGAAAGAAGTACTTATCAAAAATTAATTACAGAAAGTAATGTATGTTTTGGGGTTTTATTATATTAATTAAAGAATGGAGAGCTGCAAATTAGGGTTTGGTTTCTTTTTTTGAATGCCATATAAACCTTTGTGGGTTATTTACTGCAAAAGTCATTCCGTCGCAGAACAGCTGTAATACTATTTTGTCCATATTTAGGATGATAAGAGAATTCATTCATTTCCCAATAGTATTTGCCCGAAAATAAATCTAATATCGTGACTTGAATTCGCATTCGTTTATTTCGAGGTCATAGTTCATCACTTTATAACGCCAAGGGAATGATCAGTGTACTGTATGTGAAAACTTGAGACATTATTAAAATCAAATTATATTGGCCAGTCTGGTATATCGCTTTTAAGATCATTCAAAAAAGCGCCGATATTTGGGATCCCAAAAATTCAGTTATCAGATTTCAATTAATATTTTCGGTATTCAAGTGATATATAACAAATTTTTTTTAAAGAAGTCCTTTCACAAAATTTTGGAGTCGTTATGTTTGTTTGTTTGTTTGTTAGTTTGTTTGTTTCTTTTGTTTCAGTTTTTCAGTAATAATCATTTTCCTGAATTTAAAAAATCTGTTTTTGACTAACGATATGTGAGTAGATTATGTTTAAATTTTCTAAACGATAATTCATAGGTAAAATACATTTTTTTAGCTTCAGACATCAAAAATGAAGTAAAAATACGTTCATATGCTTAAAGGAAATTATTTTTACTTATTTCCTACATCATTCAATGTACTGTTTATTCATTCATTCATTGGATCGGTCTATTACATGGGCCCGACAATATTTTTCGGACACTTTAGTATTCGACTTTCCGAGTACCATAGAGCGGCGAAATTCCTTCAATAGAATAGCATAAACATATGAAGACAATACCTGTAATAAAAATGGAAGAAAATCGATTAGGTAAGGAAAAATATTTAATTTTCATCATTTTTTACAAAACACACGCGACATTATTTTTCGGACATCGTTGAAAAACTGCTAATAGTCTGTAATATCACCTTTCTTCTCAATAACTTTTATCAATCTCTCTTCATAATGATCAAACATATGCACAATAACATCTATACGGGTTTCTATTAGTTGTTTTTTGGCTCCTAGTATTCGTTTCCATAGTTGAGCCTCTTTCGTTATTTCAGGTCAATCGTAGACAAGTTGCGCAAGAATTTCCCAAACATTTTCCATTAAATTTAGATCTGGGCTTCTTGCAGGCCATTTCAAAGTAGTCATATTCACTTTAGCCATCCATTCTTTCATGTGTTTTGACACATGGATGCTGCAATTGTCTTGCTGTAGAACGAAATCATTCCCCACCTCTCTTCTTATCCTTGGTAGGGCTTTCTCGTCCAGCAACTGTTTGTAGCTTTCGCTGTTCTGTCGTACTTTCAGCCACTCCAACCATATATTTCCATTAGTAAAGATCATACCCCAAACCATAACTCCTCCTCCTCCTCTTATCTGTCGTTTGTTCAGTACAACAGGCTCACCCCTTCTCGACCAAGTACACCATCCATCGGGGCCATCAAACTTGAAACGCTTCTCATCAGTAAATATAACCTTCTTAAAGTCAACATGCTTTGTTAACCACCTTTTAGCACACTCCAGTCTTGCTCCTTTGTGTTTCTTTGTTAGTGTAATTTTTTCTTAGCCTTTGCATACTTCAAACCAATCCTATTTAGCGTTCTTTGTACTGTTCGGACGTTTACATCCAATTCACATTTCTCCTTCACTTTTCTTGCTGTAACTTTTTCTCCGGATGTCAAAAGCCGTGTCACAGTCCTCTTCATTCTCCTTTCAGTCCTCTTGCCAATTGATCTTTTCCGCCCTCTCTTCTTTTTCCGCTCGGAGTTTGTCTTCAGCATGTATTCGACCGTTGATTTCGACAGCTTCAAATCTATGGCTATCCTTCTGATGCTGAGGCCATCTTCCCGCTTCTTCCATGCCAAACAAACGACTTCTTTTGAATGCATTTTATCTCATTAAACTTAATTGTTTTGCCAAGAAATGTCCGGACTATTTATGCTGTTAGATTGTCCTATGTTAACATAGTAGTAGGGGTGCCAGTGCCCCAGAACAGTGTACAAGCAGAAAATGTGCATACAGCAGCATATACATGGACATAGCTCTTGATAAAATAGGATTTTTGTCGTGTCCGAAAAATAGTGTCGCGCAAGTTTTCGCAAAAATCAGAAAAAACTAAAATTATCAAAGCCAAACTAAAAAAAATGATTACACTAGTAGTGGATTTTCACTCCTCAAATACGTACTTACAATCTCAAAAGTTTTTTGCACTAGTGACCACCTTGAAGTACTTTTTTCAAAGTGTCCGAAAAATATTGTCGGGCGCCTGTAAAAGTGGATCGTTAGAAGATTTGTTTGCTTTGGTTTATGTATTTAATGATATATCGACTTTTTGGGGTCATTTAATTAACCTTGTACACAACAGTATTAAAACTGGCGACCTTAGTCGACGGTGACCCGAAGGCTTCTTTTTGATTGCTACTACACCAAGGTGTAGGGGAGGGCGCTACTCATTTCCCTGGATTGCTCCTTTTTACCTTTGATCCATACCTTTTAATGCTGCGTGTTAAGCAAGGTGGTATCAAGTACCATTTTTCGAGTCTTTGGTATGACTCGACCTGTGATTGAACCCACGTCCCCCAGGCCATTGGCAAATAAAAGGTACTATTTAGCCTTTATCTTGAGACAATATAGGAGGCTCGTAACTTTCCCTAAGGTAATTGTCAGAAATTGATCGTAATACCTCGACTGGATTTCGAACTCGCTCACAACAATATTGCCATTAGAAATTTGAGATGAGAAAAATACTCTTGCAAGTTCTGCCCACGAATTTTATGTTCTTTTTTTTTTTTTTTGTAGAACTAGAGATATAGTTCAAGAATCTATTGCTTTTGTTAGTTTCTTTAATGGTATATTAACCTTCATTGGTTATCTAATAACAAAGCTATCATTGAACTATCATTGAACTGTTATGATACTATTTAACCCATAGTTTGGGGATTATGGGAATTCATAGCTTTTCCCAAATCCCAAGGTGACCCTAATACGGCAACTGGATTTCGAATTCATTATTTTTTTGGTAACAGTCCAGCAATTTAGCCATTTTAAGCCGCAGCAAGAATAATAGTCAGATACAAAAATATAGTTTAGAAAAATGAAAGAATTATTTTGAATTTACACTCCTTTGACATTTTCTTTTCGTCGTATAATTCTAGGATCCCCACTCTTGTCTTACTTTGTCGTAAATAAGTGATCAATCATTTGTTCTTTACCTGGTTTTGTCGTCAGGGAAATATGTAGCCTATCTTAGCTAGGAATAAACTGGCAGGGTCGCTCCCTCTTCTTGTCTACAGCTAATCTGAAGTGTTCTTTCTCTTACACCGACTGCCGTACAAAAATAAACAAGAGCTTAGAATGCCCTACTATTCAATCATAGCTAGAGGCATTACAGTTGGATTCATACTGTTGTATCGTGGTAAGGAAAAGATACACAGTGAAATAAAATTAATTGTTTATTCACTGAAGTGTTACAGTCTGTCTAGTATTATGAGTCTCACGCTATTGGTATTACATCCGAAGTTGGTCTTACTACTGACCGGCGTCTTTTCAGAGGTATCTCTCTGCTATTGCTTCTGTCTCCTTTCTGTCTAGCTTTACAGGCACGGCGCATTTTATACTTTCCTGATACCAGAAGTCATGTGGTAGGAGCCACTATACAACTAATACCTTCCACAAAGACATTAACGCTATTCAAACTGCAAACAGCCTCATTCCGTTTTGAACTCGAGTAGCCGATTCCATTTCTACTTCAAAAACCGTTTAGCCACAACCAATTCCACAATTGTCAGGTTTTGATTAATCTGTGGCAAGTTTTATATCAAAGTATGAGAGTTACTTCGATGCATGTAAAATGATATAAAAATCTTATCAAAATCACGTTATTCGTTCTCATCATTATCATTAACAAACATTTTGTAACCTTCTGTCACTGAAATAACACTGTGGTGGCTACAGTGACGGTATCCAAATTTTCGTTCGTTATATATGGAAAAGTGAATTTTAAATAAATTTTAACATATCATATTCTGAAAATTCTAAACTTGAATTTTTACCAAAAGTTTTGATTTAGAATATTAAACTGAACCCTTACAATCTGCCCATCAAATAAGCTAAAGCAAATCTTTATAATTTCTGTTTACTGCGTATCATGCTGAAATTTTCAAAGCAAAAAAACTATGTATCGTCTTTTTCCGAGATATTTTCCCAACCACATATAACACATAAACAATGTGAATTAAACGTTGACCTCTTTAAAATGTTTTTCAACAACTAAGTCCTCACAAAAAATCGATTGGTGTGTAGTGCTGCCATAAGTCTTACAAGGGAAGATAAATTTATGACCCGGTAATGTAAATTAAATTCCGGTGCATATGGCAAGTTTTAACTTCGTAACATGTCTTTATTATTATTATTAGTTTTTCGCACCAATTCCAACTGGTGGATTTTCTTTAGATTCTGATAGACAGTAAGTATCCTCACTATCCTTGCTCATCTTAACAGTGCTGGGGTTAGGAAAGTCTCAATTCTTCTTCTGATATCTAATTCTTCCAAGGCGCCATTGTAAGCACGTGAAGACCGACTACAATTACAATTGACATCACAGTCACTTTATTATTATTATTATTATTATTATTATTATTATTATTTTTATTATTATTATTATTATTATTCGATTGCGTCTTCTCAAAGACGATCACTTTGGATTTGTATTCAAACATGCACTGAATTCTCTAGATTTATATTATATTTTTTTCCAAAATTGAAGGGAATAGATTTTACAGGAGATCGAATATTATATATATATATATATATATATATATATATATATATATATATATATATATATATATATATATATATATGTGAGTGTGTGTGTGTGTGTGTCATGAATTTTAGAATAAATGAAGTTAATTTTTATTGCAAACAAACCATTTATTTTAAGTTGATATTGCCCGGTGGCTATGATATCGCCTTGTTTATTTTTATGTTCTAAATTAATGAATTATTGAAAAAACGTTTGCATTTAAAACTGAATTTATTTTGGAGAATATGAGAAATATATGAACCCTTAAATCAGTGTTCGATGCCTGCAGAGCTGAAATATTAACGATTTTTTCTAATAAAAATGATGAACAAAAAAAAAAAAAAAAAAAGAAAAAAAAGAAATCAAATACACTGTTACCGAAAAGAAAATGTTCGGGATTGATCAAGTAAAATGAAGAAAAGCAAAACAACCTCTCTCTCATGGCCAAACTCTGAGGACATTTTAAAAAGATAGAGTTTCCTTTTTATTTGTCGATCATAACCACGGAATTATTACAATGTTATTCTATTACCAGAGTATAAAAAGAATTTTTCGTGTACTGAATAGAGTTTCAACCACTAATCATGAAGAAATATTGCCTTATGTAAATTTGAAATTCACCCTGTCTTTTAAATTTGGTTAATGATACAGAAAAAATTTTTTCTTCGAGCAAATTTTATTACAAAGCATTGTACGTTCTGCATTCAAAAATGAATGAATGATACTGAATTTTGTATAGTGCAGCACAAGGCCAACTGATCAAAAGAAGAAAATGAAGCCCTATTGTTTCAAAAATACTCCTGTTTTGTGTGTGGAAAAAAATTCGATCTTGGTTCGAAAAAGATCATTGAAAAATAAATTATCTTATCTATCATGCCGACACTTTTAAAAATCTTTCATCACTTTTTATTCATTTGACTCAAATGACCTACTTATCATGTCAATGAGGCTTAGAACACGCTGACTGTGTTTCATTCAGAGGCATTAGAGCCAACAAAAACGGCATCTGATGGTGAGGCCTCAGTTTCGAAGATCAGTGGAGTGCGGTAAACCCTTTCATTACCATTATTCCCTGATCCACTCTGACTCGAAGGGGTCAAATTGATATGTTTAAAAATTATTCGTATTCGATTAGACCGAGGGCAAAAAATTCTGCATAAACAACTCAATAAAAACCTAATTATGAACACGATTTACTAACCACTTGGAATAAAATAGCACGAGACGGATTGAAATGCCTTTAAAATCAATCAATGAATCATATATTTAGCAGAAAAGTACACTTTTTCAGTTATGTGTTGCATCTAAAGGATAAAGATTAAAAAATTGTTCTTTTGCCTCATTATGTTTTAAAGAAATTTGCCCTGATTGATGATAACACCTTGTGCAAAACTATCTGTTTGTAACGTTCATACCCCACCTATTTCAAAGTCATTAATGATCAAAGTATTTGTTAAGCCTTAAAATCTGCGATCATCGGACCTTCATTTTAGTTTGACTATTGAGCGTTAAACCATTTGACGAAAAATTAAACTGCAAATGTGCAAACGTCTCTCCATTACTTTTACCGACATGAAAATATGATAAAATGAACTTAATCTTCAGATTCTAATCAAATCTCGAACCAGACTTGACAAAATGAAAATTTTATTTCTAAGACATGATCTCTCTCTTCTAGAAACTAGCTCCCATCCCATGGAGGTGCACTTAGCATTACGGTTATCATAATAAAAATGTAATCTGTGGTCCGAATTCAAAACCTGGACTCGGGTGTCTGTGTTTACCTTTGGACAGTTAAGAATCGATCAGTTTTCCTCCTAGCTATAAGTAGATAGTACGGCGGACTGGATTCTTTAGTCTTGCTTAGGCAACCAGTCTGAGAGGAAGAAAACTTTAAATTCATACTAATTAAACTCAGCTTAAGAATTGAACATGTGTGACGTCCTCCATGTGCAGAGGATTTGGGTAAATACATACCTCAAATTATCTATTTATCTATCTACGAGGATCATTAAATAAGTTTCCAGACTTTTTTCGTATAGGCACTTTTATTGATAGTACATGCATAAAACTCTAGTCCCCTTCGAAGTAATCTCCTCCTGCTGCAATGCATTTGTTGTACCGTTCCAACAACTTCTGGAAGGCCCCATGGAAGTCCTCTTATGTGAGTGTGTCAATGACCTTCGTCACAGCCTCTTTCATCTCCTCAATTGTCTCATAACGACAGCCTCTAAACTTACGGAATAACCGAAAGTCTCAAGAAGCAAGGTCTGGACGACTAGGGGGAGGCTGAGGAACTGTCTTGATGCCCATCTTGGTCAAATAGTCTCTTACAAGGATGGAGTGGTGGACTGGTATATTGTTCTGCTGCAAATGCACCTGACCCAATTTGAAGAGTGCTGGCCTAGGAATCTCTTCACGAACACCCTTAAAACCTCAACATAGTAACCCTAACCCTAATCCTTAGGCTAATCAACTCTGGTGTTTGACTTCCTTACTCCTCCCACACCTCTTATCATCCCTCGGAGACTCCCTGCCTTCCTTGAATCTCTTATGCCACTCAAAAACTCATGCTCGATTCATGCAAGATGCTCCAAAAGCAGTCTGAAGCATTCCATACGTTTCTGTGGCATTTTTCCCAATTTTAAATAGTTATACCGGACATTGGCCTAGGGGTTAGAGTGTTCGCCAATGGCCCGGGAGACCTGGGTTCAATCCCAGGTCGAGTCATACCAAAGACTCAAAAAATGGTACTTGATGCCTCCTTGCTTAACACTCAGCATTATAAGGTATGGATCAAGGGTAAAGTAGAGCAATCCAGGGAAGGAGTAGCGCCCTCCCCTACATATTGGTGTAGTAGCTATCGAAAAGGGAGCCTTCAGGTTACTCTCGACTATGGTCGCCAACTTATATTACATATCCTTCTTCTAAAGTGTCCTCACATCCAGATTGCATTTTGAAATTCACCAGTTTTAGTAGGGTGTATTATAATTGCTGATGTAGCTGTTCATTTTAACCTGAAATCCTAAGAATTGGTCTGTCATCTCATAAGATGTATAGCAATAACATACTGAATTTTGAAGAGTCTAGGGTAATTTTAAATGCCTGAACAAAAAATTCTGGAAACTTATTGAATGCCCCACATATATTGTAACAGTGTTAGTTGTCACTATCTCACTTCGTTGGTTTGTGGCGAACCAAATGCGCTATAAGAGAGTTCTCAATATCTGTGATAGAGCTATTAGGAATGTATCCTTCCTTTCCCTAAAAAGGACGACCTCGGTTTAGCCAAGAACTACTGAGGTATAACACTTACATCCATAGCAGCCAAAATCTACAATACCCTACTACGAAACCGCATAGAACCCAAAATAGACAACATCCTTAGGAAAAACCAAAATGGCTTCCAAAGTAATAGATCCACAACCTCACAAATATTGACCATCCGTAGAATCCTTGAAGGCGTTCGGGCAAAAAACCTACAGGTGACATAACTATTTGTTGACTTTACCATGGCCTTCGATTCCATACACAGAGGGAAGATGGAACAAATCCAACTAGCATACGGCCTACCAAAAGAAACCGTAGCAGCTATAACGATTCTCTATAGAAACACCAAAGTAAAAGTACGATCACCAGATGGAGTACTACAAGGAGACGCGCTAGCCTCATACCTTTTTATCATCTGTCTTGACTACGTCCTTAGAACTTCGATCGACAAAATCAGTGAAAATGGCTTCGAGCTGACAAAGAAAAGAAGCAGAAGGTACCCCGCAAAAACAATTACCGACGCCGACTACGCCGATGACATAGCGTTACTGGCGAATACGCCTAACTAAGACGAGACACTACTCTATAGTTTGGAACGAGCCGCCGCAGGCATTGGCCTCCATGTCAGTGCACACAAAACTGAATATATGTGTTAAAACCAAACAGGCAACATTACCTCACTGGAGGAGACTGATTGCATTCCACATAGCACTAATACCCTTGGCAAAGGTATGAATCCAATTATTCTCACTCCAGCTATGGGTAAATAGTAGGACAGACATGGTTCTAGTCTAGGAGAAGGAAAACTCTGAATTCAAACCTGTTAAACTCTGCTTAAAAATTGCCCTTGTGTCATATCCTGCCCGAGCGGAGGGGTTGGTAAATAGTACCTCACAAGACGGAGCCTCTCTGAATGTAGTAGACAAATTCACCTACCTAGGAAGTAGCTTCTCATCAACCGAAAAAGACATCGACACACGACTAACGAAAGCATGGACTGCAATCGATAGGCTCTTGATCATATGGAAATCAGACCTGACTGATAAAATGAAGTGCAGCTTCTTCCAGGCAGCGGTCGTATCGATACTGCTATATGGATGCACTACTTGGACGCTAACTAAACGGCTGGAGAAGAAGCTAGACGGCAATTACACAAGAATGTTGAGAGCAATATTGAACAAGTCCTGGCGACAACACCCCACAAGACACCAACTATACGGCCACTTTCCTCCCATCACGAAAACTATACAAGTTAGACGAACCAGACACGCAGGACACTGCTGGAGAAGCAGAGATGAACTCATTAGTGATGTACTCCTATGGATCCCTGCATATGGCCAAGCAAAAGCAGGACGACCAGCTCGAACATACATACAGCAGCTATGTGAGGATACGGGATGTAACCATGAAGATCTGCCAAAAGCGATGAATGATTGGGAGAAGTGGCGAGAGAGGGTCAGGGATATCCATGCTGGCGGCACGACATGATGAGGATGATGATATATTTAATAGCATGGAAGCTTATCTGTGACCTCAGGTTTCATGACGTTTTATCAACGACAATCATCAGCAGATAACGACAGTAAAAGAAGAAATCGAAAAAATCGAAAAATATATTCAAGAGAATGTTAGAATTGTATACAACTCTTTATGTGTGCGTGGTTGTGTATGTGTATGTGCCTGTGTTTGTGTAGGTTATACTGTGTGGACGTAACAGTGATGTTTGAGTTGTGTGCGTATGAAGATACATGCGCCGCTAGATAAATATGAGGTTGTCTCCTGGATGTATGAGACGTGAAGTGTAGCCGAAGTTGCAACAGATTGACCGTAAAAAAATTCTTTCTTTCTTTATATATTCGTGTGTGTTTGGTGGTGGTGGTGGTGGTGGTGGTGATTTTAATTTAGGAACAAAATATGATCATTGCATTTCGAAGAAAATAAAGTTTTGATTTGTAAGCATAGTAAGCGAGTGTTGTATGGTGGTCCAGAATCGCTATAAATATTATAGGGATGAGATATGTTATGTTGTAATATACTATTGAGTATTATGTAATATTGTAATTTTATGCTGGAATATGATTTGTGTTAGATTGCAATAATGGTTTGTATTAGGTATGATGTGTTAATGATATATTGCATATACATCACTGTATTCCATGATTGTATGTACGTAAGGAATATAGTAAATATATTGTGTTAAAACGTTGCAATAATTGTTTGTACTAGCTATGAGGTTTGAATGTGTATGGTGATGATTTCAACTAACAAGCGAATTATCATCATTGCATAATTAAGGAAATGAATATATGATTTGACGTGTAAGCATGACAGATCTGGGACGTAAGGGTAACGTTCATTAGATATAAAGTTGGCGACCGTGGTCGAGGGTGACATGAAATCCACCTTTTCAATAAACTTCTACGCCGAAGTGTTGGGGAGGGCGCTACTCCATTCCCTGGATTGGGCTTCTTTACCCTTGATTCTTACCTTATAATGCTGAGTGTTAAGCAAGGCAACATCAATTACCATTTTTGAGTCTTTGGTATGACTCGACCTGGGATTGAACCCAGGTCTCCCAGACCACTGGCGAACACTAACAATTATGTCAATGGGTCAATGGTCTAATGAATAGAGTGTTTGAAAATTTTCTGGGAGACTGGAGTTCAATCCCAGGTAGAGTCATACCAAAGACTCAACAATGGTACTTGATGACACCTTGCTTAATACTCAGCATTATAAGGTAAGGATCAAGGGTAAAGTGGAGCAATTCAGGGAATGGAGTAGCGCTCTCCCCTTCACCTCGGTGTAGAAGCTATTGAAAAGGGAGCCTTTGGGTCACCCTCGACTAAGGTCACCAACTTTACTTTATTTTATATATATATATACTATAAAAATATGAGGATATGAGGAGATTTAAGGAGTCCGAAAAAATATTTGTAAAGTCAGATAAGTCGGGCAATTTATATGAAATAGAAAAGGAAAAATATAAACAAATGATATTTAAGGAGGTGGTTAAGAATTATAAGAAAGCACCACCTGATCTCGAAAAAGAGTTAAATAACGAAGCAAAAATGTTGGCGCATAAACTAGGTATTGTTGATAGAGTAGAAAAATACAATGCCAAGAATTGTTTTATTACTATAAAAGACCACAAAAGTAATTTCAAGTCTAATCCGGAATGTAGGCTCATTAACCCGGCCAAGACACAAATAGGTAGGATTAGTAAGATAATCGTACAAGAAATATGTGAATCACTTAGGCTGGCATTAAACATCAACCAGTGGAGGAGCACTAATGACTGTATTAAGTGGTTTGAGGAGTATGAGAAGGATGATAGGTGCTCCTTTATCAAATATGATATAAAGGATTTTTATCCGTCGATAACAGAAAGGACATTGGATAGAGCGTTAGATTTGGCTAAAGAATATATGGTTATATCTTTAGATAAGGTGGAAATAATTAAGCATTGTTGTAAAACATTGTTATACTATGAAGATAGTGTATGGATAAAAAAGGGGAGGGTGGAAATTTTGACGTTTCAATTGGAGCATATGATGGTGCAGAAATTTGTGAGCTCGTCGGGTGTGTATTATTGTATAGTATTAATAAGATTATGGACCCCGGTAGCCATGGACTTTATCATGATGACGGACTGACTATAGTGGATAAAAGTACACCGAAGAAGTGTGATGGGATTAGAAAAAAATTGTATAAGCTGTTTGAGGAATTTGGATTTAGATTAGATGTAACAACAGACCTAAAAATGACTGATTATCTTGATGTTACTTTAAACTTATATAGTGGAACAGTATCTCCATTTAGAAAAAGGAACCAGGATCTGCGTTATGTAAACAGGGGATCTAATCACCCAATACAGGTGTTTAAACATGTACCTAAGGGAATAGAGCATAGATTATCAAATAACTCCTCGAACAGGGAAATTTTTGAACGAACTAAGCAGGAATATGAGGAGGCTTTAAAGAATGACGGATATAGGGTCAATTTAGAATATAGGAATAGGGATAGAATTGGTACACAAGGAAGGAGAAATAGACCTAGGGAAATTTTATGGTTTAATCCCCCTTACAACATGGAAGTAGTTAATAACTTGGGAGAGGAGTTCTTCAAGATATTAAAAAGAAACTTCCCTAATGGGAACCAATTACCTAAGGTATTTAATAAGAATTGTATTAAATTAAGCTACAGTTGCATGCCAAACATTAATGGAATGATAAATAGGAGTAATATAGCTAATCTAGGTACAAAGAAAAATAAATTAATGCAATAATAAATAGGAGTAATATAGCTAAATTATGTACAAAGAAAAATAACGAGATTGATAAATGCAACTGTAGGGATAAGGTTAGGTGTCCCCTCAAAGGCAAATGTAAGCAGGAATGTGTAGTGTATAAAGTAGAAGTATATAGTGATTCGAATAATAAGGGAAATAAAAAGATATACTTTGGGTCGACACAAGGGGATTTTAAAACTAGGTACTATAACCATAGAACAAGTTTTTCGCACGAGAAGTATAGGTATAGCACTGCTTTATCTAGTTATGTGTGGGAACTTAAGGAAAAACAAGGAGTAGATCCTATAATGAAATGGGAAGTAATAAAGAAATGCCGCAAATATAGGGCAGGTAATAGAGCTTGTAATCTTTGTATGGAGGAAAAATTGGTAATAGGAAATTGTAAAAGTAAGAATATGTTAAATAAAAGATCGGAGGTGTTAAATAGTTGTAGACACAAAAGGGCGTGGTTACTATATAATTAGGAATAGGTTATGAGAATTTTTTTTTTTTCAAATGAAAATATGGTATCTGTAATTTAGTTATTTATATATTTTATTTATCTATTTTTTTTTATTATGCAAATTGTAGGCTAGGTGGGGTTTTTGGTGAATAAAAGAAGGCGATTTCTCCTTAAAATTTAGTCTAAATTAGGCTTCCTGATGATCCGTTAAGGTGAAACTTAAGTAGAAGATTTTTGACTAGCGATTTAAGCTAATTCTATAATTGGCTCCATTGTATTGTGTTGAGCACTTTAGTAATTATAGCATTGCAGCATTCGCGGAGGGTTTTTTGGTTTTCTTTTGACCACTGAATGCGTACCCCTTGATTTTTTTCAAGGAGTCGGACGAGGTTGGCCTTTTCTTTCTTTTTTACCCAAAAAACTTTTTTCTTTTTTCCCTGGGCGGTGATTCGAGGTACTTTTATCTCTTGTTCCTGACCAGGGTTTTTTTTGTTTTTTTCCGATACCGTGAATACTGGTAGATATTAGATTAGTAAATATACTATAAAAATATATATAAAACATAACAAAATATTCATCATTAATGAACTAGTTTAATTTCCGTTCATCTTCTACGTACATACATCTTCCTGTATATAAAATCTATTGTTGACATATGAAATGATTACCATTTATATTCCCGTCAGCTTCATATTCAAATCAAAACGATTACCAGTTCAATAATTAAACACCCCTAAAAATGATAACCCTAATAAATTGAAGTTAAAGCACTTGCTTAGATAATTACTGACATGTTCATTTTAAGCCAAAGAAATTAAGTGACCAATTAGAATAATGAGTGGGAAAATGATGATGAAAATATAGTTAGAAAAAGTGTCCCTAATCACGTAAAAATCAATGTTTCGCGAATTTTCTTTTTCGAAAATTATTTTAAAGTTATTTCAGAGTCAGGAAATGATTCCAAATTGTTTTGTCTGATCAATGCATACTGAATTGTTTTTCAGCACTTCGAGATTTTTTTAAGAAAATGGAATGAATTAGCTCAAAATAAATTTTATATTCAATCGACAAACAATATTTGCTTAATGATTTAAAAAAGAACAATTCTTTTCAAATTTAGTTGTTGATGAGTTGTATTTTCGAAATTCCTACTAATGGTAATAATTAGCTTTTGAGCCTAGGTTTTTTTTTTCAACCAAATAAATGAAATTAAACAAATGAATAAAATGAATGAAATAAAAATAAAACAAAAGTGATCCCAGATTTTGACGGCAAGCGAAAACTTCTCATTCAAAATACTGGCCCAAATCTATTGACCGATATCAAATTTTCCTATCTCAGGCGTGTGAAATGCAAACCCGATCTAAGTAAACGGTTCGATAAGGAATGTTTCCCACTTTATAATACAATGGTAGGATGTTCTTTAGTTACACACACACACACACACACACACACACACACACACACACACACACACACACACACACACACATACACAAATACATTCCATAGTTTAAATATCATAATATTGCTCGACATTGGTGTTCATAGAGCATTACATTTTACTTATTTAGACTGTTTTAGCGATAAATTTCACATAGGCATACACAGCCATATATATATATATATATAGACAAAGAGAGAGAGAGAGAGAGAGAGAGAGAGAGAGAAAGAAAGAAGTAGAGATAAAAGATAGATAGAGGGAGAGGGAGTAGGAAGTTAGAGAAAATACTGAACATAATAAAAATATCTTACTGGGTACTCGATTTTTACAACTTTGTATCAGACGGAGCACAGTTCATCATATATATATATATATATATATATATATGTGTGTGTGTGTGTGTGTGTGTGTGTGTGTGTTTGTGCGTGGATGTATCAGTATGTATGGGGGGATTTGTCTTCTTATATGTCTTCTTGACAATTAAAATATAAAATCACTGAATTAACTATTGCTGGAATGTTATGAGTAAAACAACGGATAAAACGAAAAGGTTTCTCTTAATCTAATATTCTGATCATATGACAGGATACCAACAAATATCTGGTGGTATTGTACTGAATATTTGACCCCGAAATCATGTGTAACCCGTGTATCTGACGAAAGCTTCTTTGGCCTCCTAACTGTTTTTCTTTTCGTTTTTGCATGTGCATGTGTGTAAAATATTATTTCTAACATACCTCCGGTAATGTTGGAATTATGCAAAGAGAGGCTACTGACCGGCGAGAAAAACCATAAAATCGCACCCACGTCATAAAAAATGCGATACAATCTCATGATATGTGATGAAAGTAAAATCATGTCATATAAAAATGGGGAAACATCTCAGCAATTTTGGTCACCAGTGTCGAAATCGGTTGAAGAGATTTAGAGCCAGGAGTTCCCTGCTGTATATAAGGTTCCTTTGTTAATCGGTTCGGGGGACCAGTTATGAATTAGCAGTTTGATCTTGGATGACCTTGTTTTCTGAACATTAGAGTGTCTTTATAATTTCACCATCTTATTCAAATTATAATCTCAAAATTAACTATTCATCATTTCGATCTTTTTCACTGACTTTATAGAAATTCTATTCTTGCTAAAGTCTGTGTCATGGCGTTTTATGTCATTTAATTAAAACATTATATAACTCAGTGAACTCAACCTGGATGATTGTGAATACAGCAGAGATCTATACGAAGAAGTTGCATTTTTCGCCAACATTACGACAATCTTAATATAATTCATGTACATTAGCTAATTCCTTTTCCCTTGTGACATTATTACAATAAGAAATTGTTGTGACAATAATGAGTCTCCCTGAAAAATATTCCTTCAGTTCTTTACCTCTTCTGGCGTTTTTTCCTCCAGCTTCTACGGAAACTATCAATTTATCTATAGCTTTCATCATGAAGATTACCACTAGCTCTGAGATTTTAAACATATCCAGATATTCACCCATCCATGTTTGTAACATTATGTAAAATATATTTTGTAGTCTGTTTACATCATTGCTAATTTTTAGCTTCTCTTCTTTCCTTCACTTTCTTTTAACATGTGTTGTTATATATATCATTTGTGTCTAATTTCTTGACGATAACTTCTTTTAGACTCCCGTTTTTATTGCCTGTTTTTTCTAGAGAATGGACTAAATTAATGTTCAACCGACGTTAACTCGGTCGATCTTTGGAACTTTTTCCCGTAACCCGCTTCGGGTGAAATTCCAAAGAATGATGCAGTCTCAAAGAGAAAAAATATCCAAAAATTTGTATTGTTCACACAAAACAAAAACAGTCATCTTCACTTTGATATTTAGGGAAATATCCTTTGAAATTTCCTTCAGAGTTATTATTTCTTTATTGATATCTTTATAACAACATAACAGCACTTGTCCATGGAATTAGGAATGTTATTCACAAAGAGGAGGTCAAAGCTAATTGATACCCCCATATCCAAGTAAACATACTTTAACTTCTCAGACTAGCAAGCGAGCCTTTTTACGAATTTTCTCTTTATCTCAGCCAGCATGACGGCCTTGCCTTGTAATCTTTTCGGACAAAGAACTTCACACAACAAAACCTATCGCAACCGGTTCTGGGATTAGAACTAACGTTCTTTCAATTCCCTGAATTTTAACTATTGTTCAAATTTCCACGGCCAGACATCATATTGAAACAGTTGAGGTTTATGCCAGATTAAATGTTTGATTTTTAAAGCATGTCAACCCTTCCTGGGTTATTTTATGCCAAGAGGTTAGAGAACCACGTTTATTGTGAGTTCATCTTTACATTTTCGTGTAGATATTTCAGAAGATTTTTTGTATGTATTTTTTGTATGTATTTTTAAGCGTATTCATTTGACCCATAGATGTCCTTTCAGGCCAGATTTTACCTGGTTGTAATGGCAAGGAAGAGGAACTCCACACCATCTAGATCTCCAGAATTTGAGCCTCTCTATCATATATAGCTTTGCGTCACACCCTGGATAATCCTTTGGAGGGTCTTACACCTCTCTAGAGGGGTACAATCAGTGTTTTCTAAACATCAGAGTCGAATTCTATAAATTTTATGGCTTGAATTCAAATAATTATTTTCATGATTTAGCTTTCTTATCCTCAAACTATTTTTTATCTAAATATAATATGTTCTATGCAGTGTATCACTGAAATTTCAGAAAATGCTTCTTCATTTTCATTAAATATGTCAGCGATAATCATTAAATTATTTAATTAGATTGGAGCAAATAAAGTACTAGATGAAAATTCTACTCTTAAGGCGGATTTTCGAATAGTAGTCTTAATTTTATTACGGGAAATGGAAATAATTTTCTCGTATATTGAATGGAGTTTGGGGCACTAATCGCTAATAATGTTCCTAATAGAGAATTCAAAGCTCAATTATTCAAACATTTAAAAAAAAAATTTCTAAATTGATCTGTTCGATTTCCTTGTGGTAAATGTATCAGAAAGCAATCAAGCGGTTCCATTGAGAATTGTATGTTCACTTTTGAACGACAATTGTCGGTCACTATCAAGCAAACGTTTTGAATCATTCATACAAGTCAGTCCCTCTGGCTCAGGAAATATCGAGAAACCTCTGATCATCATAGAAAGTATGCAATGTCTTTCAAAGGTAATTGAAGACATTCCTTTGTAGCCGGCAGCATTTTTACAGAATTCTCTTTAACACATTATGCAGGTCTATCTCACTTATCAACTGACCTTTGCTAAAGGATTGGCTTTTCTTTTTTGGTTTCGATTAAAAAAAGGATAAACAACAAACACACCAGATGTCAAAATAAACTCAAACAATGAATAAATAAGATAAAATAAAATAAACAAAAGCAAGAAAAATTGGAAAACATTGAAAGAAAATGCATTCAGACGAAAAGGCGTTGACTAAAAACTTTAATCTCATTAATGTCATCCTGTCACTGGTTTGTCTCTGGCGATATCATTAAATTTTTTGAGATAATTTTACTATTCTGCTATTAACATTCTTTGTTGTGATTTTGTTGTGATTTACTTTTTGTTTTAATTCCTGTGATGGTGAGAGAGGGTTTTAACTACAATATATTTATTGACTTTATTCATATGGCAAAGATCACCAGGAAATATTAATTTTTTCCAGTTTGGTTTGGTGATAATACAAAATAATTTTCAAAAAATATTATGGAGAGTTTTTCTATCAGCATTAGCTGATGGTCTTTCACTGGAGTTTTAGTAGGAACAAGTATCCTCAATTCTCCAGGACTATACTCAGTATTCTTACCGATTATTATTATTATTATTATTATTATTATTATTATTATTATTCTTTTGGGAGTTTTTCATACTAGCATTAATTGAGTGTTTCCCACAGAAGTTTGAGTGACAGCAAGTTTCCTCAAGTATCCAGAACTCTTCTCAGTATTCTGGCCGATCTTAATAATGCTGTATTTTGGATGGTCTCTATTGTGTCCTCTTATTTCCAAGTCCTCCGGTCACAGTATCAATCCTTTGGTGACTGCACCAAGAGCATCAATCACTTTCATGTTCCAGTTTTTTTTCAATTCCCTTACACAGTCATGGTACTGATCTTTCTTTTCGCTTTCTTTCAAATTCACTCGGGGGTCAACCGGGATTGCAAAATCCACAATTCATCAAAGCACAAGAGTGAGCTGTAATCTTTGTTTAGCATTGGAGTGATAGTAATTCTCCTCAAGTTTTTGTAATCAAGTCGATCTTAATGTTGTGGTCTAAATGGTATCGATTCTTTCTCTGATTTTCAAATCCTTTGCTTTTCTTTCAGGACTTTGAGACTATTCCACGCACACTAAATATAATTGGTATCACTACCACATTATGTTCCACGACTTTTTCTTTTTTATTCTCTTTTAAGGTCGAAGTGTTTGTCTATCTTTTACGTTATTTTTTTACCCTGTATTACGCCGGAGCGGCAAAGTTTACTTGGTAATTATTTCTTTTCTCTTCTAAATCAGTACTAGGCCTTTTTTGGTCGGGATTTGGTGATCCATTTTCATACAAAATCCATTGAGAATTTTGTGAATCTCATTCTCCATTTGGTAGTTATATCATTTTAATCTCTTGTTCAATTCCTAGTTGATCATCTCTCTCACCCAATCGGGCTAATTTTTGCACAACTTTTGTGTTAGTTTGCTTAATTATGCGGTTAATCGTTTCGTTACTGGCTGATGTTATTCATCTTTCTTTGTTCTTTTTTAAGTATTTCTCGTGTCCTTCAGTTAATCCATCTACGAGATTCTCAATGCTGGCGCGTCGTCTTCCAGCTTCTTTGCTTGACACATAAAGTCAATCACACAATTTTGATGCATCAAATTTCTTGAGTTTTGCTCCATTCTTCCTTTTTTCATTTAAGAATGGTACCGAGTTTCATAAAACGGGATTGTCCAGGTTTTTATTGTTTTGTTGAGATTTCTACTCCAGAGTTAGATTTCAAGAGGTTTTCTTGTTCTTCTGAATTATTCTTTTCTTATTTTTGTTTTATCTCTGTTTGTTTGATGGTGACTGCTTGAGCTTTTCCTTCTTTCAAATCATTATGTTGCTTCCCGGATTTGGTTGTTCTATCACTTCCCTTGTTGCTATTTCTCTACTTTTCATTATGAGCATCGCACATTTTTAATGACAAATTCTATTCCTCTTATCTGGCTATATATTCTTATTGTTTGTCTTAAGCTCTCGGCAAATGTCTTGATATCATCTATGTACAGGAAGTAATTAATATATTCTTGTGTGTTTGCCAATTTGTTGCCACCGTGTATTTCTTAAATATGAAATTGTAGAGCATAGTGGTGGTGAGACTACTAATGCGCTTGGCATTTTCTCCTCTGCCAGGCTTTAGCCTACGATAGTTAATTCTCTTTTCCAGTTTTTCAAGGCTTTCGTGATGAAATTTCAAACTTTGTTTTGTTTTGTATATTTTCCGACATCAAAGTTTTTAGGGCACCTTACGACGTTTTGCAGTCCATCCATGTCATTGCTACATTTTCCGCTTTGTTTTGGGGTTATTGTCGATATGATGATCTGCATATCGTCGGTCATCTGCTCTTTGTAATCTTGTGCTGCCTCATTACTTCTTCAGCGAAAATAGTTCCCGGCATTCTAGCGAGAGATAGTTTTCTTCTTTGTGGTTACGATTTGGCAAAGCATAGATAAATACGTTATAGGTCTATATTTGCTGGGAATACATCTTGTTGGATGGTCCTTTTTGAACAGGGTAGTTTTTCATTTCATAATGTATTCGGGTGTAATTGTTCTTTCTTTGTATTTACACACTTGCTGAACCAATCTATCGAAGATAGATGTGATTTTTTAAAAAAAATTCATTGATAATGTTATCTACAAATATATTTAAGGCTAATCCAAAATTTCATTCTTCGGCGAAGTTTTAATGATTTTTGTAAACTGATAGCATTACGATTTCTGTTGATTGAAGGGAGATTATACATTCAATATTTCATCAACATATGACAAAACATATCTTTAAAAGCTGTGATATAACAAGTTTACAAAAAGAAATACAAAAGAAACTTATTCCCAATCTACGGGTAGTAATGTTATATAATCTGCCGGTGCATCTATTGTTACCTTATCCTTTTATGTTCTTATCTTTCCTCTCTGTTTAATCCTCAGTTTATATATATATATATATATATATATATATATATATATATATATATATCACAGCAGTATATGGTTGTCACTCTCTCACATCCATTTTCGTCTATTATACGTACATGTCAAATCAATAAATTCATTTTATTTATAAAGCAATGATGATGATAATTTATTCCTTAGTTAGAATTATCACTACGCCAATCTTTTTTATCCTCCCAAACCCCAGTACATTCCGCGACGTCTTCAAAAAATCGCAACACTTATACTTCGGAGACAACCTCAAATCTACCGTGAGACGCATGTATCATCATACACTCACACATACAAACGATCACATATACGACTACACACAATAATATGCAAATATAATGTACACACACACACACACACACACACACACACACACACACACACACACACACACACACACACACACACAGAGTTACGATTTTTATTACAATTGTAGCCATTACGGTGATTTTCGTAATATGGGACAAAGTAAATAAGATAATGCAGTTTTGTTTATATACTTTAGTTATACAAAACTTGACAATATTTGATAGCTGAACCATATACAAATGCGGATCAATTTTAATGACGTTATACTATTCCTCATGATATATTGCACAAACATACTTCTGGGGACGTTCAAACTGCTACCTTATTGTTTACTATACAAGATAAACAAACAATCACAATATTTGTAATAAATGGAAATGCTGGGATTTTAACAGGGGTTTTCTAAATAAAAAAAAAAACATTTTCTGCTTCCCTAACTTTAAAAATGTGTAGTCTAATTGACTGCTCAAAAGTATTTCAAAATATTTCGAGTTTCATTTGGTGTGGAAATATTACAATAGAAATATTTCACCTTAATGAAAACACTGTTATTCTAACATATGGCACTGAAATAATAAGTCCTTTTTATATTACCAAGTTTTAAAAAATCATCATTGACACATGTTTATTTACTCTCATTCAGAGTTTCATCAAGATGCTCAAATTTTGAATTATAAGTTTCAAAATTCAAGATTGACAAAAATCAGTTTCATGTCAATGTTGAAATTTCACAATCCCAATATTTGATTTTAGAAAAACAATGTGAGTTCATCGGAGAAGTTCAGTGCTATACCATTCATTCATTGCCAACAAAAGACAAAAAAAAAAAAAAAAGAATTGAAAAGACGGTGTAATTGTGATTTTTTTCTTTTTACAAGTGAAACATTTATGACCGAAAACAAAAAAGCATTATTATTTGTACTTCAGTGAATACCACATTGTTTATTTTTCCAGAAGCTGTATTGATAAAAGGATTATTGCGATTTCCAAAGATGGTGAAAACTAATTGCAATTCCACTACAGACAGTGTTTGAACTTGTCACTGAGTACTAGACGAAACAATATTAAGTGGAATAGGAAACTGCATTTTCTTAAACTGAGATGGTATTACAGATCATCTCAAAGAAATAAAAAACACTTTTCCCTCGCAACAAAACGTAAGAATAGTTGTTTCCATAACATGTGGCATCGGTCTCTTCAGTACAAGTCTGGTGCCATCGTAAAGTCGAGTCTGATTCAAATTTCGTTGCAACTTTACAACTTTCAGTTCAAGTCTATTTGTTGTTTCGATGAATTTAGAAATCCAGTAGAGTAGTTAATCGCCTCATCTTGATGAACAACTGAGTCAATAGATTTATAAATATGAGATTTTTTTGATGAGCTTACAGAAGAGAATTAATTTCCTCTACAGTAGACTGCTTGGTTGCTACAGCTCTTTTACATCACCACTTGTGATTCTTGTAACGAGGCAGAAAACTAGGAAACACACATGATTCCAAGCCTTGAACTGATCAAATGAATGTTCATATTTGAACTGGATTAAATTTACCAATGATATCAAGTGTAACATAACCTTCACACAATTTTAGGTAAACTCGTTTGATAGTCACCAGAAGGCATGACTCTCTTGGTTGTTGAAAAAGTCAATGTTGAAACATTCTGCAGCGGGTTAGAAGGTTTGATGCAAGCATAGATATCTTTAGTTTTTGTACTTAGTGGATAGTTCGTTAGAAATTTCCCGATACAAGATTTTTTTCTTCTTTTTATTTAAATAATTTTGGAAATTATATTCGTAATTTTATTATTGTCAAATGTCAATTGAATCAAAATATATCAACATATGAATATCATTTTGCATTTAAAGAAAATAGCAATTTGGGTCTTGGTATATGTGTTGAGTACGAGTCATGGTGATCTTTTGATGGTTGTAATTGTTACCTCAATAGACGCCATCATTAATAATGAGTAGCAGTAGTTTCCTGGCTGAACTGTTCATCCTGTCCGTTGACCTGTGCGGTACGTCTGTCCAGTATTAGGTGAAGAGCGCCGTTGACCAAACGATGGGTTCACCCACCTTGCTTCACATCCACCATGCTGCTTTCCATGGCTTCTGAAGTTGAGCTCGTAGGGTTTTTAAAAATCCCACTCTCACATCTATCTTTATTTGCAGATTCTGGCAAGATATTGGAATTTTACTCGAGCTTACCTATTCAAAAACACATGGGAGAAAATTTGAGATAGAATTAAAAAAGGGCATTTAACTTGATTTTAAAATTATTCATTTCGAAAAATAGACTTCAAATTAATAGATTCGCTTTTTATTTAAATAGTATATAATGTTCTGAAAAGATTTGAAATTCAAGGACCAAAAAAAATCTAACGCATATATTTAAAAAAAGTTAAGTTAAAAGACTAAATATCTACTAACCGAGTCACCTTTTTCTTTCAAAGCACAAGTCAATAAGTTCTTTTGTTGAGGAGGGGTTCTGGGTTTCTTTTTTTACTTTCGGAGCCTTCATCTGATGTATTTTGGGTGTGTGGAGGTTTTGTTTTTTGGGCGGTTTTGTTTTTGGATTTTTATTATGTTAAAAACAATATCAACGTGCTTTTTCAGTTGTCCATTCTACACCCGTCTCCACCTCATACACACCTATACTGATTCTAGAAATCTTAAAGATATTCAAATTTTACACAAAGTTATCAGTTCAAAGACGCACTGTACATAATTTGAGAGATACTTTTTTTCAATAAAATAAAAATCGTTTAACTTGCTTTTAAGATTATTAACCAGGAAAAATAGACTTTATATATATATATATATATATATATATATATATATGGGGATAGCATAGACACATACTCAACGGGGTTTGGTACTGTCAGTTTATCACCACTGTGATAATTGAGCACGCAATACCAAGCTGAATTTGTATGCTCTATCACCGTCATTGAACATTTTATCAATCAGTAAGCAATTAGACATTAAACTAGGGCCTTTCACCAAAGAAGAACTCGACTCGGTTCTTAAAAAAATTAAAAATAGGAAAGCTGCAGGGCTAGACGAGATCCCCCCAGAAGTGTGGAAGACTAGAAAATTCGACGATATACTGCTCCGGCAATGCAACGCTGTCTATAGTCAAAATAGGATAGAAAGATGGATAAAGGGATGCATCCTTCCTTTCCCTAAAAAAGGCGACCTCGGATTAGCCAAGATCTACCGAGGGATAACGCTTACATCCATAGCTGCCAAAATCTACAATGCCCTTCTACGAAACCGCATAGAACCCAAAATAGACAACATCCTTAGGAAAAACCAAAATGGCTTCCGGAGAAATAGATCCACAACCTCATAAATATTGACCATACATAGAATCCTTGAAGGCGTCCGGGCAAAAACCTTCAGGCGACATTAATATTTGTCGACTTTACCAAGGCCTTCGATTCCATCCACAGAGGGAAAATGGAACTAATCCTACTAGCATACGGCCTACCAAAAGAAACCGTTGCAGCAATAATGATCCTCTACAAAAACACAAAAGTAAAGGTACGTTCACCAGATGGAGACACGGAATACTTCGACATTGTTGCAGGAGTACTACAAGGAGACACGCTAGCCCCATACCTCTTTATCATCTGTCTAGACTACGTGCTTAGAACTTCGATCGACAAAATCAGAGAAAATGGCTTCGAGCTGACTAAGAAAAGAAGCAAAAGGTACCCCGCAAAAACAATCACAGACGCCGACTACGCTGATGACTTAGCGTTACTGGCGAATACGCTTAATCAAGCAGAGACACTACTGCATAGCTTGGAACGAGCTGCAGCAGGCATTGGCCTCCATGTCAATGCGCACAAAACTGAATATGTGTGTTACAACCAAACGGGCAACATTACCACTCTAGACGGAGCCTCTCTGAGGCTAGTGGACAAATTCACCTACCTAGGAAGTAGCGTCTCATCAACAGAAAACGACATCGACAAACGGCTGACGAAAGCATGGACGGCTATAGATAGGCTCTCAATAATATGGAAATCAGACATGACCAATGAAATGAAGCGCAGTTTCTTCCAGGCAGCAGTTGTATCGATACTGCTATATGGATGCACTACATGGACGCTAACCAAACGGCTGGAGAAGAAACTTGACGGCAACTACACAAGAATGTTGAGAGCAATACTGAACAAGTCCTGGCGACAACACCCCACGAGATTCCAACTGTACGGCCACCTACCTCCCATCACGAAAACTATACAGGTCAGACGAGCCAGACACGCCGGACACTGCTGGAGAAGCAAAGACGAGCTCGTTAGTGACGTACTACTATGGACCCCCACATATGGCCAAGCAAAAGCAGGACGACCAGCCCGAACTTACATACAGCAGCTATGTGAGGACACAGGATGTAACCCAGAAGACCTGCCGGAGGTGATGAACGATAGGGAAAAGTGGCGAGAGATGGTGAAGGATATCCACGCTGGCGGCACGTCTTGATGATGAGGATATATATATATAAATCAATCTTATGGGATGCTTACATGTACATACATCCCACACACACACACACACACACACACATATATATATATATATATATATACGAGAATCATTAAATAAGTTGCAAGACCTTTTTCGTATGGTCACTTATATTAAGAGTACACATATGAAACGCCAGTATCTTTCGAAGTAATATCCTCCGGCTGCAATACAGTTGTTGTACCGTTCCAACAATTTCTGGAAGGCCCCATGGAAGTCTTCTTGTGTGAGCGTGTCAATCACCTTCGTCACAGCCTCTTTCATCTCCTCAATTGTCTCATAATGACAGCCTCTGAGCTTAGGGAATAACCAAATGTCACAGGGAGCAAGGTCTGGACTATAGGGTGGGTGAAGAACTGTCTTGATGCCCATCTTGGTCAAATAGTCTCTGACAAGGTTGGAGTTGTAGACTGGTGCATTGTCCTGGTGGAAATGCCACTGACCCGATTTGAAGAGTGCTGGTCTCTTCCGACGGAATATCTACCTGAACTCCCTTAAAACCTCAACAAAATAACCCTAACCCTAACCCTTTTGCCAATCAACTCTGGTGTATTGACTTCCTTACTCCTCTCATACCTCTCATCATCTCTCACAGACTGCCTGGCTTCCTTGAATCTCTTATGCCACTCAAATACTCATGCTCGATTCATGCAAGATGCTCCAAAAGCAGTCTGAAGCATTCCATACGTTTCTGTGGCATTTTTCCAAGTTTAAAACAGAATTTTATTGCATATCGTTCTTCTAAAGTGTCCTGACGTCCAGATTGCATTTTTGAAATTCATCAGCTGTGACAATCAGGTTTTAGTTGGGTGTACTCCAATTGCTGCTGTAACTGTTCATGTAACTTGAAATCATAAAAAATTGGTCAGTCATCTCATAAGATGTATAGCAATAACATAGTGAATTTTGAAGTCTAGGACAATTTTAAATTCCTGTACCAAAAATCTGGAAACTTATAGAATTCACCACGTATATATATATATATATATATATATATATATATATATATATATGATTTAGTTTTATTTTCCCTCCTTTCATCATACGACGTGCAATCTCACAAAGCCAATGAAACAATGAAAGGTTTTGACTCAGAACAAACAATTTATTTCACACAATATATAAAAGACATTTAGATCGAATGCTATATAATACGTCTTTTTTATTGAGACCTTCTAAGACGAAAGGATGGTATGTAATATTGTTAAACTGCTCATAAATAAATGAAAAATACGGCAACATTGGACCTTTTTCTTTACACTTTCATCATGAGCCTCCCTGCAGTCATAAAGAGAGATAGAGAGAGATGAATAGAGAGAGGGCGGGGGAAGAGGGAGAGAGAGCAATGGACATTAACTTTCTTTCTAAGGTCGCAGATCATTGAACACCTTTGTGAAATTCTTCAAAGACATCGGGCGAGTAAAATTTCAACACGATGTTTTCTTGGCTTAGGAAAAGTGGGTTGTCTACATACAGAAATTTCTCTTTTAATTGCTATACCAAATTTTTGAGAGGTATTGGTATGATTGGTATATAAGCGACTTTTTCTGTGCTGTTTTCTTAAGAAAGGAATATTTTTTTCTCTCTCCCATTAGGACCGAAGGTGAAATCTATTTAATAGCATTCCCGATAAGAAAAATTAAACGAAGAATTTATGTTATAGAATAACCGAAAATAATTAAAATATGTATATTCTATTACAGAATTCATCAGTCTCAAGAAATGCTTAATGAAAGATCAGCAATTGCTCATACAGCAGTTCTCCTGTGTTTATGTCATAGATATTGTTGTCGGAAGGGAAAACTAGCGGCAATGAAATTTGGACTTATTGTCACCAAATGAGAGGCCAGAATATTTTTGAACACACCCTACTCCTATATTCCAGCAAATGATTTTGAGTTGAAAGTTTTTCTTCTCTCAGACCTTTTGTCTTACTAAGACTGGGTGGTGTGTAGCGTAACGTTTTATGTCTATGGGAATGTATTTGGTGAATCGAGTTTAAATCCTGGCTGAAAATTTTTGTATTTCTGTGGTGGAGGGTTTGAATTAATACACAATATAACCAGAACATTCAATTTGTTGATAATTAGGTTTATTGGTAATAATAAAAGAACTTCAATCATTATGTTCGATGTCTTACATCTCTTTTACACGTGCTTTTGAAGGAGACAGAGAGACAGACAGACAGAGAGAGAGAGAGAGAGACAGACAGACAGACAGAGAGACAGAGACAGATAGAGAGAGAAATGCTAGTGCTGACTTGAACAGAAGCATATTTGGCAACCCCAATTCGGGTTTAGGCCAAGACTCGTTTCACTAATTTAGCGTACTTTCTCAGTTTCATGAAACCACGTATCCTTACTCTTCATCACAATGCTTGATATCTTTTTTAATTTCTCGTCAATGAAAAAAATTTTAATCTCATCCAAACTTTATATCCCCCTTAATTGCGGTAAAACAGATATTTTAATGGGAGGCATTGAAGATGCGGTTAGGGTTCAGATTAGCAACTTAACTACAGAAAATTACAACATTGTGCAATGAATGCTTCAGAAAATCAAATCAATTTGTATAAGGAAAGAGGTATTCTGAATTCAAAGTTCTTCCGGTTTAAGCTGAACAAAGAAAACATCAAAGTAGAACAAACAACCAAACTCGTTGTAAATATATAAGCTGATGAGTCGACTAATAAAAGTAGAAGCCTACATATACATATTTCCAAACTCATATATTTTTTCCGCTTCAAAAGAAATCTTTCATGAGTCTGACGCCATTTGACCCCAACCAAATTAACACAGCAGAGCTTTATCGACCAACAAAAAGGGAATTAGAATTGGAGTAAAAGAAAGACAAAATATTTTGTGCCTGTTTCAGTTGCTCAATGTATAGTCAGATTTTTTACTGGGATCTATCGAGTTACCCCTTCTTCTGACCTACTAACTGCAGCATTCACAAAACAATATAAGTCTTGTCGGCTATACAGTTTTCTTAACTAAGGAAAAACGGAAAGTTGGTTGGTTGTTTCGATTTTATGGCATATCAACCTCGGACATTGGCCTAGCGGTTAGAGTGTTCGCCAATGGCCCGGGAGACTTGGGTTCAATCCCAGGTCGAGTCATACCAAAGACTCAAAAAATGGTACTTGATGCCTCCTTGCTTAACACTCAGCATTATAAGGTACGGATCAAGGGTAAAGTAGAGCAATCCAGGGAAGGAGCAGCGCCCTCCCCTACACCTTGGTGTAGTAGCTATCGAAAAGGGAACCTTCGGGTTACCCTCGACTATGGTCGCCAGGTTTACTTACTTACATTTATATACAAATAAACAGTTCTTTTTCAAACAATTAAGGCAAGCCTAAGTATGCCATTTAAATGTCAAAATATCTTTATTTAAATTAATTCAGTTTAGCATCGTTACGTAGTTTATTTCTATTTGACCCTGGTGCAACCAGTTCGGGCAAGAGTGGACGCGATGGCAATGAAGAATTCTTCAAATTCCCCAAAGATCCAACATTACTAGAACCTCACAATCAGATTGTTTCAAACAGTTCTATTCCCAACAATTTAGTTTAGCATAAGTATGCAGTTTACATGTCAAAACAGTTCTATTTCGAGCAATTCACTTTAGCATAAGTACGCCATTTAAATGTTGAAACAGCTTTATTTAAAGCAATTCAGTTTAGCGTAGGCACGCAGTTTAGTTTAGTTCTATTTTACCCTTTGATAGTAAGGTTCCTATCCGTGCTACCAGTCCGGGCCAGAGTTGACCTGGGAGCGATGGCAATGAAGAAGTTCTCCACGTTTCTCAAAGGTCCAGCATTACTGGAGCCTCACTATCAGAGTGTTTAATGTCATAAACAGGACATTTGCTTGGGTACGTCGTACTCCTCTGCAGAGATGTGTGTGTGTGTGTGTGTGTGTGTGTGTGTGTCACAGCGTGTGTGTATATGTGTATGTGTGTATCTTATTCAAATATATTTTTATACTCCTTTTTTAGTTAATGCATTTACATATTCCCACAGGAAATATATATATATATATATGTGTGTGTGTGTGTGTGTCGGTGTGAGCTTGTTTTCTGTGGGTTTGTGTCTGTCTGCACACACACACACACACACACACATATATATATATATATATATATATATATATATCGCATCTGGCAACAATTGGCCAACTTCATTGGGAGACATAGCTCATTACATCAAGTGAGATACATTCGGCATTCAAACTGACTGACACACAATTTTATCAACAGAAAAACTTATATTATGGTCTATAACATATTTATAAAACTTGTCTATCGATATCGATGCATAAGCTCCGAGTTAATCCTTTATATAATTACAAAACTTTTTTGTCTGCTTTCGTGACCTGACAAAAACTCGATCGACATAAGTGGCAATAAGATAGAGCTCAGGGAAAATTGGATCCATGCTTTTGTAAATAGTAATTCTACAAAAGTAGTAAAATCTTTATCAACTAGAATCAGATATATGATCACCAAAAGCGAATGGGGAATATAACTAATAAGCAACATTACCCTTCTCTGCAACTTTCTCTCTCTTTCTTTTCTCTCTCTCTCTCTCTTTCTCTCTCACTTTATATATATATATATATTGTAGTCTATGTGAATATATCTATGTTGGGCATCATGAGATATCACCCAAGACTAAAATCTAATTTATCTTTATAAATGAAAAGATTAATTTTCTACTAAAAAAAGTTAAAATGACTTTCCTGTAGGTATCCTCGCTGTGTAGTACTTAAAGTGTCGACTGCGGAATTCTAGTAACACCAGTCACGCTATTGAGTTCGATTTCGCATAAAAAAAAAAAACTTGGGAAAGGTATGAATATCCTTATCCTCCCAGCTATGGGTTAAAGAGTAAAAATATTGCTAGTATACAAAGCTAGCTTTGGCTTTGAATAACCTAGGAAGGTTGATATTCCATTAAACAAAGAAATCAAACGATTTTGATTGGAATATACTATCAAACCATATAGTATAAGATAGTGCTGATTAACATTAACATTTACAGATATTCATACCATCTACAATGTTAAGACACTCTAATGAATATATAGAGTCTAAAATAAGTACACTTCTTAAAAATATTGATGCAATTTTATCTGTAATTACTGAGATTCTTTGCTGTAGAGTTCATACAAGGCAGCTCCGAATACTAACTAATCAAAAAGAATATAAACATTTTAATATGCATATTATCAAATAATATCATTGATACAATATATTTTAATCAATACATATATATTTTGATATAAAACAAAATGAATCTAGCAATATCCCTATTGAGTGAACTCATTTCTAATTGGGATTGAATTCATTGTTTGTTTATTTGTTTGTTTGGGTTTTATGGCTTATTAAACTGTAGATTATTTAATGCCAAATCCATTTTTATTCAAATAAACAGTTCTATTTCAAACAATTCAGTTTGGCTTAAGTACAGAGTTTAATCGTCAAAGACATTTCTATTTCAAGCTATTCAGTTAAGGCAAACAGTTCTAATTCAAACAATTTAGTTTAGAATATTTTTGTTTACACACTGTTAAATGTCAAAACATTTTTATTTCAAACAATTCAGTTTAGTATACAAAAGCTGTTCCATTTCAAACAATTCAGTTTAGCATAAGTATGTAGTTTAAATCCCAAAACTGTTCTATTTGAAGCAATTCAGTTTAGCATAAGTACACAGTTTATTTCTATTTGACTCCTAATTAGGATCCTAAGAGGTACTACCACTTCGGGCCAGAGTGGACCTGGGAGCGATGATAATGAAGGAGTACTGCGCATTCCCCAAATCTCTAGCACAGGAACCTCACCAATAGATTGTTTAATGTCATAAACAGGTCATTCATTGGGGGAGTCTTAACCCTCTGCAGAGAAGCAGTCGGTGTATTCTACAAGCCTAGTTTACTGGGCCAGACTAGTTATTGAACATATATATATATATATATATATACGATGGCCACCATCACGAACTCAGATATTCTAATCTTATAATTTCAAGTAAAACCCTGAAGTATAGAAAGGTGAGGCACTGAATTAATCCCATTCACAAAGCATTAATAATATATTTGCAGAAAGAAGTGGAACTCTATATAGTTGGATGCCATTGAAGTGGCAGTATTACATCAGAGTGTTTGTCTCTTGGATGGATGCTTTTACAAAAGCGAATGGCACCGTTTCATATCAGAGTGCCTTTTGCCTTGACGGATTATTTATCTAATTCTTGGTATTCACCATGGCACAGGTGTGCTATTTGGCCAACGTTCCTACGAGGAAGTTCACACGTCTTTTAAAAAGACTTTTTGTTACTCTGTCGAGTTTCTAGCCTCTGTCTTTTTCAGGTAGGTCTAATCCCCAATCACCTATGTGATAATACTAGATTACATAGTACCATTAGGTCTCGTTGAGTGACCTAAACACACACACACACACACACACACACACACACACACACACACACACACACACACACACATGTGCTTATATGTGAGTGAGGTGTAGCTTTAGTGATAGATACCCACACATATCGCGTAATCATGGTAATTCTTGTTGTAAACAATCTTCTCACATAGGTTCTTTTACATGTTGAGTTTCTGCTTGTAATTTTATTGAACTCTTGATATAAAAGCAAACGGAAATAGTTGTGTTTCCATTAGAGTCTGTTGTCAGCATCAAAAATCGATTGGCTTCCATTAAAAAAGGCTATCTCAAGCTCAAGATACGATGTAAAATATTTCTTTCCGACATCACATCAATCAGTTTGAAAGACCTCAGTAAGATCACAAAGATGTTCTGCAGACATTTCTTTGTATATATATATATAATAATGCTTATCAAAAAGAAAAAAAACTGCACTCGCGTGTTTTCGCACTGACAGAACTTTATAGGCAGATAAAATACTGATAATTCCTGCAAAGTCTGATATTTCTTCATCTCTTTGTAAATAGGCGGGCGAAAGACATCTCTCTGGATCCATAAATTTACCCAACCTGCAGAATAATAAATATCCCCCATAGAACTGAAGCCCATACATTTAGTACAGATCCAAAACACTGCACACTCGGCTTCGCAGATGTCATGAGAAAAATACAAGCTAATTTTTCACTTCACTATCAAGCACACCGACGCATGCGCACAAGACAACTTGCCCACACATTGGAGATTTATTTATCCACAGCAGATTATTCAGCAAATATCGCCAACATATTTAAGTTAACGAATTTGAAAGAGATAGAATCGTAATTTCGTAAAAATTCTAAATCAATCTGCTGCAGACTAGAAAAAAATCTCCATGATTCTATTAAGGATGATAAGGACGCCATCACGGTTATATTTTGATAATTGACCAGCATAATGGTTATCGACATAAGAAGTGGAATCAATTACATGAGTTCAAATCCTGGTCGAGGCTGTGTGCGTTTCCCTTTGACCTAATACCTATGGGAAAGGCATGGATCCATCTTTTCTCCTAACAGTGAGCAAATAGTCAGACAGACTTGGTGTGGCAATTAGTCCAGAAGTAGGAAACTCACAATTCCATCCAGTTTTACATCACATAGAAAATGACCTCGTGTCACATCCTGACTATGGCATGGGGGTTGGGTAAATATCAACAATCCTATCTGAATATTATCATTTGGCCATTAAAATGGTCATTAGTAGCTATCAGGATATTTACTATCAATTACCTGATCTCTTTTAATCAAATATCAAATAGACTTTGTGAGGGAATCCTCCTTAAAGATTATAAATAAAGAAGTGGCCCAGATATAAGAAGAAAATGGAAATTCTTATAAGGGACATCAATAGAATGCAATAATGTTTATATCTTTGATTAATTTCGCATAATTTTGCAACAAAAAATCGAGTTTAATTATGAAAAATGAAATATGTTTTTGTTATAATAATTTGAACGAAGATGCTCCTTTTTTTAATTTGGGTTTTCTTCTTAATCGTAACACAATTGTCTCTTTACTTGTAAGACAAATCAAAACAACACTAACGGGATAAAGAAAAACACTAGTTAAAATTATTATAATGATGATTAACAATGTGCACCAAAAATATTTTAAAAAATTAACAGAAAAATGATATATTGGCGCCGAATGCGTAACAAAAACCAACATATCAGCAGAAAATTGGAGGCGATAGTATTGGGCAACTTTATGAGCCTTATTTAAACGACTGCATTATCAATGCTCGTCTAGCTAATATGATAAAGCGGCTGGTAAGGATAAAAGACATTCCAGATGGAAAATTGGCTGTGAATTTGAATCGCACTGGGGGCTTATCATTTACTTTTGTTTCCAAAATGCAGTGTTGTGTCGACACCGGACTGAATGAGTTGGAATTAAAAGCAGCGAAAAGTTAGAAGTTAAAAGGAAATCTGAGAATTTAATTTGCAAAGACACCATGAAATATCGGCCGGAAGACGAGATTTTGTGTTAACTGACAAGAAAACGACTTGTCATCAAGAGGATCCTACCGTTTCAGAAAGTGCTGATTATGTAGTTATAAAGATACAACAGCTAATCAAATAATAAGTGAATGCAACACACAAGTACAAAAGCAATACAAGTGGGAAAACGGCTTGGCAAGTAACGTTAGAGGAAATGTGCAAGAAACCTGATAATAACATGTAGCATTGCACAATTCAGAATATGTCCTAGAAAATGAGACCTATAAAATTATGTGGTTTTTGTTTTGTGCTTAATAGCATATCAACCTTCGTAGGTTATATAAGGTTCCTAGGTTATACTAAGGCTATCCTTGTAGAAGAACAGTAGAGCTATTTAACCTATAACTAGTGGGATGAGGGGGTTCATACTTTTTCTTAGGGAATTAGTCCGAAATTAGTCGTAAAAGGATAACTAGAGTTCGAGCTTGCTTATTACAATATCGTAGACCAACAAGTTAACCGTTACGCCACAGAGTCACCTCCTTAATTTATCTGGGATTTTGAAAAACAAATAAACCATAGAATCCCGGCCAGAAGACCAAACCTAGCGTCATCCAGGAAGAGGAAAAATAACTTGTCATCTTGTAGATTTTGTCGTTTCAGCAAAACAAAGAGTGAAATTAAAGAAAGAGAAAAGGGAAATAGATTCTCGGACCTTGCCGGAGACCTTAAAAAATTGAGGAACATGAAGGGTAACATGATAACAGTTGTATCTGGTGTGCTTGGATTGGTCCCCAAATGCCTAGGAAATAAAATGGGGAAACTTGTGATTTGAGGAAAAATCGAGACTATCCAGATTAAACTAACGCTTAAATCAGCTTGAATACTTAGAAGAAACCTGGGGACCTTAGAAAACCTGCTCTCACTCAGTTAAAACTGTCTGTATAAAATGTTAATTGAAAATCTTCATATAGAAAAATATAAGTAATATTTCTTTATTAAACAAATGAAGTTAATCCAAATTTCTGTATTGGGGCGTTGTTGCTATAATTATTCTTTTCACAACTAAGCAACCAAAACGAATGTAGCTATCCGTAATGAGTAGAGAATAAATTAAAGGTCTATCGTCAGCATTTTCTAGCTAATCTATTCATATACTTGCATGCTCTTTGTCCATTTCAAAGAAACCTTTTGTATGAATATATTCTTATTCTTAAAAATGAAACTTTCTGTAGAATTCCAGAAATGCCAATATGGTATTAATTTAATGACTCTTAAGCCCCTTCAAACCTTTTTGCATAATATTACCGTAGATATTTTAAAAGTAACGCATCCTATTAGGTTCCTCATAAACTACAACTGATATACGAAGCTCAAAACCAGCAATATGTATAATATATTTTCAGCCTCAAAATATTTATTTCTTTACATAGAAGTATTAGCACAGAATTTTCGCCATGTCACACTCGTAAATATATTTTTTAAAGCAGATAAACATCTTGTGCTATTAACAATGTTTTTGCATTTGTACCCACAAATATTCAAAAAGTATCTTTCTCAGGAAAATGTTCACGTATTTAATCTTTCATCACCCTGTTTCGTGCGGGTGAGCTGATTATGGCATTCTTCCTTACGAAGATTAATGTTGTCTTAATCATTATTTGTTTACACAGTTTAAATGTATTATCTATCGCCTCTACTTGGTCTCATTAAATGTTCACCAAGCGTCAATATATCATGAATGCAACATTTTTCTGCAGGGAGGAATTCAATAACATATCTATTGTAATCTCAGACGCCATTTTGTCCGACTGACACTTTTTTATTATCTCCAACTTGGTCAAAAACCAACTTGATGGAAAATTCAAACACAAATGTCATTCTACCAATATTATCACCCATATTCAACGATTTTCCATAACGGTTGATAATATAGCGATGGATACGTTTCATATTGAAAATAAAATATGCAAAAAACACAAAAAACAAAACAAGAATTCACCTCTTCGGGTAGATTTTGGGAAAGACTGGGACCTTTAGCCAAGGTTAGGCAACCCGTTTAGAAGGAAAACAGGTAAATAGTTAGAAAGACTGGGTCGTTTTGCTTCGGTTAGGCATCCAGTAAAGAAGGAAAACTCTGATGTCAAACCATATTAATTCCGCTAAAAGCTGACCTTGTGTCAAACCCTTCCCGTGTTGGAAGTTTGGGTAAATACAAACATATGTTACTAACTTACCAGGTATTAATTTCGAAGCGAAAATTTTGGGAAGTTGGCAATAAAAGCTGTTGCTAATCGTTATAGAAAATGAATTGCGAAGAACGGGGCTTATGTAAAAAAAAATATTTAGTAGCAGAAAACTTGCTTTATCAAACAATGGTATTTAATGCTCTGTAGCTGTGAAATTTCTAGGGAAATAGACAGACTTCTTTACTTTCCATTTCAACGGATAATATAACGATGCATATATTTTATATTGAAAATGAATAATGTGAGCCTTCATAAATCTGATTTTCCTTTTCTCTTTTTAATTTGGAATTAAACCCATTTATTATACATATTTTTTCTTGAATGAAAAGGATTTCTATGAAATCTGCATGTATTTTTCTTTTTATCGTTTGTTTCTGACTGATCACGCAACTGCTTTCGAAAACCACGACGTATAAAAATCTTTATTCATAGGATTTTTCTTAACACAGAATCATCTTGCCTTATGGTTGCAGCTTCATTAGGGCCAAATTTAAAACAAGAATGAGAGAGGGAAATGATGATGTAAAAGATTTCTCATCTTTTTCTTAAAGAATGTTTCCTTCCACTGCAACTAGAAACGAATCCCTAATCCTATGCTCTATGTAAATGTACTGCATCCTATTTGCTGGTTCATATTATTAATCTGCTGACGGTTCGCGAATGTGCTTTTGATAATGTACCAAGCTGTGTGCAATAGCAGTCAAATTCCAAGCGTAGTAACGTTTTTTAAACATCTGTACATGTTCGTAAATCAGACACTAAGTGGTAATGAAAACGGAAAAAATGTAGTTGCGAAAGATTTAATATCTACCTACTTATATAATGTTCTTGTGGGTCACATTTTTAATCAAAAATATCCAAAAAAGGGTGTTGGAGAGAGAGAGAGAGAGAGAGAAGATATGATGCTAACTGTGGAAAAGATATGCCAAGTGAAAGCAACTCTTAAACCAACATGTCTTTTAACTATATGAGACGGCGTATATATTAATAGCGTAGTATCTGCCAACCAAAAATATATACGGTGTGTCTCATGGGAATATGGGAGAATGTGATCTATATATTCGTATCAAACAGGAAATAAATAGAAGTTAGAAAGTCCGAAAACTTGTTATTTTCCTCAAACAAGACTTTGCTCTCAGTAATTCTTAATGTCTACATTGTTGTAAAATATTCTTTGCATCAGTTTCATTAATTTGTTAAAATTAACCGATTTATTTTGTTGCATTAAATAAACCAGGTGAGATCAAAAGTTATAGAGACTAAATCTTTAACTGTTTTGTGTATTAAAATTTAGTATTCAAATGAAGACATATGTTTAGCAGAGTAATTTATATAAAGAAGGGAAGATTTCTAGACGTCTGTACACAGCCAATTTGAAAAGAAACTGTCGCGAGTCAACTCAATTTGGAAGTCACCTTTTTTTACCTGACCTCCGATAAATGCGAACAGTTATACGTGTGTGTGTGATTGATTGGCAGATAATTGGAAAAATGACTGAGGCGAGGGGATAAGTTTAAATTTCACGTTTTATTTAACGAATAATACACAAATAGTGTATGTGTGTAGAATCGCATTTCTTGTATCACGTCGGTGTAGTCTCGCTCGGTGTTGAAAGTTGGTGTTATAGAAAGTTATAGATTCGACTATCAATAAGTTTGTGGTGACAGCGCGTCTAGAAGATGAGGATAGTCTCAGTATTTGATGCAAATAGCAGATATAGCTGCATTGTCAGGTTGTAGTTGTAACTGAAGACGGTCGAAGATGTGGACGCATTGGTTGCAGAGGCTGGATGATCGACGTCACGGTTTATGCAATCCTTGGATAACTGAGGAGGTTAATTTGGCCTCGAATGCTGGTGGTAATACGAGCAGAGTTGTTACTTGTGGACTTTGTTGCTGTCGAATGATCTTGTCTGCAACAAAGGGTTGTTGCAGGTGCTGGGTGCAGAGATGGTATAATCGATGTCCCGGTTTATGCAATCTTTGGTTAACCAAGCGTGGTTCCATATGAACTCGAAGTGCTAGTGCTAGTCCGAGCAGAGTTGCCACTACTGGACTAGGTTGATAAAGATGTCGGTAGGTTGGTGAGGCAGCTGAAGCTTAAACAAATGCAGCAGTTGATGCTGGTGCCTGCAGCATAGTGAAGCCGGAAATGGTCTGCAGTTGTCTGCGGCTTTGTGATGCAGGAACAGGCGCTGCTTGTTGGCTGCAAGTGTAGCTAGCTGCAGCGTTGTCGTTTCGTGGTATCTAACAAAAGTTGACCAGAGGTGTTCTCGGAAGAGTTTCTGAAGTTAGCTCTTAGAAGAGCTATTTGACTGAGAAAACAGCGGTTGTTGGTTGGTTGGAAACTGGCATCGGCTGTGCTGGGTCTGCGGCTGTGATTGGTTGGATTCCCCGCAGGAGTGCTTTGGCTGGTGATGAGAACGCAGATTCTATGTTAGGCAGCTTATCGCTGGGAGAGGAACACATACCACCTTTCTTCTGGCCTCGGGCCCGGCTGCCCACTTCATTTTCAGTCGCTGCCAGTGTTTATACGGAAGCAGCCGTCACTTCTTTACTGGGCTGGGTGAAAGGTCTTTGGTGCACACTAATTTCCTTTGTTAAATGTAAGTGATAATGAAATAATTCATTGTATTTTGAAGAGGAGCTTTTAAATATAATGTATTTTATCCTGTGGTCACGAAACCTTTCCGAACGGGCAGCAGAATTAAACCCTTTCGACAAATAGTTCATGTGTTAATAACAGAAGTTCGCTCCTGAGCGTAGACATGACGTTTTTGGTATCTGACGTCAAAGGTGACAGCGTTTTCTTTAAACCGGAGATAATATGTTTGAGTAGCCGGGACAACCACGATAAAAAAATATTAACCCAGAAACAAAAGAACAAATAATAATAAAAACAATTAAGACGCCAATGTTGATACTTTTGAACGAAGTAGCAAATGATAGATCCGTATAAATGCAGCTCCTCATGATAATCAGACCTTGCACTCTGTGACTTTTTGTTTTCCAAACTGAAAATTCAACTCAAGAAAAAGATCTGAGAACACAGAAAGTATTAACAAATAAAGTCTTCTTGTATAATTATTCCATTAAAAATCTGAATTAAAAGTAACAAAAATAATGATGAAATATCAGAAATCATATGAAAACATCAATACTCTCATGTTGAACTAAACAGAAAACTTACAAAGAAGAAAAGACCCAAAATAAGTTAGCAACCATACGGTAAAAGATACGATGTAAAAACAGTGAGATATCAATTTTTATACCTGTAACAAAAGTTGAGAAGCAAAGACTTATTTTACCTTAAGCACTTGCTTCATATATTCACAGTAATTACATTAGTTATTATCCTCACCGACCTTTAAAAATTCATAGGAGAACTTTCATATAAACGTTTGTTTGTTACAGCCCTCAGCTAAAATTTTATATGAAACGCCATAGACGACCTTTATGAAATATTATTGTCCTTCTCATATGTAATCAGTGCCCTCAATTGATTTAATGTGTATATATATATCTAATAAAAGATTCTATCCATCTCTAGTTTTGTTTGTTTGTTTGTTTGTTTGTTTGTTTGTTTGTTTGTTTCTTTCTTTCTTTCTTTCTTTCTTTCTAAATGCCTCTTTCTTTCTTATTTTTCGCCTCTCGATCTCAGCCTCTTTAATTAGTAATTCATTTTTTCTTTCCCACTATCTCTCGCGGCATCTTTCTTTCTTTCCTTCTTTCAGACTATCACTTTAAACCTCTTTCTTTTTCTTTCTTTTTTGTCAATCTATCACAACCACTTCTTCTCAGCTTTTTTTTCTGTCAGCCACTTTCTTTCTTTCTTTCTTTCTTTCTGCATACTATTTTCTTTCCTCCTTTCAGTTTGTCAACACATCCCAGTCTTTCTCTAATCTTTTTTCAGACTCTATCAATCTCAAAGATTTTCTTTCTTTTTATATATCTTAGTCTTTTTCTTTGTCTTTTAGAATCCCAATTCTCGAGTTTTTTGTATCAGTTTATATTGCCCATTTTCTCTAATCGTATACAATCTATTTTAATAACTTTTTATTGATCTTATCGTATTCTTTCAAATAGCTCTGTATACTTGTGTCAATAAATTGAGAATTAATGGTTAGTTTAACGGCTAGCTGATGAGAAATGGTATAAGAAATTGAAACAGTTCTCATTCACTTCTTGGAAAAGGCATGAAACCACTTCTCTATTAATATCTTTGGGAAAATAGCAGGATGCTTTAAGCTTTTTTCTTTAGCAAATGTTCCGTACGAGCAGGAGGCGACAAAAGGTCAATTGTAAGCAGCGTTCTATAGGTTATTATTCTGAGCTTACCATCTCCTAGACCGGTTGTTATTTTTAGGCTTGTAACAGATATTCCACCGAGGATAAGTCTGTAGCATCGGTAAGTAAAATCTATTGCTATGGGAACAATCATAAAAAAATATTTCTCAGTATGAGAACCAATCAATATAAAAATGTAAAAGAAAATGTATCCAACAAGCAATTAAATGAAACTGTCGATTTTGGAGAAGCAAGTAACTTGATTCATAACTGAAAACATTTTCAAAATCAAGGATGGATTAGATGTCGTATGTTTATCTGACGTGGATAGCGCATTTTTATAAGAGAAATAGAAAAAAATCACATTATCAAAACTCGACAAGGATTTTAACAGATATGTAATTCGCAGCAACGATAAGAATATGGACAAACTGAAGAATTCAAACCCTGCAACAAACATAAAACCTCCATAATCTTTTAGTCATCTTTTAGTGGCTTTTGACCAAATACCAAATTATGGAAGATGATATGGTTTTACTGCGTCTATAGATAAGAAAATATAACCTCCGGAATATTACGGTGATTCAAATTCATGCAAAACGTCTTAATCGCATTTCCTTTCCAATGGTTCATGAAAGACTGTATTCAGTTGTGGTAGGAGTTCTGGCTCTGGTATTCAAAAAATCAGCTAATGGGCTTAAACAAAACCCAATCCAAAACCCAAACCAAACTTTCAAGGTTAAGACTCTAAAAACAATAAACCGACTACCTGAGTTTTCTGCGTCAGCAACCGATATTGGTATATGCGTAGAGAAACATAGGTATTATCATAGTGAAGAAGAAATGAAATAACTTGAATCCAGTAATGGATAGACAATGTTAGGCATCTGCATAGAAGGACTCTCTGTCGCTATTCGAGGATTAGAAATGCTTTTCAGTCCATCTGCTTTAAATTCACTTAATAGCATAGAGAAAATCCAACTGAAAACAATGCATGCTACATCTAAAAGCGACCTCTGTAAAATAATCATCTCATGCTAAAGTCTCATTAATGTCAGCGATTAAAGTGACATCATCACCTTCTATCATGATTTGGTTTGGTTTTATGAAACATCAACATATGTAAGTTATTTAATGCCAAATCTGGCTAATACATATATAGTAAATATACATGATTTGTAAACACAAGTCAACAAAGTTAAATTATTCAAACTTTTGCTATGTATCACTAACACTTCAATTAAATATCCGCCATTTTTTTTCACACAGTTCAATGATGAAACAGTTCTACTTCAAACAATTCAGTTTACCATAAATCATTATTTTGCGCTCAATTTAACTTTCAAACAATTTTATTTGACTCATAGGATTCTTTCAGGTTGTACCATTCCGTGTCAGAGTGAACATTAGATCGATTACAATGGAGGGACTCCACATTCCCCAGCGTTTCAGCATTACTGGAACCTCACTATCAGATTGTTTAATGTCAAGGTCATTCGTTGGGGAGTCTTACCGCTCTGCTGAGACGCAGTCGGGAATCCTTCAGTTTTAGCCGACTTGAATCCTTCTCTAATGAGCAATCTTACATTGACTGACACTTATCTTAACACAATGTTCTGATCATCAGTGGAGATATGGCTTCTCAATTAGGCAAAACGAAAATAATAAATTCTGTTAACACAACTCACAACAAAGATAAATGGAGAAAATAAAGCCGAGTTTTCTCTTGAGAACAGGTTTGTATACCGGATCGCCAAATTTCAAAAAAGAAAGGGAAAACTATGGTTGGTTTGTTTTACAGTTTATCAACCCTTTTCGGGTCATTTAACACCGAATCAAATTTCATACTATTCAGTTTAGTATATGTATAGTTTTTATTTACAAATAGTTAAATGTCAAAACAGTACTATTTCAAACAATTCAGTTTAGCATAAGTATGTAGTTTCAATATCAAAATTAGTTCTTTTTCAAACAATTCAGTTTAGCATAAGTATGTAGTTTCAATATCAAAATTAGTTCTTTTTCAAACAATTCAGTTTAGCATAAGTATGTAGTTTCAATATCAAAATTAGTTCTTTTTCAAACAATTCAGTTTAGCATAAGTACACAGTTTAATTCTATTTTACCCATTGATTGGACGCTATCAGTTGCTACTCCTCCGCGCCAGATTGGACCTGTGAGCGATGGTAATGAGGAGGTACTCTGCATTCCCCAAAGCTCCAGATCAGATTGTTTAATCTAGGTCAGATTGTTTAATGGGGACGGTGGCAGTGAAATGGTATTCCGCATTCCCCAAAGCATTATTGGAACCTCACCATCAGATAGTTTAGTGTAATATGAAGGACATTTGCTGGGTGCGTTTTACGCCACTACAGAGAAGCAGTCTGTGTATTCTATAGCCCCAGCTGACTGGGCAAGAGAAAACTATGAACTTAGAAAAACTCCAATTGCTCAAAATCAAAGGTAGATTTTCTTTGTAAACAAGAAGTAGATAAATAGTGCTTTGAACTGTGAGGCATATTCTTCTTTTGAACTAATATCCTCTGATCACACAATTGTCCCAGTAAAGATTTACGTGAATCTATATAGAAATAGGGAGCAAACAGATAAGTCCGTATATTACTATTCGTCATCACTTACCAATAATGATATATGAAGTCACCATCCGATAAAATTAAGGAACAATTTTCATACCTTTCATAAGATAGATTTACTCCAAACGATGGATATGAAAATCTTGTCTCACCAACTTAAAAACAGCAGCTGAGTGCATATCAACCAAATCAAGAGCCAACTGTTTACGTTCCATAGAGTCAAAGGCATTTATGGAAAACAAGATAAGATATAAATTACCCTTACTTACCAGGTCGAGTCATACCAAAGACTCAAAAAATGGTACTTGATGCCTCCTTGCTTAACACTCAGCATTATAAGGTACGGATCAAGGGTAAAGTAGAGCAATCCAGGGAAGGAGTAACGCCCTCCCCTACACATTGGTGTAGTAGCTATCGAAAATGGAGCCTTCGGGTTACCCTCGACTATGGTCGCTAACTTTACTTACTTACTTAAGAACGCCCTGATACCAATAACTAATATATTCGAAAATGAACAACTAGAATATATCCAAAGCCAAATCAACAAAATTAGAAAATTTGCAATCGATAAAGAGTTGCATTTAGCATGGTAGACAGTAAATGAAGTTGGCGACAGGAAAAATACCTCGAGAGCAAACCTAAAAGTTGTCAGTAAAAAAGAAATATATCCCAAGTGGAAAGAACACTTCAAGATCTGCATCCAGACCCTCATGAAATCATGGATAAACTAATTGCAGAAATTATCATCGGTCATTTAGACATCAAACTGTCAAAATCTTCCGAGAATTAACTCGATACAGTTTTAAAGACAATCAACAAAAGAAAAGATGCAAGGCTCGAAGAAATGTTTCTCAAAAACAAGGTAACTTACGTCCTACATCAGTGATTATGCAACGCTGTGTATAAACAATAGACTAAAGAGAAATGGACGAAAACTGCATCTTTCTTTTCTCCAAGAAAATCGACTTCAGGATTACTAAGAACTATAGTTGTATAACTTTCACAGCAACATCGGCAAAGGTTAGTTCGAAATCGTATTCAACCTGAAGAGGAAAAAAATATTTGAAAAACTCTTAACAATTTTCGGAAAAATCGATTGAAAACATCTCAGATTCTGACTATTCGTCAAGTGTGTAAAAGATCTCGAGGCAACACTTTTGTTTGTAGATTTCTCCAAGGCATTTAATTCCACATGCAGAAGAAGTATTGAGCAAATACTTTTAGCATATGGCCTCACAAAACAAACTGTTACCGCTAATGGTTCTTCATAAAGATACGAACGTAATGGTTCACTCAACCGATGGTGACACTGTTTTCTTTGACGTTGTCACTTGAGTCTTACAAGGTGATACATCAGCACCGTTTCCTTTTATATTCTGTGTAGATTATATAATACGAACATCAAGAGAGTAGGTCTCATACGAAAAAACGCTAGAAATGTTATATAGTCATCTACAGCGACACAACGATAAAGACGCAGGAAGGAAACGCATGATAAAGACGCAGGAAGGAAACGCATGATAAAGACGCAGGAAGGACTTCTTTAGAAAAATATTCACCTCTCACTTTATTGCAAGGGTTTGAAAGGGTTGTTTAAGGGTTTGCATGTGAGAGGATGCTGGAGACCGAACATAAACTTCATATTTTGACCCCACTGTTATGACCTTCACGTTGTGTCTTTCTTGTTCTCTTAGATGCTCAACCAGAGGTCTTGGGGTTCACTCCATCAGGGCTTTTCCGAGGGCCCCCTCGGTCGGGTGTGGCTTTCCCTACCACATCTCGTCTCTAACTCTCTGGGGTCCGCAGGCAACTGCATTGGGGGTTTTCCGAGTGCCCTCTCGGTCGGGTGTGGCCTTCCCTACCACGTCTGGTCTCTACTGTCTGGAAGTCTGCTGGCAACTGCTCTGGAACCCAAACTCAACTGAGTTAAATAATAACTCAACGCCCACACGATCGCCTACTGGATCTTTGAAATCGAATGTTTAATCGTCATCAAGCGGAAATAACTGTCATGCAGTTCAGAGGTGACTCTCTTCCGGTGCATGACTGTAATGGCACAATGTGACCTTCACCTTGTCCCATATCATAAGCCTTAATCCGCCCACGCGATCTCTTTCGATTACTGGCCATTGGAATGTGTCACTTCCTTCCGGTGTATCACCTTGGAATAGTATTTTTGGGCCGGGTCGAAGGTCAAAATATAACAGAAACAGACCATATCCTGCAGACTTTTATCTTGCGCTTCTCTGAAATACACCTGCTCGAGCCAAATCCCAGTAGCTTAGCCTAGATCGGGTGGGAAGAAGTTTTAGCCTGTATGTGAACTCATGTGTTTCATATAAGATAGAGCCTTTTCCACTTTAAATGGAGCCTAAAAAATTAGAGATCAGTTCACATACGTCAGTAGCAATGTCTCACCTTGAGAAAGCGACGTCCGAATTCGCTTTGGAAAGGCATGGACTTCTTTTGATAGTTTATCGATAATTTAGATTTGATATCTCGAACCAAAAAAAAAAAGAAATATTTTCCAAGTTATGCCGTGTCAGTAGTAATGTATGGTTGCACCCCAAAGATTCAGACGAAACGTATACTGAAATAAGTACAACACAAGCATAATACGCAGTTTTAAATAAATCTAGCAAGCCGAACCCCCACCTCCCCAAAAAACAACACTTATACGGCCACTTGACTCTCATCACACAAACCATCCAAGTACTACGAAGAAAACATACTATACACTGTTAAAGAAGTAAGGACAAAATCATAGGCAATGTTCTTTTGTGGACTCCTGCTCATGGACACATGTGCCAAAAAGCAAAACCTTACATACATTAGCATTTTACGGACTCTGAATGTTGTATTGAGGACCTGCCAAGAACGATGGTTGATTAGAACAAATGGCGAGAGATCGTCAAGGGTATATGTGTTGCAAGCAAGAATTAATTATCATGATGATCACAAAATTAAGTTACGAATATTCAGATTTATCGATTTTTGAAACTCAAAGCCACAATAGGTGTATAATTTGTTGGTCATCAGTTTTATTGAGTTGTTATGATATAAACTAACCTTATAATCTGTGATGTTCAATAATTCGACCAAATGATTAATTCATTCTCAATGTCTAATATTTTAACCATATGATGATACTAATACATGGTGCCTTCAATAAGTTTTCAGTCTTTTTGTACAGGCATTTAAAATTGTCGTAAACTCTTCAAAATTCACTATGTTATTGTTATACATCTCATGAGATGACTGACCAATTTTTATGATTTCAGGTTTCAAATGAACAGCTACAGCAGCAATTGGAATACACCATACTAAAGCCTGATTGTCACAGCTGATGAGTTTCAAAAATGCAATCTGGATGTCAGGACACTTCAGAAGAACGATATACAATAAAAATGTGTTTTAAACTTGAAAAAATGCCACAGAAACGTATGGAATGCTTCAGACTGCTTTTCGACCATCTTGCATGAATCGAGCATGAGTTTTTGAGTGGCATAAGAGATTCAAGGAAAGCAGAGGGGCTGTGAGGGATGATGAAGGATGTGGGAGGAAAAAGGAAGTCAATACACCAGAGTGGATTGGCCAGAGGGTTCGAGTTATGGTTACTATGTTGAGATTTTAAAGGAGTTTCTGGAAGGGATTCCGTTGGAAGAGGCAAGCACTCTTCAAATCGGGTCAGTGGCATTTCCTCTAGGACAATGCACCAGTCCACAACACCATCCTTGACAGAGACTATTTGACCCAGATGGGCATCAAGACAGTTCCTCAGCCTCCTTGCTCCCTGTAACTTTTGGTTATTCCGAAAGCTCAGAGGCTGTCGTTATGAAACAATTGAGGAGATAAAAGAGGCTGTGACGAAGGTCATTGACACTCTCACACAAGAGGACCTCCATGGGGCCTTCCAGAAGTTGTACTATCAATAAAAGTGCCCTTACGAAAAAATTCTGGAAACTTCTCGTATTTCTGTCGCATACACATGCACATATAAATAGATATGAACAATCTACGATATATATATCGACCAAAATGTACAGAAGTCGATGAATATAAATAGACTACCATCGATAGATATATAAATGGATGTGTGTACGTGTATTAAGCAAATTATTAATTTTTTGCTATCACATGAAATTTAGACTTTTTTCCTAAAATACTCTTTTCGCATCCAAAAAATGAATAAAAAGATGTTCTTGATTGCCAAAGCAACAATAGCATATATGTACTTATTGTGGAGCGACCCTTAAGAGATTTAGAAGGAACATAAAAAATGAAAGTATGATTTAAAATAAACAAATCTGTCATTTCGCATTAAGTTTGTTAACGTGATTAAGTTTCAACTTATGTCACAACTATGAAATATATTAAAGTACAGCAGAATGCAAACAAAATACATTTTTAAGTGAAGCACTGTTCATTTGATTGCAGATTTTTTCCTTCTCTACGACTGGTTGTCGAACCATAGGTACGTATTCCAGTCTATTTTACACGAAAAAATGAGTAAAGTAACAATAATTTCTAAATGTTATTGACTCAGTGGAGAGTCCCCAGGGATAAAGTGCACGGCTGCAGCTTCAAAGAAAGCGACTTCGAATTTCAGTAACGTTATTATGTTCACTTTTGAACAATCACAATTAAGAAAGTTATGAACAACTTTGTCCTCATGACTTTGGGTTAACTAATACCACTGCGGCCTTTCTACAAGGATAGCTTTGGCATTAGATAACCAACGAACATTGAGATGCCATTAAACCAAGAAAATGAACCGAACCGAATTATTGATCAATTAACCATACGGGCTAAACTTTATTATAGTATGGAAACAAGTTGTAACATAGCTGATTATATATATGTGTGTGGGGGTGCATGTGTCAAAATCAGGATAGGAAATAAAGTATAAATTCATGTACATATCCGCATTCTTTCCCGGGGAGCGTAAACAATATTTAATGTAATAGTATATATATATATATATATAAACTCACCTACTCTCTTTTCACACAGGCCTTTATCAATATATGCGAATCTGTATTATTTATGCACATATTAACTCCTATTTACATCTTTAGATGCATCAGAATTATGGCCTTTTTTCTTTTTTCACGCACAATAAATTATTCTTGCATCTTCTCTAATTTTTTTCCTGTTATGATCCATTTCTCTTCTGTTAAACACAGACAGCGACTGTAGATTTCCTCTGAGCTAAGAGCAATTCTTTCTTCCAACCCACGGATCAACATCTCCCACAACTTACAGACATGCTTACTCGTATCTCCACCCTAACCCGACTTTTTTGCGGAGGAAGTGTGTTGGTATATTTTTTTTCATTTTCTTCAAGCAAAGGCCGAAAATTACAAACAATAAATAAGTAAACGCGTATTCACAAACTGACAGGCAGGTTGAAAATCAAGAAATAAATACTGATTTTAAACTAAATGTGCTTCTTTTTGTTCGATTTTTTTTCTCTAGTTTTTGTTTTGTTTAACATACAGTTGGATTTATCATCATACAACTCAACGAATATGTTGCAACTCTCTTCGACTCTGTTTGAAACTCAATCTCTTTACTATGCTAGTTACAAAGAAATGATAATATATTTATTTTAAATTCACTAAAACGTAATAAATCCCTAAAAGACTTACCCCATAATCTGGTTTGGTCGTGGGGTTCTTCATATTAAGTACGTTTTGGGCAGGAATAACACAGGCAAGCCCACTCTTTCCTTTTTCTGGTCTGATTTCATTGTTTTCTTTCTGTTTGACAAGATGTCATACCAGGGCTGAAGAACCCATTTTGCCTTACTTTACTCATAGGAGAAAGGGTAATAGTAGACTTCATAACTTTCTCAAAGATATTAGCGTTATATGAAATGCAAATAACATCGATCATGATTTGAACGAAGGTAGTCGAGTCCATTTCCTACGACGAAAAGCGTTATGTCACGAGTATCTCTAATTCCTAAACACAATCTTGATAAAATTAATTGTTATATTTTTAAGAAATAAGTCTAGTTTTATTTCATAATTTTTCAATTATGCTCGTTGAATTAGCTGCCTTAAGCTGAATACTTATGCTTAACGTTTTTTAAACATTTTTACAGACTTGAAAACAAAATGAAATGAGTTTCCTTTGTAAATAAAAGGTTTTATTAGAAGGTATTTTTTAGCTTAGAAACTGAACCTTCTTTCTTTACAGATCAGGAAAAGTATGACACGATTATGCACAATGAATTGCTGATCTCTGAATATCCTTCGGTGAGTTTTGGGAATTTTCTATTGCTGTCTTTGTAAATGATAGCGAACAAAAATCATTAGTTAAAAATGTTATAAACGTCAATAAAAACAACCACATCAATAACTACAAGTACAATTACAACAAATAATGTAATGATTATGAAAATAAGAAAATGCTTTCATATATTGGAATTTACTGTTCCAACAGATCACAGAATGAAAAAGAAAAAGGCAAAAAGTTGGGCAAATACCAGGACCATTCAAGAGAGTTTTGAAATAATGTGAAACATGAAAGTGACAGTGATACCAATCAAAGTCGGGCTATTGTAACCACTATGAAATCGGAATTAAAACTCGATCAACTGGAGATTATAGGAAACATTCAAACCATCCCCACCACATCATGACTAAAATCTCCTAGGATAATTGGAAGAGTAGAGGAAACAAGGGAGACTTTCTTTCACTCATACCATTGGATATTGACTTGAAGACACTTTGGCATGTCGATGTAGCAACAAAAGTCGGACACTGGGAAAAAAATTAAAGGAAATGCACCTGGTTCCTAAGGAGAACGCAGCTGCCCCAGCGGAAATGCTGCATAAATTGAATGAGAAGCATGCTAAAAGGAAGATATAACGTATAAAAATGTATTTCTAAAAAAAAAACAAATTAGTCGACCACGTGCGGCTCTTGATATGGCCAGAGTGGAAAAGAGAGAAGGAATCCCAGATAGTGCGTTACCAAGAAGCTACTTCCTCTTTTGGTCGAGAAGTACTATTGAACCCTCAGTACGATTTTGGGGACCAAGCTATTGGCACGAAAAACTTATGCCAGCCGAAAGATTTCGTCACTCGCTTCTCGAATGGAGAATCCCAAGAAATAAAAGTAAAATCAAACGAAAGTCGGCTATTCCAATTCTATCAAGTTATACAACTGAAAGAAAAATCAACCGAGAATTCTGCTTTGAAGAAGATTCGCAATTAAATGAACTCTGAAACATGTCTACAAAACAAAAAAAGAAAAGAAAAATACTCAAAGAAAAATACTCGAATTCAAAGAGCTTTGTTTCCCGGACACTTTCGCAGATAAGTTCCCGCAAATTGCGCAAAAATTTGCCACATTTTATCTTTTTTATCCCTTTTTTTTGTTTCTTTTGTATAAAATTCCTTTTTAAAAACTGTATTGTCTGTTTTATCTTTTCGAATCAGTATTCGAACTAGAAAGCTGCAGAACTTAGGGTTTAAACTAACCATTTGAATTTACCGTCTTATATTGCACACTAAAGTCCCCCCCACCAAAAAAACTTTGCCCAGTTAAATACTTAATACTAAACTTGGCCCTAATATCACTCTCTTCATCTCAAATTGTATTCCCTCAAATTCCTTTATATCGAAATTTCTTTATATTACAAATACTATTATCTAGAATTTCTTTACACGTGCAATATGTGAGTGGCACGCTAAAAGTAAGCGTGTCCACCTACCACGTGTAAGTAATTGGTTGGAAGAGATGTGACTCGAAAACTTGTGTCGGTGTTCGAAATATTATATAATCAAGAGCTATGTCAAAGTAAAAATAGACAAGATGCAACAGAACAACAAATGTTGATTATGTAGATACGAAACGATCAATCGCATATTAAGCGAATACAGTAAATTAGAACCAAAGAGTATAAGGCAAGTCACGATTGGGTGGAGAATGTCATCCACTGGGAATTGTTCAAGAAGTTTAAATTTGACCATATGAACAAATTGGTATATGCAAAACCCAGAATCCGTCCTTGAAAATAAAACGCAAAAAATTCACAGGGATTTTGAAATACAAACGGATCGCTTAATCTTAACCAAACGGCCAAACCTAATGACAGTCAACAAAAAAATCAAAAGATCTAGCCGAATTGTGGACTTTGCTGTCCCGGCTGACCACAAGTTAAATTGAAGGATAGCGAAAAGAGTGATAAGTACATAAGTATTAAAAAAGAACAGAAAAATTTGGAAAACGAAAGTGACGGTGATACAAATTGTAAATGGAGCACTCGGTACAGTCACCAAGTGATTGGTACAGGGACTGAAGGGCTTGAAAATAAGACAAGCTTATAGCATTGTTGAGATCGGCCGGAATTCTAAGAAGAGCCCAGGAAACCTGGGGAGACTTGCTGTCACTCTGACTCCAGTGGAAAACCATCAACTAACGCTGGTGTGGAAAACACTCAAATAAGTAAAATGATAAAAAATAATAATAGGGTCATATGTTCATTGCAGCGAGATAATTTGTAAGTGGGAAAGTATAGACAGACAGACAAAACGGTGACCAGAAGACTGATTTCAGTTTGATTTCTTAATTTAATTGCATATCAACCTTCATAGGTTATCTAATGTCAAAGCCATCCTTGTAGAAGAACATCACTGGATCTAGTCGATACGAGGCTGAGGGAGTAAGAGGGTTCATGCCTTTTCCACGTTTATTTGTCTGAAAGCGAACATAATAACGTAACTTGATATCGAACTCGATTATTACAATGTCACTATGTGGAATCCCTTCCTCCGCCCATATAACAATTTGGTAAACAAAAAAAATTAATTTTCTGCGAATATTCAACAACGGCGTACTTTAAAAAAACATTATTCCCCTTAAGATGCGGTAAGGTTGATTACGACTCTTTCTGTGTGCATGTGTGTGGATATTTGAATATTTATACAGTATCTGAAAATAAGGAAGAAAAAAATGTCGAGATAGGAAAAGAAATTAACAATATCGTTGAAAATTGCGAAAATAAGGATTAATTTCAATCCAGAGAGCCTGATTGAAATAAAAGAGAATAGTTGACATTAACTAATTTGAAATGTAGGGATTTTTAAGACTAAGTATATTTTGGGGGTCTACCAAAGTTTATTTTTCATTGGAAGAATACCACGTCACATTATTGTGAGGAACACGCATAATAATCAACCCCTAGTGGATATAAACGCAATACAGTACCAATGAAAAATGACAAATATAAATTAAAGCAGGAATCTGAAAATAAATCTAAGCGTCATGATCAGCAACTGTTCCCTTAATAGCTAACATAGGAAACTTCTCCTTCATACTGTGAATGTGGGTTGTTCTTATTTCAGGTACGCAAAGTCCAAAAGAACAATGCATCTTAGAGACACCAAAGAAAGAACTGACTAGAGAAAAACTGCAAAAAAATTAATCCAATGTCATTTTAAAATAACATCGCCTAAAGTGCATACAAGAAAAGAATGATCGAAAGGTGAGCAGAATCCGGTAAATCTAGTATAACTAGCCATTACTTTGAAGTTTAAACGAGGTTTATTTTAAAAATATCTGATTTTCTAACTTTGAGATACTAGAAATTAGTACGAGATAAGCACCATAGCATCAATGCTAATTCAAGAGGGAAAATGTAAAGTTAACAAAAAACAAAAACAAAAAAAAACAAAAAAAAAAAAAAGCAGATAACAGTAGCACCTGAATGGAGTGAGGGATGGAAAAGATCGAAACTTGAAAAGAAAATAAATTATGAGAAAATACCTTAACGAACAGCATCATCGAAATGAACGATCTGATTTAAGTTGGAGTAAAAGTAGTCAGTGATAAAATTAATAAGGATTGAAAAATACAGAGGAAAAGAATGGAATGAGAAGGCCAAAGAAGAGAACAGCAAGAAGATTGAAAATACAACTATAAGAAATAAATGAAAGGCGAAAGAAGGGATATTTAAAAGATACCAGGATAGAATCAAGCTATACAATGAAAAAAGGTCTTCAAAAATAATAAAAGAAAATTCTAGCAACCATTTGGTGAAGAAAGTTTGACAAATGCGGAAACAGATGCAAGGGAAACAAAACATTTCTTGAGCAATGTATGGGAAAAGAAAAAAGGACATAACGGAAGGGTATAATAGATAAATAACTCGAGGAAAGAATTGCAAGGATATGGAGGCCATGTGCCTGACATAAACTTCGACTCATTTGAAACAGCACTCAAAGAAACCCAAATTAAAAAAACACTTGGTCATGATGACATACTGAAATTCTGGTTTAAAATTTATGTTCATCTACAATAGATTTGTTCAGCAGAAAAATGCCAACAAGAAGTAAGCTTACCTGATTGGGAACCCGATTGGATGACGAAAGTGAAACTACCTTGGTCCAAAAAGATTTTCCAAACAGTAACTACAAACCTAAACACATAAATGGAAATATTAAAGCACCTAATGCATATCAACGAAATTAAGATATCTACTAAAATTATAAAAAAAAAAATTAAAACTTGCACAAAAGAAAAGAAAATACACTCATGAAATATGAATGAAATTTGGCTGTGGAAAATGTGCAATGAAGAAATGTATTACTTGCTTGAATGCCATGGACTATTTCCGGAAGAGTAGACACGATGCTGCAAAGGAAAAACAGAATAAATGATCAGCTATATTTACAAAATAAACTTCTCAGGGAGATTAAAACAGAGCGGGAAAATTTAGCCATGACATTGATTGATTCCGCAAATTTAGATTATTGAATGGATCAAATCTTTCTAAATATCCGAAAAAATCATTAACTTCATCGTGAAAGCTACAAAAAAACTAGGCAAGGTTTAGGGAAGAAAAAATCTGTGCAGATGTTAAGGAGCAATGGACAATCTTCCTGGGAGATTAACTATCACCTCTTCTATTTATATATTCTATGTAAATGTTGCCTCTCAATGAACCTGAAGTCATCATCATCATCATCATCATCATGTCGTGCCGATAGCACATATATCCTTGGCTCTCTCTCGCCTCTCTCCGAGGGTGACCCGATGGCTCCCTTTTCAATAGCAACTACACCAAGGTGTAGGGGAGGGGGCTACTCAATTCCCTGGATTTCTTAACCTTACCCTGGATACTTACCTGATAATCCCTTGTGTTAAACAAGGCATCAAGTACTATTTTTTGAGTATTTGGTATGACTCCACCTGGAATTGAATCCCGGTGAACACTCTTCTCATTAGGCCAATGTTGATATAAGAATATGAAAAAAGATAAACAACGGAAAGAATAGAACTTCTGAGTCAAAATAGCGTCAGAAGACTTAGAAAAAAGAAAATTCCCAGTATTTGGGGATATTTGAAGCGGCCTTTATCAAACAGAGATGAAATAATAAATAAGAAAAGAATATTTCAGAGGAACAAGAAAACTTCTTGAAAACAAGCAGTAGCAGAAATCTCATCAAAAGAAGAAACATCTGAATAGTCATCTTTGTAAAATGGACAAAGGAGAAACTCAGGCATGTAGATGAATTGATGATGATGCGAAAATGATGCAAAATGATACTGATTATATATGTCAAGAAAAGAAGGACGAGGAAGAAGAGAACTCGCTATCATTGAAGTTTGCGTAGATACAACAATTCGAAGACTCAAAGAATACAAAGAGAGATTAAATATGGCTGAAAGTAACAGCAATGGCAACACGAGGCAAAATAGGAAAGAATCACAAAAATCTATGAAACAGAAATGGTTAAAAACAACTTTTATTTCCACAATTTTATTGCCCAGTCAGTTGGGGCTGTAGAATACATCGATTGCACCTCTGCAGAGGGGTAACACCTCCCACTAATGAGTGTTCTGATATGACACAAAACAATCTGATGGTGAGGTTCCACAAATGATGGGTTCTAGGGAATGTGGAGTAGCCCTTCATTGCCATTGCTCCCAGGTCCACTCTGACCCAGCGTGGTTACGACTGATAGGGCCATATCTATGGTTCAAATAGAACTAACGGCATACTTATGCTAAACTGAATTGTTTGACTAAACGGAATAGCTTGAAATAGAAATGGTTTTGACAATTAAGCCGTACTTACATTGGCCCAGCGGTTAGAGTGTTCGCCAATGGCCCGGGAGACCTGGGTTCAATCCCAGGTCGAGTCATACCAAAGACTTTAAAAATGGTACTTGATACCACCTTGCTTAACACTCAGCATTATAAGGTACGGTTCAAGGGTAAAGTGGAGCAATCCTGGGAATGGAGTAGCGCCCTCCCCTACACCTTGGTGTAGTAGCTATCGAAAAGGGAGCCTTCGGGTCATCCTCGACTATGGTCGCTAACTTTACTACTTACATTTAAGTTGCGTGCCTATGCCGAAATGAATTATTTGAAATGGAACTGTTTTTTACATTGAAACTGTACTTACATTAAACTGAATTGTTTAATATAGAACTGTTTTGACAAATAACTGTGTGTAAAGAAAATTGTACTTATACTAAACTGAATTAGCTGAATTAGAACTTTTTAACTAAACTGAATAGCTTGAAATAGAAACGTTTTTGACAGTTAAACTGTGTACTCATGTCTAACGGAATTGCTTGAAATAGAACTGAATATTTGCATAAAAATGAATTTGGCGATAAGCAACCTACGAAGGTTGATATGCCATAAAATCAACCAACCAACCAAACCACAATTATACATACAACAAGACATATAATTCTGGGGAGATGGTAAAAACCTACTTTTATTTCCACAATTATATATACAACAAGAGGTAATTCTATGGAGATGATACAAACCAAATGTATGCTTTTTTCAAGCAACTAGCAGAATTTCACCCAAAAGGACCTGGGTATTGCTAAAAAGGGAAATTCTTAAGTTAGAAGCTGAATCTCTTTCAATACCAGTAGAAAATTATGCTGAAAGGCTGCTTATATCAAAGCAACAATATGTAACATATTAACCCTCGACTGTGCCGTCAATCAAAAGATGCACCTGTGTAAATAAGAGGAAGAACAATGAAAGCAGGTGGAGGTCAAACAAAAATATAACCAGGACATAGACGGCTTGAGTCAGTTGGAGTTGAAGTCTGTTGGGGACAAGATGCCGAAGTGAGAGCCAGCGGCAGACAGAGGGCTTTAGGCCCTCAGTGACCCACGGTTGAGCAACCCCAGCTAAGATGAGAAAGAAGTGCTGCGATGGTCAGAAGAACTTGGGTCAATATGTAGCAGGCTGTCCCCGTCTCCAACTCACCTCTCACACACAACCAACATCAACACTTTCGAGAATAAAGTGTGAGAGAGATATTTTTATAAAGAAGTGCGTTCGTTCATTGAAGTTGTCATTATGTTTGATTATGTACCGTATATATTTGTATATGTATACGTATAGTTGTATTGTGGCTATACAACAAATATATGATACATAGATGCATATCAAGTGTACATTATTTGGAGAAATAAATGAAATGGTTGAACACATAATAAGTGAATTCAACAAATTAGTAAAATATATACCATACAAGGAACGATTGGGTGGGAAAAGTGATCCCTGACCGAGAGTTTATTACCAAGAAAAAAAATTGTCACCTTGTGGATCAAAGAGCGTAAATGAACGAAAGCGAAAGGTTAAACATATATTTGGACATTGCCGGAGGACAAAAAACGGTAAGACCTGAGGTTGACGGCGAAGCACATTATAGTTGGTGTGCTTAGAACGACGCACAAAAGTTTAGAAGAAAGACTGGTGGCATTGGAATTCAGTGAAAGAATCTAGATCATCCATATCACATCATTGGCTAGAATATTCAGACGATTCGTTGATACCAAAGGAAACTTGCTGTCTCTCAGATTCAAATGAACGATCACCAAATAAAATTGGTGTGAAAAACTGTCAAGGCCTGTAATAAGTAGTTACCCAGTAAATGTGCAAGGAAAAAAGGTTCAGGTGGAGAAATAAAAAAAGGGCCGCGCTTCTTAAACTGGTGTTCCATATCTCTCTCTGTGTCTATCAGGCTCTTCCTTCTCCGAGTCTTATTTTTGCAAAAGTATCTAAATAAGGGTGTTATATAGGTATAAATCAACAAACTGACTTTCAAGAAATAAAAAAATCATAAATTCAGAAGTCTAGCAAAATTATGGTATTATAGAATTCATAAAATCTTGCGGGTAAATTTGTAAACACGAGAATCAGTCAAAAGTGAACTCATATGAAATTTAGTAGCTTACAAAATAATTTGTAAACCCTAAAACTTAGAAAAAAGTTACCGTTTTACTCATACCAACTGAGTATCTTAAAAGTGTTTTTACCAACATACTAACTGAGTATCTTAAGTGTTTTTTGGCTCAATTAAGTCTTCTCTCTTTTGAAAAAGGACCCTGTCACATCTGTGACAGAAGTACAGATTTTGATCAACCTCTGGATCATGTATAGACACATTATACCACCCATGAAAAAATGACAAATCCCAAGTCAATTCAACGTACAGGCCAAATTAAATGGTCGGCACGTGTTCCCTTGACAGCCAATATGGGAGACACAAACAACAGTAAATGTGGGCTGTTTTTATTTCAGGTACAAAAACAAAGACCAAAGCAACTTTGCATCTGAGAGGCATCAAAGGAAAAATATACCAGAGAAGACAACAAAAAGTAACCCGCTGTTATTTTTTAAAGCAATCCTACGCAAAGAGACAATGTGAAACGGACGATGGAGATCTGGAAAGAATCTACTTAATTTTATTCTATATAAAGACTTGCATATCAAGTGAGGTTGATTTAAAAAGGCTGATAATCTGATGTTGAGACACTAGAAGAATGTGAACAAATTAATCGTGAAGAACATTCTCGAAGTGAGCTCCCAAGAAGAATTAAAACATAAAATGTTGAAAAGAAAGTCCCACTGAAATCAGCACTAAATCATCAATATCTACACAAGACAAAAGTAGAATTAATTGAAAAAATCATGATTGGACAGAAGACTACATTATCATCCCACAGGAATCAAGACTGGAGAAAAGTCAAGGTAGAAACCGACAAAGTAAATAAGGTTTTACCTCATATCCCAACGGACAACCTCACCGAAATGAATCGACTTAATCTATGCAGGAGCAACACTAGCCAGTGATAAAATAACTCTCACCCTAAGGAGTCCGAACAGAAATAAAATAAAAAAAAACAAAAACGAAGAATGGGAAATGAGGTTAGAAAAACAAATAAAGAGACTGTGACAACATTTGAAAGTATGAAAGAGGTGAAATATATAGGAACCCAAGAGAAAGAAAAGGCCCCTAAAAGACAACTGCTGACAAATCTGACAATACAACGAGAAGAAATAAATATAAAAGATACTGGGACAACGTTAAACAATACAAACAAAAGTGGACATTTCAAAATAACGGAAGAAAATTCTACTTACAATGTGGTAGTGAGTGTACAATCAACAACCGGATGCAAAAGAAACAAAACAATTTCCAAGTAAAATATGGAAATGGAAAGAACATAACGGAAATGTTGATTTGATAAATAACATGAAAAAAGAAGAAGTCGAAGACGGCCCCGAGGCGAACATACGCCTAGACTTGCTAACAAGAACATTTAAGAAAACAGTAAAGTAAAAAACGCCAGGCCAGGATTGTATACAAGGATTCTTGTTTTAAAAAATCACGTCCATTCGCGACAAACCATGTTGTGCAACTAAATAAATGACTACAAGAAGTAAGCATACCTGAATTGATGAGGAATAGGAAAAATTCTATGATGCAGGAAGATAGGAAAAAAAAGATACCATCCCCAGTAAGACAGAATGAAAACGTGTTTACATATGATGTGAGAAATACTGACCGCAAAGAAAAGAGAAAAAAGATGCCTATGAGGAGTAAGGGCGAAAATTGATCAAACCTAAGCCAAGATCCCAAAAAGAATCTTCCAGCGAGACGTGTTCTCGCCACTGCTATCATTATAGCAATGATGCCACACAAGCACATACTTAGATAATGAACGAGGGTAGGCCTATGAATTTTCAAATTCACTGGAAAAAATTAATCAGCTCATGTATATTGATGTCATAAAAGTATTTGCAAAAAAAAAAAAAAAAGAAAAAGGACTGTGGAATATGATCCAAAGAATATGAATATTCAGCTAGAATATAGGAATGGAATTTGTTACTGATGAGTGTGCAATGCTGACAACGAAAAGTAGAAAAAGAAAATCAGCCGAATGAATAAAACTACCAAATTAATATAGCATTAGGACGCCAGGAGAGAATGTAAATACCAAGTAATTGGGGATATTAGAAGTGGACTCCATCAAAAAGGCAGAGTTGAAAGAAACAATTAGAAAAGATTACCTCAGAAGATCGGGAAAGCTTCTTGAAACAAATCTCTGCAGTAGAAATCTGATCAAAGTGATAAAACCCAGAGCAGTCTCCCTTGTAAGAAACTCTGGATTGTTCTTGAAATGGACAAGAAAGACACATGGAACAAAGGATGCAAATATTGATGGCTATGCACAAGATGTTACACTCGAGAGATGCCATACACAGACGGTGTCAAGAAAGGAAGGAAGAGGAGCATTCTTAAGCATGAAGATTGTCTAGATGTATTAATACAAGGAATCGAGGACTTTATTTAGAATAGGAGTGAAAGATTAATTACGGCAGCTAATTACATCAGTGGCAACATAGGTGCTGATAGATATACAACAAAAATTAAGAAGTAAAAGAAAGAAAAAACAGATCACCTATTTAGGACCAGAAGACCAGATCAAATGTTAATTAACAAGAAGAAAACATGTCTTCAAATTGATTATGCTGTTTCGGCACCCCATATTGTGAACATGAAAGAAAGAGAAGAGAAAGACAAATACTTGGAACTTACCAGAAAAAAATGTGAATCATAATCTTGACGTTGCTCAGATGGCTAGGGCGGTAGAATCGATCGATTTCTTCTCTGAAGAGGGGTAAGACCCTACAATTGAGTTTTCTAGATATGACACAAAATAATCTGAGAGTGAGCTTTCAGTAATCTTAGAGCTTTGGGGAATGCGTAGTACGCCTTCATTGCCATCACTCCTTGGTCCACTCGGACCTAGAGGGGTAACATCTGATTGGGTCTTATCTATGGGTGGAATAGAACTAAACTGTGCACTTATGTGAAACGGAATTGTTTGAAATAGAACTCTTTTGACATTTAACTGTTTGTAAACAAAATGTATACTTATACTAAACTAAATTGTTTAAAATTTGATTCGGCATTAAATAACCCGAAGAGGGTTGATACGCCGAAAAACAAAACCAAACAACCAACGAACCGACCAACAATAAGTTAGTCGATGACACCTGCTGTTGTTGGTGCATTGAAACTATTTCCACTGGACCGGAAAGGGGACTAGATAAATTTATGATCTGTGGAAGAATCGAGAAAATCTAGACAATAACATTAAGATCGGCTAGAATACTCAGAAGGTTCATTTAAACCTGAGGAGACTTGCTGTCACTCTATCTCCATGGAAAGACCAATTGCTAACATGGATGTGAAAAATTTACAAAGACTAAATAAAGAAAAAATAATAAAAATAATAATAATAATTTTATGCTAAAAGATAGAAAAGATCTATAATCATGGAAAGGATTGCTGGCATAAGGATGAAATGTGTAATTGAGAAATGCAAAGTACTTGTAAAGAATAAAAAAAGAAGAGAAACAATAAAAAGTTTAGAATTTACCAATAATGAAGCCAACAGAACGCTGGAAGGAAAAGCTACCAAGGGCTATTAAATGCAGATACAATAAAAGAAACATAAATGAAGGATATAGTCGGCAAGTTATACGTCAGTAGGATAAGAAAGATTCAGAAAACCAAACCTATACTCAGAAACATAATCACATAAATAAATACCTGGATAGTCTCCTTCGTAATATACTCTAGACACGTATTAAAGAGAGCAAGAGAACAACTCGAAAAATTGAACCATAAAACGAAAAACATTCTAAGCGATTCACAATACCTTATACGCAAGAGATGATGCGGACAAAATCTGTTTTAAGAAAGTAAACAGGACGAAGATGCTGTAGATGTGGTAACTTAGGATTTCGATTGATACACACAAAAAAGTTCAAAAAGTGCCACCTTGCACGAAGAAATAAAAGCAATAACAAAAATAACACTAAGATATGAGGACACTTCAGAAGAAAATCTAAGAAATGTGCTTTCGAGATTACTCGGACATGATTATGCAGAGAAAATCTAAAGACAGAAACGGAATCATAACCCCATAAGAATATATTATGTAAATTCTAGTAGAGATAAGCTCCAAAGAACAGCAAATATTGGTCATAAGGAGAGAGAAAGAAATAATATATTTCATAATCAGTCAATGCAGGAAAATTAAACAAGAGACGACGTGAGTGAGTGGTGAAAGTAATACGCAGGGAATTCTAGAAGATACGCAAAATATTTTAGGATGTTGTGATACACGAATTATTCTATCTCAGTTTGAAAACCTGATTCAGTTTTCTTAAATAGCAATAAAAAAAACTTGTAAACGCATGAACTGTTCCAGAAAATCCTCGATTAAAAGTAAAAGTGAGCAAGGAATAAATATTTACCAGGACAATAGTAGAGAGCAGGAAAATTACATGATATGAAGGTGGTATTGATATTTTTTGTGACTTTGAGAGCAATTCCCCAAGAATGGGTAAAGAGACAAGGAGAACTAGAGATCATACAACACAACAATGATATGGTAGAATACTGAAGAGCAAGCAAGTAAGCGAGAGAAAGAGACAGACAGACTGATATACAGATGAGAAGACTTGCTGTAACTTCAGTGAAGGCTATTAGCTCTTACTTGGGTGAAGAAACTCAGAAGACTGAAATACTGAGAAGCATCCAGGAACGGTGAGATTTGCTGTCAGTCGGACTTCAGTGAAAACCAATTTCTACTCATGGGAATAATTCATAAATAACAATATAATACCTAATCCCAACCAGAAGACCAGACTTACTGATAGTCAACAAAAAAAGTGAACCTGCTGAAAAGTATATTCTGCCGTTCAGGCGGTCAATAGAGTTAAAAATCAAGGAAAACAAAAAAAAAAGAGAGAGACGAATACTAGAATCTTGCCAGATTACAAAAAATGTTCTGTAACATGAAAATGAAGTGATTGGCGCGCTTATGACGATCCCTAAAAGTTCGGTAAAGGGACTGAAAGAGTTGGAAATCGAAGGATGAGCTGAGACCATTCAAATACAGCATTGTTGAAATCGACCAGAATACTGAGAAGAATCTAGGAAATTTAAAGAGACTTGCTTGTCACCCAAACTCCAGATAAAGACCACCAGCTAACGCTGGTACGAAAAACTCGCAGAGAGTAAAATAATAATAATAATAATAATAATACACTAACAAGCCGCAGATTTTTCCCTGACGAACAGAAAGGATGCCGTAAAGGATCCTGAGGCACAGCAGAATTACTTTACATAAATGAGAGCAAGGCAAGACGGAAAAATCTAGCTATGGCCTGGATTGACTACAAAAAGGCATATGATATGGTTCCACAAAGCTGGGAGATAAACTATATCAAAATGTACAAAATATCACACGAAGTCATAAACTTAATCGAAAAAACCATGAAAACCTGGAGAGTGGAGCTGACAGCAGGGGAAGAAGCTTAGCTGAAATAAAGATCCAAAGTGGTATTTTCAAAGGAGATGCACTATCACTCTTACTATTCATAATAGCGATGATGCAACTTAACCACATACTCAGAAAATGCACAACCGGATACAAACTTAGCAGATCGCAAGAGAAGATCAATCACCTAATGTACATGGACGACACTGAACTATTTGCAAAAAAATGAAAAAGAACTAGAAACTCTCATACACGCCGTTAGAATATACAGTCAGGACATAGGAATGGAATGTGGCATAGAAAAATGTGCCATGCTCGTCATGAAAAGTGGCAAACAATATATGACTGACGGAATGGAACTACCAAATCAGGACAAAATCAAAACACTCGGAAAAAATGAAACCTACAAATACTTGGGTATCTTGGAGGCTGACACCATCAAACAAGTTGAAATGAAAGAAAACCCAAAAAGAATATCTCAGCAGAATTAGAAAACTACTCGAGACAAAACTCTCCAGCAGAAACTTTATCAAAGGAATAAATACTTGGGCTGTGCCTCTCGTTGAATATTCGGGACCCTTTCTCAAGTGGACTGGAGGTGAAGTTAAACAAATGGACCAAAGAAGAAGAAAACTAATGACCATGCCATAAGGCATTACATCCAAGAGATGACGTTGAGAGACTATATGTATCTAGAAAAGAGGGAGGAAGAGGACTTGCCTGCATCGAAGACAGCGTTCACGCATCGATACAACGGCTCGAAGACTACATAGAAAAACACGAACGATGACTGATTACAGCCATCAGAAACGATACCGATTACACGATAGGCGATAGAATGACAATAACTAGGAAACAAAAATGAGAAGAAAACAATTCTATGACCGCTTTAAATGACTAATAAACACATCTCACACCAGAAAACCTGGACCTGGCTAAGAAAAGGAAACCTTTAGAAAGAAACGAAATCTCTCCTAATAGCAGAGCAGGACAACGCCATAAAAACCAATCATATCAAAGCGAGAATAGATAACACTCAACA
>OY757930.1:59718330-59745830 GCA_963585895.1 Sepioteuthis lessoniana
ATCTCTTGACAACGAAAATTCTTAAATTTAAGACATTTCTCTCACTTTTATCACTGGCCTGTTCCTTGATCTTACCTTATAAGTTTTTTCAATGGAAAAGGGTTAATACAACCATGTTTTTATTGCTATCATTTGTATCGCAAATAAATTTAAGAGCTGCATGCAAGCATGTTCTTCGAAGATAGTTTTTCTGGATATCACCAAAGTAGCAGAAAGTCTGTTGACAGAAATGTATCATTTGATCGAATATTGTAAATAGAATTTAACATTCATGAGAAATTAAATTATCTGTAAGTTTTGCTTTGCTTTACCTCTCAAAAGCAAGAATCAAATTTTATAAATTGGCTTTAAATTTCAACTCGACAAACAAGTATCTTGTTTGTAAAAAAAAATCATACAAGTATGTAGAATTATTCATGTGTTGTAGCCAGTACTGCAACAGTAGACTATTTGAATAAGTTAATATTTCGTCAATAAAAGCATTCTTTTAGCGGGAACAAAAACCGTTCTTGTGCCTTTATATACTTCAGAATTTCACACATTCTCTGTCAGAGGAAGTTTTAAGAAATGAAATTTTTACGAAAATGAGGTTTATGAATGTCACAGATGAAACAAAAATGAATTCACCATCAAAATTCGAATAACGATGATCCTATAAAGGTTTTCAAATTTGCCATTAATAATCTCAATTCAATGTTTCAAAATAAATAAATAACTGGACCTCAATAAAGAACTTAAAAAGATGGGCAGCATGAGAGTGAGGTGATAGAAATGGTGCTTTTAAACCGGTCACCAAATACTTAGAAAAAAGACTGGAGGATTTGAAAATCAAAGGGAGAATCCTGACCAATACAGACAACAGAGTTGACTAGAAAAGAGTTCTGAAGACCTGAGGATATTTGCTCTCACTGAAACACCAGTGGAAAACCACTGGTTGTGAAAAACGCTCAAGGAGTAATGGCATAGTTAAGAATTTTGAGACCAAGACAGATCCTTTGATCGAAGCGCCATGACTAAAATTTTTTGCCAACCAGAAAATAAATAAATGATATAAAATACAAAATAACAAATAAAAAATTCGAGATCGTTGAGATCTATTTTCCCGATTGATCAGTGAATAAAATAAACAAACAAAAAATATTGAAACATTACCTAAATCATGCGGTCCATGTTATGTTCAGTCGCCATTCATCATTGTAATAATATAGCACCTACCAAATAGAAGACACAAAAAGAAGCATTTTTTAAAATAATTTCTTTCTTTGTTCATTAAAAAATCTGAGACATTTACAATGAGTTCATGTTGTCAGTCTCATGTTGTCATGTTCTCCTTATTATCCTTAGAAATGCATGAATTCATTCACCTCAATTATTTAGACTTATTAAAACAGACCGACTTGGTTGATTGATAATTGATCAGCACAAAAACCTTTTTGTTTGCCTCTTTGTATTCATCTAAAAAGAGAAAATGAAACAATATTTGTTGGTTGGTTGGTTGGGGTTTTATGACGTATCAACCTTCGTAGGTTATTTATTGCCACATCCATTTTTATGAAAATAGTCCTATTTGAAACAATTCAGTTTTGGATAAGTACGCAGTTTAAATGTAAAGACGGTTTAATTGTTTAAAATATTTCTATTTCAAGCTATTCAGTTTAGTCAAAAAGTTCTAATTCAGCTTAGCATAAGCACAGATTTTCTTTTTCACACAGTTAAATGTCAAAACGGTTCTATATTAAACAATTCAGTTTAGTGAAAGTACAGTTTCAATGTCAAAAAACAGTTCTATTTAAAAGAATTCAGTTTAGTATAAGCACTCAGTTTAAATGTAAGTACGGTTTAATTGTCAAAACCATTTCTATTTTGAGCTACTCAGTTTAGTCAAACAATTTAGTTTAGCATGAGTATGCCGTTAGTTCTATTTAACACATAGATCGGGCCCTATCAGGTGCTACCACGCCGGGCCAGAGTGGACCTGGGAGCAATGGCAATGAAGAGGTGCTCCGCATTCTCCAAATCTACATCATCCCTGGAACCTCACCATCAGCTTGTTTTGTGTCATATACGGGACACTCATTGGGGGGGGTCTTACCCCTCTGCAGAGGTGCAGTTGGGCAACAATCTTTGTCAATAACTATCTTATTACTGCAATATAAAAACTATATTTCGAATTTACACACTAGAATAGAAATGGTTGCGTTGATTTTCAAGTGGAAACTGCAAATGTGAGGAAATCGATACTCTTGAACTTCGAGAGTTTCCAAAAAAAAAAAAAAGATGAAAAAGATAGGCGGCCATATTTTGTTGTGACCTGACTAGTCTTTCCAGTTAACCTATGTCTTTCCCCTTCTTCGATAAGATTGTTTCTAAAACGAGATATATCAGTCATCGTATTCTGATCAAAGCTACACATACCGCTAGTCAGCAACACAAACGAAGGGGGAAAAAAAAAAGCCAAAACGTATTTTAGGAATACATATCTCGTTTTTTAGGGTTCTTTGTTTAATGGCATATAAATCTTTGTAGGTTATTTAATGCAAGAGCCATTCTACTAGAAAAACAGTTGTGGTACTATTTAACCTCAAGCTGGGAGCATAAGGATTTTCATACCTTTCCCAATGGTATTTGTACGAAAGTGAACGTAATAGCGCGACTGTAGTTCGAACTCGCTTACTACGATGTCCAGCGCTTTAACCATTACACAACGAGGATAATCCTGTCGTTTCTTTATTTACTCTTTGAGTTTATTCCAGTTAGAGGAGGCATATGACACTTTGCACCTGGGACATGGGTACTAATTCCTCCGAAGCGACCTTATCCTAATTTGTCTTACTGTGCTGTTTATATTCTCCTTGCGAGAAACTATGGTTAATAAGGTAGGTAAGGCACTCACACTGTTCTGAGATCAAACTCGTTTCCTATTTCTTGATTTCTTCCGTGAATATATTGGGCTCCTGCTTACGAGAGAGAACTCCCACGCCTCCAGCGTGAATCCCCCGGAACTAAAGTACTTTGAAAAAATGATATGCTGGTCTACTGAATTCTAACTACACTAGCATCGAGGACTTCTGTTTAAGACTAAATTAAAAACCAACCATTTCATCCCCATCGATATATCCTTTTCTTTTTGTTTCCCATCAACATAACCTGTTTTGCGAGACTTTATATACAACTGTACACTCAGATCCAAGGAAATAGATATATACACACTACCTATGCCAACACACCAATACATATAAGATCAACCCTATATATATATATATATATATATATAGAGAGAGAGAGAGAGAGAGAGAGAGAAAGATTCAACAATTATGCACAGATTTAGCCATATAGACATGCCTGCAACTACACACATACCATGTTTATCAACCCCTCCTCTCGAGCAGGATATGACACGAGGTAAGTTTTAAAGCGGAGTTTAACAGGTTTGAATTCAGACTTTTCCTTCTCCTAGACTAGTTGCCTCACCAAGGCTGAAGAACCTAGCCCTACTATTTACCCATAGCTGGAGGGAGAATTATTGGATTCATACCCTTCCCAGGGGTATTAGTGCTATGTGAAATGCAATCAGTCTCGTCCAGGATTGGAACTCGTGTCCCCGTGTTCATTTCCTACGACGCTAACCATTACACCACGGGCACCTCCACTACACACATACAAATTTATGCACCTATATGTGTACACCCAACGGCTGATGCGCTTATAGGTTCAAATAAATATTAGGCGTATTCATAAAGTACGGAGATGAAGAAGGAAATGAACAATGAATAAAATGTCAATATTATTCAAAGTCCTCCTTAGCGTCTAATTGAAGAATCCCATCGAGTTTTACATTAGTCTATGGACCTTTGAAACACTTCTAGTCTAAAGTTGTACTCTTGTATTTATTTAGATCTTTTTAATTTAGAAATAAAAAAAATCTCGCACAGTGAAATTCTGGTAAATATGAAACGCGCTGTTCTAGCACAATGTCGTGTTTTCCAAAAGATTGCTGATCAATATTATCGAGACGAGTAATAAAAAGAATCGAGAAATGGCACTAACTGTTCGAGAATTCGTCTCAACGTCTACACTACTGGCTTGATATTCATACATTACTCTATCATATAAGTTGTTCAACTATTCATACACCTTTATTATAATTTTAAATCTTATTTTTTAAGATTCGGTTACTTGTTGGCCCCACCTCGTAATAGAGTAATCCATAGTAACTATGAATTACTCTATTACGAGGTGGGGCCAACAAGTAAATTTAGCTTCGTTAAATCCTAAATACATCTACTCTCTTCCATTACTCAGTTGTATTATTAGTTTGGGTTTCACCACTAATTAATTTGAATATGCTGCCTTCTGCCTTTGTTGTTATTTAATCAAGTTTTAGGAACATTTCTTTGTCCATTTTGGCGATAGGTCGGTTGGTTATCAAAATGAAATAAAATAAATAAAATAAGTTAATTGATAATAGTGAATATGACATTATGTAATAATTGAACACACAATCCTTAGAAACACATTCATCCTACAAGAGAGTCACTCCTTAATTAGCGTGGGTGAGTTAAGAAAACATCTGAGTACATTAACCACAAGTGATGCCGAATATACGCTTTCAAGCATAAATGAAAAATCTGTAACTGTTTTCAATAGAACGACCACTGTGTTTTTCATAATTAATAGCAATTCAGGATATTTCGGGTGATATAATGGCTAGCGAGTTTGGTCAGCTAGCAATTATTACTGAGTTCGTTTCTCAGCAAATACTCTATACAACTGGGTTTGGGCTTCAAATAAGCATACATTGGTAAGTTATTTGAAATGTATGCCCTGTCAGTGGGGCTTAGAATATCCTGAGTTCATTTTCTGCAGAGAGCTAAGATAGCAGAAAAGAGTGACCTGGGTACGACACTAAAATGCATCTGATAGTGAGGCTCCAGTTCTGGTTATCTGAAGGACTCACTCTTTCAGCACCATTACTACCAGATCCACTCTGGCCCGGAGTTGTAGTTTGTTTGTTTGCTTGTTTGTTTGGGTTAGTAGATTGTTAAATGCCAAATCCATTTTTATACAAATAAACAGTTCTATTTCAAACAATTCAGTTTAGCATAAGTACAAAATTTCTTTGTCAAATTTTTTTCTATTTTAAGCTATTCAGTTTAGTCAAACAGTTCTAATTAAAACAATTCAGTTCAGTATAAGTTTATATTTTCTTTACACATAGTTAAATGTGAAAACAGTTCTATATTAAATAATTCAGTTTAGACTAAGTCCAATTTCTATGTCAAAAAAAGTTCCATTTCAAACAATTCAGTTTAGCTTAAGTAAGCAGTTTAAATGTCAAAACAGTCCTATTTCAAGTAATTCAATTTAATGTAAGTACACAGTTTAGTTCTATTTGACCCATATATAGAACCCTATCATCCTCTACCACTCCGGGCTTGAGTGGACCCGGGAGTGATGGCAATGATGTGTTACTTCGAATTCCCCAAAGCTTCAGCATTACTGGAACCTCACCACCAGATTGTTTAGTGTCATAAACAGGACACTCGTTGGAAAGGTCTAACCCCTCTGCAGAGAAGCAGTCGGTGTATTTTACAGCCCCAGCCGAGGGGGAACCGGAGTTGTAGCCCTTGTTAGGGTCCCGTCTATAGGTCCCGTCTATTGATCGAATATATCTATGTAAAAATTATTCGCTTTCAGTAGAATCGTATGTGAAAAAGCTCTTAATTAAAAGAAATATATCATGAATATACAATGAATGGTATTCCCTAAATAACCCTAGACGGTTTGATATGCCGTTAAAATCAATGACTGACTAATAATAAGAAGAATCATGCTGCTTCTAATGTCCTGTCATTTAGAAGATGACGGGTACTGTTTTCGACCTGTACCTCTTGTCCTGATGTTGCAATTTGATGTTTGTGTGGCCGATAGGTAAATGCGTTTAAAATAGAAGAAATTATGTAGATTAATCATTTTAACAGAACTCATAATTTCGCAAATCCCGATAACCCTCGAATCATATCTTAGAAATTTCCTCGTTCGATCTAAAGAGAAATGCATTGTTATATAATGATTTCTTCTCATGAAATATGAAATTCAAGAAAAAGAAGTAGTAGATTTTTAATATTTTAATCAAATTGATTTTATCTCTTATCAATTGAAATGATGCTTTAAGAAATTTTCGAAACCGGAATCCACAAAACCAACCATGTCGAAGTAAACTTACCAAAAATAAATATCCCTCTTCAATTACCTTTCATTTTTACTTGGTAAAAACGGAGAAAAATGTGAATAGGTTGGTGTGAGGGAGGGGATAGCCTCTCAATTTGGTGATAATGAAAAAGATTAGGAGGTACGGTTCTTCTGTGACTTAGTCCAGACGATTTCCACCTGAAAATAGAATCCACTTGATGATTTTGCAATTCCACTGAGAATGCTGCCAACAAGGAAGAAAATAAAAATAAGTGAAAGAGAGAGAGAGAGAGAGAGAGAGAGAGAGAGGGAAAGAGAGAGTGAGAGAGTGTGTAAAAGAATGGTTAAGTGGGAGACAAAGAAGAAGAGGGAGAACGGAGAGAAAGCATTTCAACAATGTTGGTGCCGTGAGAATTTATTATTATCCTGTTGAATCATAAGACTTCTGGTATTTCAGGACGCGTCTTTTTCCACCGACTAAAATGTGTCTCCCTCAATTTCTTTTATTGGTGATATGGAACGATCAGTGAATCTTGCAGTCTGAGAACGGATCAGTAATATACTTGAGATAATTACGTCAAACACAATATATATATATATATATATATATATATATATATATATATATATATATATATATATATATATAAAAGGTTTGATTAACAAAGTTTGCAGCCTGAATTTTTTTAGCTGAATTTTGATCTGAAATATTCAATGTGTAAATTGATAATGATACGATCCATGGAATATTCTAAAAAAAATCCAACTTCAGCATTTTTTAAGCATAATGACACAGATGTTTAAAATAAACATTTGTCGTGAGATAATACTGATGTAACCGAACTAATGAGCGAAAACGTGAAATTCGCAGTGGTGATTTATTAGTCTGTCGTATATTTTTTTCATAATCGGTAAAATAGTGGGACATTTCTGTGCTTATATGACGTAAATATTTTATAGTTTAGAGAGGCTTTTGATATGATTTGGTTTGATTTGGTTTCTTTGATATTATATCAAGTTTCGATGGTTATTAAATGCCAAAAACATCCTAGTAGAATAACATCAATGGTACTGTTTAAACTTTACCCGAGTGGATAAAGGAGATTCAGACCTTTTCCAAGGATATTAGTCCGACAGTGGACGTTATAGATAGACTGATGTTCGAACACTTTTCCTATGATGTCACAGTCCAGCACGATAGCCACTACATATCGAAGTGTCTCCGTTGGTGCTTTTGATGTTGAAATGCAATATATATATATATATATATATATATATATATATATATATATATATATATATATATATATTATTATTATTATTACATTATCATATTTTATATTTATTATTATATTCTTGCATTATATATTTATTATTATATTTATCATATTTATCTATATATTATTATTATTATCATTATTATTATTATTATTATTATTATTATTATAATTAATCTTTATTATTTTATTAAGCATGGGTCAATGAAAGTCTGCAGTCCAACCACACACACACACACACACACTTGAACAGAACAAGCCAACAGTTGTTCTATGAGCTCACCATCTGATCCAGGCCAAAATATTTCTTCTCTGAGAAAAAGCAAAGAATATTTAATCGGAAGGGGTGCTTGAATTCGTTCAAAAGCTTTGCAGTTTGGTATTTTCTTGTCCTTCATCATCATCATCATCATTATGTCGCGCTGCTAGCATTGATCTCCCTAGCCCTCTCTCGCCACCCACCCATCGCTCCCTGGATGTCTTCCAGGCTTCATCCTGTATCGGCACAAAGCTGTTGTATAAAGGTTCTAGATGGTCCACGGCCTTCTCATCGTATATGAAAAATACTGTATATCTTCATGCAGTAGCTGTTTGATAATATTCTCTGTACTTTTAAATCTTCGTTAATAGAGTAGATGGACTTGCTGAGATCGTTGTTTAGGTCTCACCAAGAAATTCGGGAATTCTTTTCTTAAAATGATTAGTGTGAGAATTCGAGCAACCGTGCATTCTTAATCATCGTTGAACTCATCCAACTATTTCCCAATCCTCAGCACATACAGTTTGACAGCTAACACTGAAATCCTGGAGCTTCCGGTTGGATGCCGACTATGCAGCATGCTATTTCCAAATTTCTGGAGAAGCGAATTATGTCATGATGCTGATTTCCACATAAAAAACTGTCCAACTGATTTAGATTTGCTGTCCAGTTGACAAAATCTGAAACAAACAAAGCCCCTGCGTGGAATTGATAATTCAAAATGGCAACAGTTTATTCATAAACACACACACACACACACACTACAGTTTAAAACCTGAACGAGGTTAATTTTGCATTTCACATAGCATTAATTCCCTTTGGAAAAATATGCATTTAACTATTCTCCTTCCAGCTTGGGGTAAATAGTTGGGCAGATTAAACTCCTTAAATTTGGTATAGCAACCAGTTTTGGAGAAAGAAAACTCTGAATTCAAACCCGTTAAACTCAGCTTAAAAACTGACTTTGTGTCAATTCCTACAGGTGGAGAGGGGTTTATATATATATATATATATATAGAGAGAGAGAGGGAGAGAGAGAGAGAGTGAAAGGCTACGTGAGAAGGATACATTTTTATTTTGATTAATCATTTATTTCTATCCCATAGTAATATTTAGTATGCTTTGTATCGGTATGGCTACTATGTTACTGTCAAATGGGATCAATATGAATGGCCTTGTACCAGATTAAATTAAGCTTATCAAATAAATTTCAATAAAAACAATTGGTTGCGTCTTTTTGGGTCAAAAATGCAAAAATCTTTCAAAAACATGAAAACATGATTGATGGATTGAAAGGCAATAATGATTGGCTGTTCTCGATATTTTATAGGAATATATATTTTTTATCAGTGAATTATTGGCCGGAACTTTTTTTGTGATTTCGATCTTAACTGAGGTGTATGCAAGTGTCTAAAGAAGGCTAAAAAATGTACAAAGTATTCAGTAGGAGAAATATAAATATTATCAATGAATAATATTGAGTGTACCTTCAGATTGAACATATTATTATTATTATTATTATTATTTACTCATTAGAGTTTTTCACATCAGCGTTAGCTGATGGGCTTTCACTGGAGTCTGAGTGACAGCAAGTCTCCTCAAGTCTCCAAGACTCTTCTCAGTATTCTGGGCATTCTCAATAATGTAGTAGTGTGGATGGTCTCTACTTGTCCGGCAACTTCCTAGTCCTCCAGTCCCTTTAGTAATCATTTAGTTACTGTTCCAAACGCACCAATTACAACTGGTATAATTGTCCATAGTTCCATAGTTTTTTCAATTCCCAAGCAATGTCGAGGTACTTATCCTTCTTTTCACATTCTTTCAGTTTTATTCTGTGGTCAGCTGGGACAGCAAAGTCGACAATTTTGCAAGTTCTCTTCTTTTTGTTGATTATTATTAGGTCTGGTCTTCTGGCCGAGATTAGGTGATCCATGTGTATGTCAAAGTCCCATAGGAGTTTATGTGTGTTATTTTCGAAGACCGGTGCTGGGTTGTTCATATACCATTTGTTTCTATAGTCAAATTTAAATTTCTTGGATATTTTCCTGTGGATCACATTGCCGACCCAGTCATGTCTAGTCTTATTTTCCTTCTGTGCTAATTTTCTGCATTCGCTTATTATGTGATTGATGGTTTCATCTGTCACCGCATAGCCAACATTCGCTATTTTGCTGCGTCTTATCTATTCTCGCTTTGTTATGATTGGTTCTTATGGCGTTGTTTTATGCTGCTATACGGAGAGATTCTCTTTCTCTCTTAAAGTTTCCTTTTCTTAGCCATGTCCAGGTTTTGTCATGTGAGATGTTGTTTATTAGTCGTTTAAAACGCCCATATAGTTGCTTTCCTTCCTATTTTTGTTTCCTAGTTATTGCCATTCTGTTGTCCATCGTGTTATCAGTACCGTTTCTGATGGCTGTAATCAGTCATCATTCGTGTTTTTCTATATAGTCTTCGAGTCGTTGTATCGATGCGTCAACGCTGTCTTCAATGCTGGCAACTCCTCTTCCTCCCTCTTTTCTTAAAACATATAGTCTGTCAACGTCGTCTCTTGGGTGTAATGCCTTATACGTTATCATTAGTATTCTTGTTCTTTCGTCCATTTGTTTACGTTCGTCTCTGGTCCACTTGAGAAATGGTCAGGAATATCTAACGAGTGTTACAGCCGAGGTATTTATTCCTTTGATAAGGTTTCAGCTTGAGAGTTTTGTCTCGAGGAGTTTTCTTGCTCTCCTGAGATATTATTTTTTAATTTTGTCTTTCATTTCCATTTGTCAGCCGCCAAGATGCCCAAGTATTTGTAGGTTTCGTTTTCTGCGAGCGTTCTAATCTTGTCTTGATTTGGTAGTTCCATTTCGTTAGTTAGATGTCGTTTGCCAATTTTCATTACAAGCGTTGCACATTTTTCTATGCCAAATTCCATTCCTATGTCCTGGCTGTATATTCTAGCTGCGTGTATGAGGGTTTCCATTTTTTTTTTCATTTTTTGCAAATAGTTTGATGTTATCTATTAAATGATTGATTTTTTCTTGCGATCAACTAATCCGGGTGTGCATTTATTAAGTATGTGGTTAAGTGGCAATTATGAATAGTAAGGGTGACAGAGCATCTACTTGGAAAATACCTCTTTGGATCTTTGCTTCAGCTAAGTTTCTTCTTCCTGCTGTCAATTCCACTCTCCAGGTTCTTATGGTTTTCTCGATAAAGTTTATTACTTCTTGTGATATTTTGTACATTTTGAGGCAGTTTATTATCCTGCTATGCGGAACCATATCATATGCCTTTTTGTAGTCAATCCAGGCCAGAGATAGATTTCTCTGGTTTTGCTCTCATTTAGAATGTGTTGATCTATGTAAAGTAATCATGCTGAGCCTCTGGATCCTTTGTAGTATTCTTTCTGTTCGTCAGGGAATAAACCGCGGCTATTTAGCGAGTAGTAAATCTCTTCCCTTATTTGTGCTGTTAATATTTTCCACATCATTGGTAAGCAAGTTATGGGTCTGTAATTGTTTCGGGCGGTTCCTTTGTTGGGGTCTTTTTGTATCAATATTGTCTTTTCTTTGGTCATCCATTCGGGTACATGTGCTCTTTGTAGGCATTTATCAATTTCTAGTGCTAGTCTGTTGAGAATGGAGGTGAATTTCTGGAGCCAGAAACCATATATTCAATTATGGTCTGGCGTTTTCCAGTTTGATATTTTTCAAGTTGTTTTGAGTAAATCAGTGTGTATTTCTGCTCTCGGGCCTTCATCGAGTCCTTCTAGTTCTCTTGTCATTTTATTTATCCATTCAGCCTTTTCGTTATGTTTTTCAGTTGTCATATTTTAGTCCAAAATCGTTGGGTTTCTTTTGCATCCGGTTGTTGGTATATTTTGTTGTCATCTCCTCCCAATTGTTGATAGAATTTTCTTTCATTGTTTTGGAATGTCCTGTTTTGTCTGTATTGTTTTACCCTTTGTCGATATCCCTTTAATCTTCCTTATTTCGCTAGTATTTTCTGGTTTATTTCCTCAAGTTTTATTGTAAGCTTTTCTTGTACTGCTTTTTCTTTTCTGTTCAAAATTATTCCAGCGTCTTTCTTTTGTTTTATCCTTTTTGCCTGTTTTCGTAGATTTTTATCTGAGTTTCTAGTCGAAATTCCCATCCTTATTTTGATTTTTCTTGCTTGCTTTTTGTGGGGATCCCAATTTTCTTACGAACTAATTTCGCTCCTGCATAAATTAGTTCATTTAATTCGGTGATATTATTCGTTGATATATATGTCAGTACTTGATTCACTTTATTTGTCTCAGTCTTAACTATTCTCCATTTATTAATGATGGTAAAGTGGTCTTTTAACTGTTCAAAATTCTCTTTAAATTTTCTAGATTTAACTTTTGTTCTTGTGTTAATGTTTGTTCTGGTTTGTTTTGTTGTGTAGTGTTTGGTTAGCTGAGGTTTCCATTTTCCGAAATTGGTGACTCATTTCTGATGGGTTGTGTTTATTTGTTAATTTTTGATGTGCCAGGTAATGTATTATTACTACCTCGTTGATTATTTATTTTGGTTTTTTTTTCTAAAATTTCAAGTTCAGAAAACCAATCCTTCTTTATTATTGTTCTAACTTGATCAGCGTGTCTCTGACTAGTTGTCTAAAAATTAGAATGATCTTGCCAGATGTCCATCATTTTTTCCTATATCCTCCCTGTGTTGGGTTACTCCTAAAATAGCCGTGTAGTGCAAGTTTATTGTCATCCCTAGTCCATGATTTCCGTATAGGTCTTTGGTTGGTGTTGCTCCTTAAATCGCCATTTGCGTACCTTACAAAAATGTATGTCCGTAAATATGATCAGTAACGTGTAAAATAACTATGAACAAAACTACTGCAGATAATCTTACCTTAACGTTGAAGAAGAATTAAACAGATGATCTCTTTCACAACTAAACAGAATGTAAATAAATGTGTTCAGTGTACGCGTTTCCTTAAATTCCGAGTATCAAATAACATCATATGAGGTGACATGCTGTTAAAATCAATCGTGTTTTTGTATATCATAACACTATCTATATATCTATCTATCTATCTATCTATCTATTATTATTATTATTATTGTCGTTGTTTTTGTTGTTGTAGCATGGTAGTAGTTGTAGTAGCAGTAGTAGTAATATCATTAATAGTGCTAGTACTAGTTGTAATATTTACTTTTTCACAATTCGAGAGCTAAGTGGTGATATTTTTCCATCCTTTCTTTCTATTCAATCACCAAATACAAAGTAGACAGAGCTGATATATCTAATACTTTGCATCGTTTCTTTGTTCATTATAAATAACTCTGGCTTTCCGGCTTCGATTGGCTGATCTGTCTGGATATCAATGTCACTCGTCTTGTTTTTTCAATGTTAAATAAACCCAAAGATTTTATGCCAAAAACTTAAGTGAGAGTGAAATATTTAACATTATTCCGTTTTTTTTTTCTAAATATACAAGGTGTTTCAAAGGTTTTGCAATATTTTGATGCATGTAATTTTATCACCTTAACGAAGCTGTCCAAGTCGTGGTAGGTACCTGCGGTGGTTGGTACTACAGTGATAGTTAGTGTGTTGACACGTTGAGCATTGTTTTTTTTTTGCTTAGGTTAGGTTAGGTTCCTTTATTTAATGGCATATCAACCTTTGTAGGTTATTTAATGCCAAAGCCATTTTTCAAGAAAAACAGTTGTGGTACTATCTAATCCATAGATGGGAGGATAAGAGGGTTCATACCTTTCCCAAGGGTATTAGTCCGAAAGTGAACGCAATAGCACGACAGGAGTTCGAACTCGCTTACTACGATTTCACTGTCCATCGCTTTAACCATTACACCACGAGGACATCCCTTTGTTTTTTTTCGGTGAGTGATTTGAAAGCTACGTGGATGAACAATGCAATGTAGTCTAAAAAGGAAACATGATTTACGTTTTCAAACTGGACCATAACGCCCCGAAAAAACAAAACATTATAAATTGAATTACCGTGACCAGAAGATCCAGCAAGCACTGTGTGCGATATACAGAAACACTGTACAGCTGTTTCAACCTTATTAGGTCTCTTCAGCTTTGTATACATTGATCTTCCCAACTGGAAATCAAACCAACGACCACAGAATGCAGAACCAAAACTCTACCACTGAGCTACTGGTCCGTATCACCCACAAGCGATCCCAAATTAACAAGTCAGAGTAAATGCACGGACAATTAACCTGATGTGTCTTGAAGTTACATCCATAATCTCATGGAGAACAGGGTCACCTCCAGAAGTACGTCTTCTCAAGAGGGTTGGAGATACCCATCTGAGCAATCATGGCATCATGGGCAAGGAAATAGACAATATATTTATTAAATAGAGGAATTTTATTATGAATAGAATTTCTATGATCATAAAATCCGGCAAGCATTGCGTGCGATATACAGAAGTACTGGACACCTGATCAGCTGTATAAACTGTGATTATTATATTTATTATTTCAGTGTTTCTAACACTTGCAGTAACTGATATTTTTCACAGAGTTCTAAGCGACAGCAAGTCTCCTCTTTTCTCAAAGATTCCTTTAATCATTTAAACCAGACTAGGGTTATTTTTGGAGACACTTGTTCTCTTATTACTTGTGTGAAAATGAGGAAAAGTTACATTCCCTTCGTTTATCGACATATTTAAGCTATGCTTTTATTCTATTCCACGCTGCTTGTTTTGAAGAACGAGAATAAAAAATTCTGAAACGGAGTAGAAATTAAAACCTTCCCTATATATATATATATATATATATAGTCGAAAGCACTTGGGCTGAAGATATGGACTAATTTCTTTACCAAATGGACTCTAACACAAGGAAAATAACAACAAAAATTACAATTAGAAATAATAAACAAGCAGTATTTCACCGTCTTTAAACAAAACTTGTTTTAATAAAAATTTACGGCTTAATATATGATCCAGCTGCACAAATGGGAAATACCACAAAAATGTTCTAGAAACATCTAACAGAACGGAAAATTACATCAGCTGTAGCCGAAATCTGTGAACTGAAAATAAAAATAAAAGTGATTATAGAATCCCAACACCAAAATATATCTGAAACTTAAATATAGTCGAAAGCGCTTGGGCAGAAGGTATGGGACAATGTCTTTACCACCTGGATCCCAACACAAGAAAAATAACTAAAAGATTTAAAAAGTTACAATTAAAAATAATAAACAGTGTTTAATAAAATTTGCCTTAATGTATATATATATATATATATATATATATATATATATATATATATATATATATATAATGAATGAATCGATATACTATATATGATATATTATGTATCTTTGATTTACTTGATTTCTTTGTTTAATAGCCTATCAGCCTTCATGGATTATTAAAAGCCAAATCCATCCTTATCAAAGGACGGGAATGGTACTTTTTCACATATAGCTGAGGATATAAAGGAGTTTATACTTTCCCGAAGGCTATTTGTACATGAGAAAACGAAATAGCTTGAATAGAGTTCGAACCAGTTTATCGTCCAGTCTATCGTAAAGACATCATAATAGATATGTACAGTATCAGCATAAATTCGTTTCACTCTAGATTCTTTTTGATGATGTTTTTACGGTATTTTTCCCTCTCTGCAACTTTTTCACACCAAATTTAATAGTTGTTTTGTCCATTGAAATCTGAATGACAGAATGTCTCCTTAGATCTCAATCTAATTTACCAGTGCTATGGTCTGGGTTGATCATGGTCTCACTTTTACTTTCGATGTCCAGTTAAACCAGTCTCTTTTCTGGGCTTTTTCTGACCATTTTAAGAATAGCAGTAGTAGTAATAGTAATGGTTTGAACCTTTGCATTTTTGCACCTGAGGTTTCTGTTTAACATAACTGAGGATTAAGTGACATCAGTTCCTGCAATTAAAAAAACCTGATGTCAGCAATGCTTTGAACAAAGTTTTCATAAAGTCCTAATCTTTAACTGAATAAAATGTGAAATAGAACTCGAAGCGAAATAAAAGTCTCCTAAGAAATTTGAAAAACTGCAACGATGATGCAACAAAAGTTTGGGTCTTTTAAGTTTGATGTAATTTTTGCTTCATCAATCACTTTGTAGTTAAGGGTTTGAAAAAAATTCCAACGGATCAGGCGTAACTTACGGGAATTACTTACTGGTATTGGTAAGAAAGGGATATCATCAAAAATTCATGAACACATGTACACACTCTCATACACACACACACCCAAAGAGGATTACCCAATGTATTTCATACTTAATGCAGAAAGAAAAGCCTACAAAATATACAATAACAATGCCAATAAAACGAAAAATGATAATACCAGAAGAATCCTACTACTTACGAACTCAGTAACCAAAAACTTCAATAATACACTACACACCTCTGACATTCCAATTATTAACAGCACATTAAAAACTACAAATGATTTAATAAGCAAAATAGTTAATAAAAGTAAAAATGTCACTTTGGAAGCAGGAGTTTCTTCAATCAGATGTGCAACTTGAAATGAACCATACATTGGGGAAACATCCAGATCTCTCAAAAAGAGGATTTATGAACACAAACAAGCTCTTTTCAAAAACAACACCAGCTATGCCTTAGTCCTACATAGAAATGGAAAAAACATAATTTTGATCTAAAGGGAGAAAACATTATAAAACATACCCAATAAAAAGAAACGATTAGCCATAGAATCGACACTTCTAACCGAAACAATAATACAAAGATCTGGGAAATTTCATTTATCTCCAACTTTGGTTCAGTTGATCATCACAGAACACAACATTAACAAACATTTCCGTTAAATCAAATACAAACGCCATATTATAGAAGACAGCAACATTATCTTAAACTGAATTGTTTGAAATAGAGCGGTTTACATGTATAAAAATAGATTTGGTATAAAATAAAACCTGCAATGGTTGATATACCAGAAAACAAAACTTGTGAATCATAGAAGACAGCAACATTATAGCAAATTTAGCGTTTTAAACTAATTTCTCACGTAGTGATCGTAAATTTAGTAAAATTATTTAAGTACATAATCTGATTTTCAGACAAGAGCTTTCTTTAATAAACGGAATACATCGTTCGTGGAAACATAGGCATGATCAGCATAGCGTGTTCGCCAAATGTCCGAGAAAGCGGGGTTCATTTCCCGGTTGAGTCATACCAAAGACTCAAAAATAGTACTCAGCATTTTAATGTACGGATCAAGGATAAGTGGAGCAATCTAGGGAAAGTAGTAGAGTCCTCCCTTTATATCTCGGTGTAGAGGAGGGAGCTATTGAAAAGGGAGTCTTTGAGTCGACCTGGACTACGGTCGGCCGACTTAACAGCACTGATCTCAATTAGGGATAGTTTCAAAGTTATATGAGGTTTTAGTAAAACTTAGATTAGTGCTGAAAATGTCCCTTATTTTGTGTAAGATTTGATACAGTATCTATTTTGGGTGGCCTCTTATCATGACTAATGCTGTTTGAATTCAGTTAGGCATTTGCTCAGATTTAGGATATATTTGTTCGGGTGTTATTGAATTTTTCCCAGTTAGACTAGTTTGCTGCTATTAAAACTAGTCAGGATATATTTTTTCAGTTATTCTGCAAAATCATTCTTGAGTTTTCCCCAAAGCGTTTTTTTTTTATTTTTAAATCAGGAGAATTGCTGGCCAGTTTAGAATATGGCTTCGCTTGCTGAAGAAAGCAATTTGAAAAGGAATGTGAAGCATGACAAGAGGAATTATCTTGCTGAAATATCCGATTTCTGGCGTTCAGGAGCGAATGTTTGAATGGCAGCAGTTTACTCGCTGAAACATTTGAGTTATTGAATTGGTCCGACCTTAAATGGCATTTCAGTCTCTCTTGCTGGTAATATCAAACCATACATACATCTAAGAGATGATATTTTACATTTATATTGCACCGAATATCAAAGGGACTATTTTGATGAAAATGAAACAAATTATTAATTGTTCTTTTTTGTGTTCGACAATTTGATTGATTGATTGTTTGATTTAAACGGCATATCAAACTGGCAAGGTTTATTTCATACCTTTCAGTTAGTAAATCGCGTTCATTGTACGTTAATAGGAATCTTTTTTTGTGTTGGCGTCTCTTAAGATACTTTTCACCTGGTCTAATCTAATACTTATAACTTTTTAACAGATCTATTGGAACCATAGATGAGACTGTAACAGACAGTACATTATATATATATATATATATATATATATATATGTTCTGTGGTTGTGTGTGTGTGTGTGTGTGTGTGCATGTGTGTGTGTGTGTGTGTGTGTGTGCATAATGTACGTGTATGTGTTTGGTGATAACATACACTCTTTTATTCTCATCATCACTGAAATGATATATATTTTTAATATGCCTTAACTTGGATACCATTTCCGCCTGGCGGTGATTTTTGTCTTTAAGTTCATTTTTCTCATATAAATCAGAAATGTCGTGTCCATAACTGCATTGCAAACTTGATCGCAAAAGCAATTGGAATGCAGGATACTTCGTTAAATCAAATAACGGCACATAATTATCGATTTGGTGACGGCGAAGAGATTTGATTTTTGCTCGTTGAAATATATTTTTTTTTTTTTTCATTAACTTTTTGCCCACTTCTTGAAAAGAGGAAAAAATGTCGGAATTTCCCAAATGTAATCGCGAATCTTAAGCCATCATTTTCTACGGCGGATTAGTTGAGATCATCGAGTCTGAATGAGGGAAAGATGTCTGCATGAAGAAGTTGGAAAGAGAAAGTTCAGAAATAGGCATCAAAGATGTGGAAAGTGTAGATGAAGAAATGAAGGAACTTGATGGAGAAGTATAAGGGGAAAAAAAGAAGAAAAGAAAAAAGAAAAATTCCAGAAATTAAGAATCAGAAAAATGATTATAAATAGTGGAAAAGTTGAAAGTAGTGAAACAAAAATAAGATTTCAAAAGCATCAAATCTTAAAAGAGTGATGGAAAAATGAGAAACTTTAGAAGAAGAAGAAACAATTTAAATAAATTAATCCCATAAAATATTAGGTTTCAGGAAAATGAAAGGAAACAAGGAATAAAAAAGACTAATTAAGTATTGGCGATTAATATTCTTTCCTCACACCCGCAAATTTAATGAAATCTATGACACAAAACAATTTCTTATATTTTTTGAAGAAGCACTCATCAGGGATTTGTTTTGACCATTGCCCTTTAAGTTGAAAGGAGAGGAGCTGTCTGGAGACAGGCTTTAATTTATTTTTTATTTGTGAGATATTTTGTGCAAAGGTCGAGGTGAAAGGATACAATAAACGACAATGAATAAAAAATGAAGAAGCATAAGCGAAATAAACGAAAAAAATATGTTAAAAAAGAAAATAGAATTAAGTATTAAAATAATGATATTGGCAAGAAAAATATGGAAGAATAAGGCGGAAATAAAAGAAAGAAAGAAAAAGAAAGCAAAAAGAAAGAAAGATTAAGAAGGAAAAAAAAGGAGGCAATAATAAGTCAAAAATCAAAGAAAGAAAGAAAGAAAGAAAGAAAGAATAAGTCAAAGAAAGAAAGAAGGAAAGGATAAGTCAAAGATCAAAGAAAGAAAGAAAGAAAAGATAAAGAAAGAAAGAAAGAAAGAAAGAAAGAAAAAGTCAAAGATAAAAGAAAGAGAATAAATGAAATGAAAAGAAAGAAAGAAAGAAAGAAAGAAAGAAAGAAAGCATAAGTCGAAAATAAAAGAACCAGAAAAGAAAAGGCTGAATACATGAAATAATAGGAAAAGGAAAAGGAAATGTTGCTGCGAATAAGAAACCTTAAACGCGTAATATTAAAATTGCGAGAAACAAAACAAAAAAAAGTGAATGAATATGAAGAAAAGAAGATAAATGTGGAGAAAATCAAGAAAAAAAAAAGGAAGAAAGGCTGCAGAACGAGACAATCAAGGTAGGAAAAAAAAAAAAAAAGAAAAGATATTCAAATTATTAGTGAAAAAGAAACAAGTCCTAGGGTTGGTTGGGGGAAGAAATATACCTTGTGATGTACTTCAAAGAAAAGAAAATTAAGAGAATTTAAAAATCAGAACCAATAAATGAAACGCATTATTTCCTTGGAATTTTTTCTCTCCCTATATTAGCTAACTTTGAAGTCGGCTACTTGTAAATGGATTCGATGTTCCGAATAAAGACAGTGTATACCAGTCATATAATACTCACATTTTTTCCACAGTGCTCTTCACAGTCTTCATCTGAATTATTGCAATGGTCAGAATAGGCTAAAAGATTCTGATGAATAATAACCTCGCTCTCTTTTTAATTAGAATACCATCGATACGAGTTCATCAAGGTTATTACTGAGCGGAAAGAATGGGAATAAGGATTAATCGATTTGTTAGCTTTCATCGCTTTACGAGAAAATTCTAGAATAAAACGAGACTTTTGTAAATAGAGAACAAAGATATGTCTTTTTATAGGTGTTATAACTCCAGCACACAGTATCTCTATACTGAAGTTTATTTCTAGTTTAAGGAGAAAATGAGATAGACTATTAAATAATACATCAGTGTAGCGTAGTCACTAGCAGCTGCTATGTCATTGATGAAAAAACGTCGGATGGGGAGGGAAAAACAGAAAAATGCAAATCGTCTTAGCGTTAGGACCTTCGTAGATTCTTCTTTCTGTTCAGTCTCTTTGGTTGTGGAATCAGGAAGAAATGGATGACGGACAAGATGGGAAGTTTGGCTTCTTCCTTCAAATTTTGTAACTTGTCGTTTAACAGCCTGTGAAGTGGTTGAAGAAAAGATAAGATATTATATTCTCAGATATTTTTCTGACAAGGAACCAAGGCTGCGAGGCCTAAAATTGTGGGTGTGGGCCTCAGAATTCTGAAGAATAATGACATGCACGAAGCTCAACAAACAAGGAAAAATTTAGACAATTCCTGTAGAAATACAAAATAAGCAACAATGAAAAACTGCAACAACTATAAATAATCTGCACATAACGAAATGGAAAAAGAAATGTAAGATAAAATGAAGAGGGAATCTCCATAGCGTAATGGCTATCATAATGGACTGCGAGATCATTAGGAGTAATAAACTTGGTTAATGTACGGAACACCGCACCATATGCTCTCCCAGCTCTAGGGTAAATAGTACCACTACTGTTCTACAAAGATGCTTTTGGCATTAAGTAACAAAAGGTTACTGAATCAGAAATAACCAAAAATTGAAGTTATACAGGAAATAGAAATCTTTATAACATTAAACAAATACAAAATTTGTCAAAGTGTGAAGAAGGTACCCATTGCTAGTGTTGACTACTTTGTCAGCAAATTACGCTATTTGATGCGCGCCTCACTAAACGGGCGAGTATGGCAAAAGGCCTTTTTAAGGTGGGTCCAGGCGCAGGAGTATAACCTAGACACGTTCGGTGGATTAGAAAATACATCTGCATTCCCCTAAAAAGGGCGCCGCAGGCGCAAGAGGATAAACTTAGCCTTGAGGCAGCCACTACGGGTCGAGGAGGGTTAACCGCATTATGTGAATGCTGGACTTCCCCGAGGCAACTTCGACCGAGTAACTACTGCCGTCAGAGACAGTCAGCAAATTACGCTATTTGTCGCACGCCCAACCAAACAGGTGAGCATAGTACAGGGCTTTTTAAGGAGGGTTCAGGCGCTGAACCGTAGCTCAGACACGCCCAGCAGCTCCCAAAATGCCTCGGGCCTCATGGGCATTCCCCCCAAAAGGGGTGCCTCCGGTGCGGGGCAATAAACAGCCCCTGCAAAGAGGATTAGAGCCAGGGGTCAGACTCTAAGGGTCGACTAGGGTCGGCAGCGTGGCGTCAGGCAACCTCGAGCGAGTAAAGACTGCCATAAGAGACAATCAGCAAATGACGCTAATTGTCACACGCCCAACCAATCGGGCGAGTATGACATAAGACCTTTTTTAAAGTAGTCAGGACACGGCCAGTGGCTTCAAAAATACCGTGGGCCCCGTCGGCATTCCCCTAAAAAGGGGTGCCTAAGGCATTAGGTGAGGAACCTAGCCCTTCCAAGGAGGATTAGAGCCTGGGGGACGGCCCCTAAAGGTCTAGGAGGGTTGGCCGCATGGTGTGAATGCTGGGCTTACCCAGCACTCACGTCAGGCACCCTCGACCGAGTAACCACCGCCGTCATAGACAGTCAGCAAATTACCGCCCATACAATAGTTTCCAACGCATTTATGAGGAATAGGACATTCCCATTTCTGAGTATATAACTGTAACCGATGAAGTTTGATATGCCATTAACAAAAAATTAACCGATAAAATGGTAGAAGATACGCAAATAATGATTCACTGAAATAAAAAGTAAAGCAAAAATTTAAAAAAAAATGAGACGAGAATAACCTGCAATCGATTAAGAAAAATGTTTAAAACATTTATCTGCCGAAACGAATATAAAATGGCTGTGGAAGGGTATTTTTTAAAGAAACAGAATCCCACAAAATATTATTTAAATCAGTAACGCAATGGCTGAAATTACCAACGCAGCAAAATAGAAAATATTGTATGAGTCGATAAATTAACGTTAGATAGTTAATAATTTTAGAAGGAAACGCAAACTGACTAAATATCTCGTATCACCCTTATTTTTCCCCTGCCAACGACCACTGAACTTTGAAATTATCGAAAGCCTTATTGGCTGATGTAATGCATCTTGCAGGCCATTGTTTGCAGCAAATTTTTGACATCTTATTAGCGGAATAAACTGCAGTTAAGAATGATTTACGGGTGATGTGTTAATGGTTTACTTTTCTAGAGCAAGGTGACCTTTTTCTCTCTTGATACTCAACCACGGACAGGATGTGACACAAGGTCAAATTTTTCGGTGGAGGCCCTCTCCCACACAAATACACAGACAAGACTATTGCTAAAAATTGCTTGGTCTCCATCGGCATTCCCCACTTTCAGATGTGTCTCAGGTATCAGTTTAAGAACCTGATACTTGTTCTTTTAGATGAGGGTATATGTACTGCCTCAGAAGAATAGTCACCACTGAAGCCAAGCTCTTTAATGTATGAACTGGAAACAAGCTTCTCGGCCTCGGAACACTTCAACTCATGTTAACGAAAGTTCTAAGCGCAAACCAAAACCAGAACATAAAAATAAGAAAATAAACGCGTATAAGGAAGACTTCTACACCTAATCCAAAAAATTATGAATCCAGACTTTTTTTTATTGTAAAATAAGCTGAATGAAACAATGGAAAATATCATTAATAAATGATATTCTTTTATTGGGATTAATTCTTTCAGTTTGTTAATGTTATTGCAGAATTATTTCGAAATATTCTTATAACATACGTTAAAACAGTGTAAGATTTAAAAAGTTATCTCTTTTTCTCATTTTAAAGAATCTGTTTTAAACATCCATCTCACACTTAAGATAACAGGTCACGAAAACCTAGACACAAAGATGAAGAAAGTATAAAATATTCAAAGAGTATCAACGGTATTTCACCCCCAAACTTTAAACTTAGCGTTTAGAATAGACAGCTCACTTAAAAATTCCTAGAAAAAACACAAGGTTAAACTTAGGTCTTCGGGGAGCTGTAATAAACAAAAAAAATATTTTAAGCATTTCCTTAGATCTTTTTAATGGTTGCCTTTCCTGATTGTTCTTGTCAAATATAAAAAGGTGTATATATAAAAGATATATATATATATATGAAAAGTAAATTATGATGAGAAGTATTTTTGTTTGTCGACATTTTATTAAAAGAAACGATTATCTCAGACACAGAGGTTTGTTAAGCAATTTTGAATCGAAAATTATGTCTTTGTAAATAGACTATCGTTTCAAGAAATTGCATTTCTATAAAATAAATGAGTAAAATATCTGCAAATATCTGCATTTGCGATTGTCTGTATGCATATACAAACAAATGAAAGAATCATACATACATACATACATACAGAAACAGGTGCACCTGTGTAAAATGAAAACTAGTATATTTACGTCAATAAATATACATACAAATGAACTTATAGTAATTTGCGACTAACGGAATATAACACGGATATATAATAATAGAAAACTCGGAATAACAACATAAATTTGGAATGTCGTAGTTCACGTTCTAGACTGCAACCTTCTGTAAGCGAGTTCGAATTCAAGTCAGACTATAACGTTCAATTTTGGACTAATGCCCTAGGAAACGGTATAAACCTCCTTTAACCCCTCCAGCAGTGAGGTAAATAGTACCACTGCTTTTCTTCTTTGAGAGTGGATCACTGGAAGATTGGTATGCCATTAAACAAAGAAACTAAACCAAACCTATATAAATTCAGAGATAGATTCTTGTGGTTAAAAGTATGGACATTGAATCTTTATTTGTTTTCTTTTTTGTGTGTAATTTTGAAATAAAAAAGTGGATAAACCGAAAGACTTATAACGGATTCAATTAATACTTCATTTTTTTTTCATCAAAGACTATTAGAATAGTTATTTCGTAGTGTTAGGCATGAGAGGAAATAGATTTAAAGAAGGAGGGACTGAAAGAAGGAGTGGCAGAAAAGAAAAAAGAAGAGGAAAGATAGAAATATAAATTTGAGTGTTGAAGGAGCGTGGTTACAACTTGATACATTTTTGGCCATCAGGGCAGTAGGTAAGCTAAAGAGAGAAACTAGCATGAAGCATATCAAATATCATCAAAACATTACCACCAGAAGCGCATATCTAAATGATAACCCACCAAGAAGTATGGGAGTGTAGTTGGAAAATAAATGTCTTAATTTTGTATTATAAACATTTGAAATGTAAAACATAATAAAAGACAAGTGAATAGTGGAGTAATTTACAATGTGATGATTTCCAATTTAAAAAGAAAAACAACAATGATTTTTGGGAAACCCAAGATTGTAAAAGTGCAGCGCTCTCCATACTTACCTGTCTTAGCTCTGTGTGCTTTCTTTTTTATTAAACTAAGAATATATTTCTAGGTTAAGATTTGACGACATGGAACATTATAAAGGAAAAGAGATGCCACAAATTCATACTATATAAAAAGAGATGTTTCGTTAGTGCTTCCTTTAATAGGAAACTCCTCGGAATATATGTCATGAATACGAAGAAAGAAATAAGTTAAATATAGTTTTATTCGCAGTATTTTCTCAATACAACATATTTTTGTCAGAGAATATTATAAGGCTACAACTTGAATATATGTGTGTTTATGTTTGCGGAAATATATATTTATATCTATATACAGACATGTATATGCATTATTAACGTAAAAAAATGTCCTTTTCTCTGTATTTATATACATTGATAGGCATATGAAAGATACTGGATTGCAATAAATAAACATCCACTAATCTGACATGTTTATCATTATACAAATAAAATATCGCGTATCCCGCCACAGTTATGTTATTTTTCCACGTAACCGACATTGGGATTGCCGTAATTGTCCCAATCGGTATACAAGGGCATAAATGCCCTTCTCAATGAACGTGGTTTCAAGTCAATTTTTCTTCGGTCAGTTGTTTTGGCAAAGGCAGAGAAGATATCCTAACTCTATCTAGTTGTTTCCTAGGGAATTTATATATGTATATATCACAGGCGAATTTTTATATGTATATATCAGAGACTGATTATCTATCTATCTATCTATCTATCTATCTATCTATCTATCTATCAAGCATTCAGTAAAAAATTATCGAGATTTATACATCTTTTCTCATCCCACTCTCTCTCTCACACTTTCTTTCTTTCTTTCCCTCTCTCTCTCTCTCTCTCTCTCTCTCTCTCTCTCTCTCTTTGCATATATGTTCTTGCTTTAAATAAAAAGTAATATATTTATTTATATATCACGAGCATTTCATATCTATCTCTCTATCTCACAATCGGTGCACGTCTCTCACTGATTTATCTCTTTTTTAATATCTCTTTCCGTATATATATTCATCTATGTATATTACCTTGCTTATTTGATATACATTTAGATTATATCCATTACTATATGTACATATCGATCTCTGCAGACCGTATAGCTACCTGACCATATCTATCAGTTCTGACTCTATATTACATAATTTGCTGAGAGGAGATGGTGAAATTCTCCCCAAAGCATTGATGGCAAATTCGGTTTACTTGGAATGCGCAACATTTCAATCATATTGAAGTAACCTTATTAAAATCTGTGTCATTCTGATTTTATCTTTATGTGTACGCCTCCTCCTATCGATCTGTCTAGAAACCTACGCAGATGCATGTATATATATATATATATACGTGCATGCGTGCAAGAGTGACTGTGAGTATTTGTGGAAGTATGAAGAAGATTATGCTCGTATGTATATATACATATATATATATATATATATATATATATATATATAGAGAGAGAGAGAGAGAGAGAGGGTGCGAGGTGTAAATTGTCGCCATTTTAAGTTCTTAATTTCGCGCATCACTTTGCTTCAGGTTTTGTCTTCAATCCAGCAGACAACAGTTAGTTCACACTGTGAGGAAAGCAGCTGCATGACGCGATTCACTCCCCCAGAAATTTGGAAACGGCACTGTGTAATGCGGGGCATCCATGCCGGAAAAACTAATTCGAAGATTTCAGAATATTTAGCTGTCAATCTGAGAAATGCCCAGAGGATTAGGAAAGGGCTGGATCAGTACAATGGTGATTACGAAGATACAGCTGTTAGAATCCTCATTCCGATCGTACTGATAGGAAAAGAATTTCCTAATTTTTGGGCCATGATTTATAATGATCGCAATAAGTCAATCCAGTCCATGGCCAGGGATTGAGGAATGTCTCAGTTTCTTATGAAGGAATTCGATAATTCTCATACAAGACCAGAAACAACCATGAAGAACAAAAGGAAAAACCTCACTGCCAAGCTTTTGATAAAATACAAATTCCCTCCAACCGAACATGCGTTTGTCTTTCTCAGATCAGAAATATTTCTGAAGGGATCAGATGGTGAACCCAAGAAAAAAACAACATTGGCTTGCTCTTTACCCATAGGAGTTGTCAATATGGATGAAAAGCAAACATCCAGTTATCATCATGGTGTTTGGGGTAGTCACTTGAGATAGTGACATTATGTCTGCATTTATCGTAGTACATTGGCTGAGACATGACTCAGAAGCCTACATCAAGTGTCTGGAGGAGGTAGTGCTAATCTGGATTGAGAAGATGGCTGTAGGAAGACCTTGCGTCAGGCAACAGGAATCTTTGCCATGCCATACAGGCACTAGAATCCCGTCTTGGTGGTGAAAAAATGTCAGCAATCACAACCAACTTACGATCTAACTGCTTAACTCGTCAGATTACAGTCCCCTTAATTATTATATGTTAAGCGAGATAGGAAAAAACTCCGTGCAGAACCAAACATTTTAATTCAGGACAAGTAAAATGACAGCATTTATCAATTTAAACAAGTAGATTGTCAAAAAGATTTGCTGGGGATTTCCGAAGTCGTCTGAAAGATGTATTTAAAGTCAGTGGTAATTTCTTTGAATAAATTTAATCTTTCAATATATTTTCATGTAATTTTCGTGAATACATTTCATGAAATGAGATTTATGAACACAAAAAAGCGCGTGCACACACACACAAACACACACACAAACACACACACACACACACACACACATATATATATATATATATATATATATATATATGGTCAAAAATGCATACATATATATATGCTTGCGTATATTTTTATTATTTTTATTTTTTTTCATCATACAACGTGTGAAGGCACGTGCGATACCTTAGC
>OY757930.1:59748330-59935830 GCA_963585895.1 Sepioteuthis lessoniana
ATTGATTTCAAACCCAATTTTAAACATTTTTGACTGAAGCATGCTTCTCCGTACACATAAAACATTCCTCTGGAAATATCTCTTAGTTTGCATTTCTCGGCCGCGAAAAACCTCAATTCAGACCTCAGTTCAAGTCTGGAGAACTTTGTTTAATTTGCTGTAATTTTGAATAACATAAGAGCAAATATTTTTGCGATGTGAAAATAATTTTTACCATAAACCTATTGCAAAGCTGATTTTGCATTTTAGTAAAGGAATTTTGAAAAAATAAAACTGATTCCCTTAATTTATTGAAATATGTTTGTGTTACTCGGGGCCGAATAGGCCCCCAGCTTCGGCTGGGCAACCTTCGGGTGGGCGAGCTGCACTTTTGTCCCCTTTGTACGGCACTAGACCAAGCGTCTAGTTTAAGCCGTAAACTGGCATACGTGCCCGGACTCACATTTGGGTTCGTGAAACTGCTTGCCTCATCAGGCTCACATTGCACTAAGTGAGCCGATGAGCAGCACAGACAAGCAGGGTTCGAGTCTCGGCTCCTTCCCGACCTTCCCCTCCCCTTTATCCCCACTTTAATCGGCCTTCGGGCTTTTGACCTTGTGTCAAGTCGTGTCTGGTGGGAGGCAGCGACAAATATATGTGTGTGTGTGTGCGTATGTTTTCAACTCTATAAATACATATAGTTATTACATTCTACTTAACAGCAACCCATGATTATTTATGCGTATATATGTAATATAATTGCCGTGGGATTTCGTCTTATATATCTTGCCTTTGGGTTTAGTTAGGCTGAGAACCTTTCGGCTCAGTGCATGGGTTAGTTATGAGCAAGTATTAGCGCAGGTGTTCACGCGCGCACGGAGCGGACGTGTCATTCAGATGTCACAATAAAAATCCCAGATAGTGGATGCAACCAGGGATATGAGTGACGTCACGCACCGGAAGCGTGGGCTGAGATTTGAGAAAAGTCAGTTAAGTTGAGTTTTGCCGCCGGGAGAAGAAAGTTGACTTTCACTTGCTCACCGAGGCCTTTTGGCGGGTGCCACACGTGGTTTGGGGCAGATGGAAAAGTCAGCATAGAAAGATGGTATCTCTCTCCTTATGTCGAAAAACCTTTTAACTCAAAGGTAATAAAAAGTTTCGTACCTGAACTAAGAAGTCGTAAGTGTTTTTTTTTTTCTGTCTCGGGATTCCTATGTTATCTATATGTGCGTTCTGGACATTATGAACGTTTTGCGTACCAGTATGAATATGTCTATTTCACGTGTTCATGTATGTCCATGTAACATATATATATATATATATATATATATATATGTGTGTGTGTGTGTGTGTGTGTGTGTGTGTGTGTGTGTGTGTGTGTGTGTGTGTGTGTTTTCTCCATTATATTATATATCGAAAGAGGCTCCTAGAGGCTTTGTGCTTATTTTGCTTTATGTTTTTTTATAGACCCGGTTTCTATTTTGTCTTGAAGAAAGCAGGTGGAGATCACTCTCTGTCACTGATTAAGAATACCATTGTGATAATTGAAGCTCATTTCTACAATGTCCAAAAATAAATCGTAATTGATAATCATATCTTAAAAATCAAATTTTTTTACAAATAAATACTTGATCTAAAATGTATTGTTTCATATTTAAAATAGTTTGAAGTTTTCCGCATTATCTTCTGTTGTATTATTAAGGACATGATTCTTATTGCTTCAGTTGTTGAAGAGACTGACATCAGTTATAAGAAGTAAAAAAAAAAAACGAAAATGTCTAGTTCGCCTTTTGACTTTCGACTCTTACTTTTGGAAGAGTAGCAATTCTTTGGAATCCAATGAATTGTCTTTATAGATTATCTTTGCAGGAAACAGAAACATTTAGGGATTTTATTCCATTAATGAATTTCAAGACAAAAAATAATAATTTTCTTTATAATGTTACTGTTGTTCTTAACAAAATCAAGATGAAATAGAAAATAAAATAAAAGTGAGTAAGTATTTACAAAGTTTAGCCTGTTCTGTTTTTATAACCGGCTGATCGACTGATTCTAGTGACATGTCAAGCCCTCCTACTCGGATTATTATAATACTAGAGGTTAGGAAATTGCGTTTATATTTACATTTTGTAGTGTATCTTTTTTTATTGGTCTTCTCAATAAGGAATAATTTTTAAACGTATCTATTTGACCGATACATAGAATCCTAACTGATACTACTATTTTGAGTCAAAGTAGATCTGTGAGTGGTGGAGTTGAGCAGTGGCAGTGTTAACCTTTTGCATAAGACACAGTCAGGGTATTATAAGCCCCATCGACAGGGTTAATAATCTGTAACAAAACATGTATCATTAAAATATAACTCACTCTCAACAGCTCGTAAGACTTCTTGATGAACGGACTTTTATAAAACAAGTCTATTTAATTGTTTAAAAATATATTACGCTTAGATCACTATGGAAATATACTGTTATATTATAAGGGATAATTAAAAATTTGTTGTAAACTACACTAAACTGATATTTTTAGTCGTATTGTTGTTAAACATCTCGGTATATATTCACTAAAATGTTCGCATTGAAATAATACGAGACTAACGAGACTTTAGTCGGAAGTTTAATGTTTGCGAAATGAATCGTTGCAACAAAAGGTTTCTTCTTTAATACAGGGATCTTTTTGGTGTAATCCAAAACCGAATAAGAGTAAATGGTTTCAAATTTAGCGATCTTGGATTTCACAGCATCAAGTAGCAACATTTTAAAACATTTAATTTGAGTTTTTGAGAGGGTTAGCAATTTGCCTTTTCTAAATCATTACTTCTTTTAGGTTCCTTTTCCCAATTATTGAAATACATTTTAAACAATAACGCACGATTTTCTTCCCAAAATTGACTATATATATATATATATATATATATATATATATATATATATATATATATATATATGTGTGTGTGTGTGTGTGTGTGTGTGTGTGTGTGTGTACGTGCGTGTGTGTGTGTGTGCGTGCGTATGTGTGTTGGAAGTGTTCGCGCTGTAATGGTTTCTATTGTAAGAAATAGAAATGCCGTCCCGGGTTCAAATATCAGATGAGTCTTTTTATATTTACTTAGCAATAATATCCTTAGAAAAGGTATGAATTCAACAATTCTGCCTTCAAGTGAGTCAGACTGGACTCTTTAGCCTTGATATAGTAACCAGACAAGGAGTGAGGAAAGGGTTGAATTCATCTCCGAAAAAATTACAAGTCTAACAATAGCAAACCCAAACTTTATCTCAACAAATACAAACTCCAACAATCCTGAAATATTTGGCCTCCTGTAAAACCTGTCGTGTCTGGGTTCGGTTCATTTACGGAGTCAATAGCTGGATATGTCAACAACCTTCTCAACCCCCTGTTACCTACCATCTACGGATATATCAAGAAAATGACATGATTCCTAAACTTACAATAAGAGAGCTATAAAATTAAACATTCCTTGTTTCCATGGACGTTTGCTTCCAACATTCCCTATTTAGAGGTCGTCCAAATATGCCGAGAAAAAACTGAAAAAAACCCATCTGACATGGAACATTTAATTCCATGTCAAACACTATGTTCGAAGAATCAATGGAGTTTTTATGAGGGACAAAATGCTATCTAGTTATGTTAATGTATTCATGCACACATTAGAAAAACAAACAAGTCGTAATTTAATTACTAAAACCAAAACACAAACTGTAGATGATATTTTCTTTATATGGACGCATAGAAAAAATAAATTATAAGATTTTTACAACTATATAAACAACAACCATAACACCATCAATTTCACTTTAAAATGTATAAAGTCAATAGTCAGAACAACCTAATCTTTAACATACTAAACACACAAATAACCACAGGTACCTAAATTTCAATTCCTGTCATCCACTTAATCTAAAAGAATGTCTATTTTATAAGGTTCTTGCTGACGTATTAAACATTTTCATCTAAACATCTCAAATATCAATAAAATCTAAGTTTATTAACTCAACGAATCATCCACAGCAATCAAACCATAAAAAATAATAAAAGAAGTTATTTAAAAAGATGAAGTTGTGAATAGACATCAGCTTTTCTAGTATAAATCCAACGATCCAATTAATCGAATCTATGTGGTCTTTGATTTTCATCACAATACATATAAACTCACTCTCACATTAATTAAAGATTTCCATCACTCCAAAATAGACCCCAAAATTTGCTGAATTCATCATAAAAATCCGACCTTCAAATCTTTCTCGTGATTGCCCTTACATAATACACAACATCAGAGTTTACTAAATGGACAACAGACTCTGTTCCTTAGTCTACAAATTCCAAGTTTTAGGTCCCTCTTTTATCATACTTAACACCATTATTAAAATCCGACCTTCTAATCCTTCTCGTGATTGTCCCGATATAATACACAAAATGTTCAATTCAAAATTTGACAAAAGATGTAGCACCAGGAAGTAACCACGTGCTTCTGCGTAAGACTCACAAAGTAACCACACATAAAAAATGTCCATACTCTGCTTTGGCCAAACACATTAATCTATCCGGAAATACTTTGGGCAATATCAAAATTGTCCTTGTAGACGCAGTGTTCTTTTACGTACTCATGGATCTCCAAATTACATACACATACACAGATGGATTTAATCCAAATATGGGCTTATTGCAGAGATTCCGATATTTTCCTAATAAAGAACCCAATATATCTCACGTAGTAAATTCGCTACGATTCAAATGAGTGAACGTAGAAGATTAAAAATTACTCAATCAAAAATCTTCATACTCTCCTGTGGCCAAATACTTTAATCTGCCTGGACACATTAAGGCAACATCAAATATTTCCAGGGTTCCTTTGCGTACACATACTTCCAAAACGAGAATTAAATCGATCCTCAAATTACACACACACATACGCACACACAAATATGGACCTAATTTAAATAAGGGCATATTAAAGAGATAATCATACGTTTCTTATAAATAACCCAATATACATCAAGTAATATATTTACAACAATCCAAATTAATGAATATGGTAGATTAAAAATTACATTCATACAAACACAAACTTTGCTTAGATAGAGTATGGCAATGTTTCCTTAAGGGGAATAAAATCTTTAGTCAAATATCTCTTGGTCAACTAGACGTCAAAGTTAAATGTCACATGTTTTAAAAGAAATATCAGACAGAATGAGATACATATTAAGATCTTAGTTGCTACATAATTCAACAATAAACAAGAGAGAAACGCATATAAACTTGGACTTACATCCAGCTGATAACATTTCTTGGTAAACTTTCCCCGAAATAGGACTAGAAAATACATGTTTATTTTCAAATGCTTCATACTCCAACGTAAATATCTGGGCATTGTATTTTTCCAAAGTTTTCTTTTTCTTTTAGTTATTACCGTTATTTCATTTCGTAGATCATATCATTCTAACACACACACACACACACACACACACACACATATATATATATATATGTATAGTAAGTAAGTAAAATGCAACCATGATCGAGGGCGACTCGAAGTTTCCTTTTTTCAATACAGCGAAGCGCAGACGAGAGCGGCACTCCTTTCCTTGGATTGCCCCACTTTACCCTTGATTCGTAACTTATAATGCTGAGTGTTAAGCAAGATGGTATCAAGTACCATTTTTGAGTCTTTGGTTTGACTCGACCTGGGATTAAACCCCGGTCTCTCGCGCCATTGGTAAACACTCAATTCATTTGGCCGATGGGTGGTATATATATATATATATATATATATATATATATATATATATATATATATACTGTTTGTTTGAACGTCTGTTTTTGGAAACACTACTTCAACCGCCCCCCACGCGTATACAATCATTATGCAGTAAATTAGCAACATGGTCTCATGGTAAATAGAAATTCTATTTATATGGTAACATATTGTATTATCATCAACCTTCCTAAAAATTTGAAACTCTAAAACTATGTTCAAAGAAATATGATTAAAAAAGTCATTTTTTTTAAAGCAATACATTGTTTTTGTAATTGTACATTATTTACTTTTATAATAGAAATTATCTTAAATTAAAAAAAAGTGGAATTTTCACATGTAACATCATATACTGAGAACTTAGACCGAAGCAACGGAAAGCTCACATATACCACATTCTAATATTATGTAAACGAACAGATCCTTTTAAATAAATACAGGAACTTTTATAGAAAATGATACAATTTCCCCGTTAAAGAATGTTCTAGAAAAACGCATCAATTTTAATGCAACTGTAAACCTAAAAACACCCGCGCACGTATTCCAGGATATTCAAGGTTTTGGGAAAAACCCATCTTAAAAGATTAAACCTAGACCCTAATTTTTCGTTAGAAATTTGTGTAGCTAACGCGCATGACCGTGATCCTGCCAAATACTATAAAGTCAAAACATCTTCAAAGGCATTTGAGAACAGTTTACTTGTCACCCAGGCAAAACGAATACAACTGTGTTTCCTTGTCTCATAGCAGCCCACCTGGCTTGACCGTCCGACGACCCATGTCAAGTTACGTCTCTCAACTTGAACGATAGCCTATCATCTCCACGTGCTGGATATGTTAAGCCACTGCCCACAGTGACTTAACACAAGAACAATTTTATTTCTTTGTTTCCAGATCTAACTAAGAATAAAACTTCTCTATTTTTGTAAGACTTGTGTTGTGTTATTTTATTAGTCAACTACACTATGCTAAAACATCTAGCAGAAATTATGGCATTAGCACACTCATAGGATTTTAACTTTAGATTTCTTTTTATTAAGCAGTAAATAAACAAATAGCAGATAAGATGCAAAATAATTTCTTTAATAGCTGAACATACTGGATTCATAAAATATTTCTTTTAAAAAGATAGATCAACTTATTTAGATTAATCGCATATTTTCCGAGTCATGCTGAGGAAAGCATTACATAATAATCCAATATTGAGAAAAAATATTATTGAATGATCTTGTAATTTGAATCCTTAAAACAAATACCAGTAGACAACCCGAAAGACAGATTGATCTACAGTTAAAAGACAGGTATTGCAGACTTCAACAAGTGTTTATTCATATCTAATTACAACCACAAGTTTAAAACAAAGAAAGGATATAAAAAGTTATTTGATAAGATAATGCACAATAGATCGTTGCGATAGATGTTTGTTGTTTCCAGTAAATTGCGTCTAAATTTTTTTTAAAATTGTGCAATAAAAAAATTAAATTTAAAGCAAAACAAGTGATAAATAAATAGGTCGAAGCAGAATTTATTATTTATGAATGAACAGTAAAATATCGGCAAATTGAAATAGGATTTACATTCAGAAAAACCTAACGTAAACCACTATTAACATACAGAAAAGAAAATGAGGTTAACGTAAGCTAAAGAGAAACAATTATTGTCTGTGGACTACTGAATGAAAGTGATATTTATCGATAAATCAACAATTTGAATTGATCAAGGTTCTGATTCTAGAACAATTGTCCGGTGATGTTCAAATGAATGGGTATAAAGATGATTGCCTGAAGGAAAGAAATAAATTTACCAAGAGATTCATGGGGTGCATGTTATTTAAAGGACCAGAGGAGATGGCAACCATTACCTCACCAATCAATACATATGTGTACATTGAAATCGACGATACTTTTCTCATTCTATAAATAGAAAACTGGTTTGGTGATGAAGAACTAATTTTTCAGGGCTATAATACATCTTGCCACAGAGCAAAAGGGGATTAAAGGTTTTCTTCAGATAAAAAAAATGACATGGGAAGGGAAGAGTCCAGATCTAAATCCACTTGAAAAATTGTCGCGGAAATTTAAAAAGAAATGGTCCGTGATAAGGATTATTCTACCAAAGATGATCTATCAAGTGCTTTTCAGAAATGTTGGGATCCCTTTGATAAAGAATATTGCTATGAATTAGCGGAATTCATGCCTGAAAGAATGAGGGATATCATAAAATATCGGTGTCGGGTAGCTAAAATTAATTCTACTTTTGTCAATGAATATCATTGTTTTTCTACAATATTAAGTTCCCTTTGCCTAATAAGTAGAGGATTCACCAATGATCTGGGAGACCGGGGTTCATTCCCAGGTCGAATCATACCAAAAACTCAAAATATGGTACTTGATGCTGACTTGCCTATCACTCAGCATTATAAGGTAAGGATCAATGGTAAAGTGGAGCAATCCAGGGAATGGAGTAGCACCCTTCTCCACACCTCGGTGTCGTAGCTGATGAAAATGGAGCCTTCGGGTCACCCTCGACTATTGTCGCCAACTTTACTAACTTATATGATATTTTTCTCTGTATGCCTTGGAAAAAGTATCCAGTTGATTAAAAGAATTGAATTTACTTTGTTTAAGATTTGAATACCAAAAATATTTTGCGTCTTATCTGTAATTCGTTTATTTTCTTATAAAATTAAAAAAAAAACATCATGAAACATCCTTTAAGTGTTCTAATTCGATAAATGTTTGCCAGGGGAAATAGTATTAAACGTAGTATATATTTTTATCACATATTACCAGATATTTTTCCATGGTTATTCAATATCAATGATTAACTGGTATAACTTCATGATTCCCTAGAGTCTCGATAAAAACAATGCAAAAAAGGATTTTATTCTAGGCTCAACATCGGCGCATAAATTTATTTTATAAACAGAAAATGAGCGCAAAATTTCCCTGCGCGTATGCCTGCACAGACACGTGATCTGAATTAAAAAAGAAGTTGTCACTCAATATGAGGCAGAATACATCTAATGCAACACAAAGAGGACATTTGGGAAAGTTACGTACAACTTCGTTGCTGGGAAGAAGGAAGCCAAATCCGTTGAATTGGTTGAGAAAGAATTTATCGGAGAATGACTTCCGTCTAAGCGGGAACAAGAGCTTCCGGTCTCGGATGTCGTGACGACAACAGGAACTAACCAAACTGTTCAAAAATCACGTGACAGAAAAATTGAACTGATATGAGGATTAAGAATTTGAGGAAGAACAAGGAAATTCGCAGATGAAAAAGTGACAAAAAGTGACAAATAATTTACCCGAAGTATTTGTTTATATTATTTGTGAATCGCAAACCGAATTTATTCAGAGGAAAGCTGGGTTTTATCTAGAATGTAGAATGTTTGAGGAGGTATTGATAACCTGATAAATAAAGCGTGATCGATTATTAGCCAGACAAAACACCAAAAGGAAACGACACATATTAACATAAAATGATATTAAGATAAAACTCATCGGAGAGTGGCTAGTGAAAAGCATTTTAGCCGGCAAAGCTTCAAATATAGGTCAAGCCTTACGCTTGACCTATATTTACGGGATATTAACAGACTGAGATAGACAGATAAATCAGTCAACCATAAATAAGTAGTCCTTTTTTCCTCCGGACGAAATATACCATGGATTTATTATCTCGTGTAATTATCTGTGGTACTTTATACATTAAAATCGGATTTCATTCGGCATCATTCATTACTAAAAACTACAGAATTGAAACTCTTTAATAAACTAATATTTCAAGGCACTCTGTAGCCAAAAAACTTTTATAGTTTTCCTTACAGTTTGGATACAATAGTATTTAATAATAGTACCAAATATCCGATTTGATGGTGTTTAATGAATACTATGTAATCACTGTATATTTGATTAAAAAGAATAACCATTTTACAAAAATATATTGTCAGGGTTTCACTTATGTACATTACCGTAGATAGATAGATTATCTTACACAAAACTAATACGAATCTGTCAATGACATCACTTTTCAAATTAGATATTTGCTTTAAAAGATTGACTTTTAAGGGTCGGGGGTTCGCTTTTTAAGTAAGTCTCTGTAGGTATTCACATAGATCGATAGATCGATAGATCATTATACATAAAACTAATACGAATTTATTAATGAGATTAGTAAATGGATAACGTACATTTAGTTTACATCGTCTCCTTTGAAATCGTTCTTTCGAATTGTTATAATGCTATCTTTGTTTTGTTTGTTTATTTGTTCAAGATTCAATGTAATTGGCCAAAATAAGCCTGAGATTGCTCTTCGATGTACTTTAGATTGCGAGTCAATTGCATTACATTATATTCTTTTAAAGTATCCATTTTTCATTACAATGAGTAACCAGTCCCAAAATGCTAAGATGCTTTCAGGAGTGTCCTGGAGAGTATATACATCCATTCCTACATTAAAGTTCGGCTTGCTAGATCCAGAGAAATATATGTACTTAGTTTAGATATCTTTTCAAGTTGTTGCAGATGACATTAAACCGTTGAATAAAGCGTAATTGCACGATTTCAATCGAACTCAAATAAATGGAAGTCATAGTAAAACTTAATATGAGGATATACTGCTGGCTCATCTTTTAATCTGTCGGTACCTTTCAATAACTTTAAAGTTGTCTCAGCCATATTTCATTGTTGAAAAATACATTCCATAATCACAAGGAAATATTTAATTTACTTCTGCAGCATGATTGTGCCGTCAAAAGGCATTAGATGTATTATTTATTACGTATAGAAGCTTATCGTTAAAAGAGATAAGTGAGTATCTTAGATGAATATATATCTCCCCTGAGTGGGTTGAGCCATCGGTTGGAGAATTGCCGGCTGCCACATAGGCGTAAATGCAAAGCTCTTCTTATGAACTGAGCACTCTGATAGCCGATAGCATATACTTAAAAATATGTATGCTAAAAATTCCTTCGATGAGAATGACGATAGCTCTGGGCTAAGATATCCGACTGATATAAAGTCAGCCAGATTTCAATCCCAGCTTGAAGCATCTCGTGTGTCTAGCCACACTGAGGTTATGGTACAATGAAATAGTCTGTCTGTGGATGACAATATATATATATATATATATATATATATATATATATATATGCGTGTGTGTGTATTTTTCGGCCGCCGCTTGCATAATGCAAAGCTCTTCGAAAGAATTGATCACTCTGGTAGCCCATAGGGTATAAAAATGAAAAACAAAACGAAGCTGCTGCAGCTGTTGCTGTGGGTACATAATACCTTATAATTCCCTTGGCCAGCATGCTACGCTTATTGGCCGAGTGGTCTGATTCTAAGTCTAAAGTAAAGTGGGACAGGTTTCGAGTCCGGCTTCAAGAGTCCTACGTGTCTAACCACGCTGAAGAGTTCTGATAGAATGAAACAGTCTGTCTGTGGATGACAATATATATATATATATATATATATATATATATATATATATATATATATATATTGATATGTGTGTGAAGTCTCACTTTGGGTATTTCATCAAACTACATCTGATAGTGAGGCTCCAATTCTGGAGATATCGGTAGTGTTATGTACCCTATTATTGCCATAACTCTCAGGTTCACTCTGAATGGGAGAGGTCGTTCTTGTTAGAATTCCGTCGATGATTCAAATAAATTGGCTTTTGAGCAATTCTTATTCGATAGAACTATGCCTAAAAGCTCTCTAGAAACACCTGCACAAAAATGTAAATATAATCGTTCAATGAACACGATTCCCTTACCGCTAAGCATAAAATATTCCTAGATGAGTTGCCATTGCTTTAGAATAAATCAATCATAAAGTCTCTTCTAAACAGTAGTGGGAATTACCATTTCAGTTGTCTTGATCGATTCTCCAGAAGATTTTGGAGCAGAAAAAACTTTTTTTTTCATTTGATATTCATCTTAACATTTCCCGTGCATTTAACATTCAGAACCACAAGACAACAAAATGTATTGCCATATAGATTTGTTCTTCTCGAATAATCTTCCAGCTTTTAACACTTGAAATAACACGAAATCTAACAAATTATTTTTTATTGAAATAAAAAAAAAACACATAAAAAAGTTTATTGTGGCAGCAATATTTCATTTTAGGATCTTTTATTGTAATGTTTGTTTAAGTAATGTTTTTTTAACACTTAGAAAAGTAATCATCGCTTTATTTTCCAACTAAAATAGTTTGCGCATATTTTTTTCCGTGTATGTAACAATTTTCTATACTTATCTTCGCAAGTGCTTTTAATAACGTTGGCTATTTCTACGAGAACATATTGAGATGGGGTTTCTTGAATTAGATCGGGTTCATGAAATTTAAATTGATATTTTATGAGTTAAAAAAAAAGCACCATCAACTCACAAAACGTATATTGAAAAATGTCGTTTTTATCTATTTGAACCCCATGTTCATATCAATAAAAGATAACTATTTTCTATACGATCTTCATATGTATTTTCCGTACACTCATCATAACTATTTTCCATACAATCTCACTATTTCCATCAATTTTGATTACTATTTTCCCTACAATCTCTATATCCATTTTCCTAACAATCTTTGTAAACATTTTTCATATTAACTTCATGATCATTCTTCATGCAAACCCCGTAAACAGTTTTCCTGCAATCATCAAAACATTTTCGGCGCTAAACATCCTGACCTTCTGTCGCCACCCAAAGTCAAACCAGAAACATCTCCAAGTAGATGCGAGGGGTGCTTTGGATTCTGTTTACAGAGATAAATTTATAAATTACAAATTATCTTTCAGCAGTGTAATTTAATTCATAAATTTCAATATTATTGTGATGCAACATATACAGCACGTACCTGCCAACGTCGTGAGACATCATGTTCCATTATTCGTAATTGTACAACATCTTGACATTCGCAAATGTTAGATTATGCAATTTGCGAGCACTTGAATGCTATACATGTCTGTGCAACTAATTACAACGATGAGCGCTTTGTTGTTTTACACAAAGCTTGTACTAAACTGCACCTTAATGTCCTTGAAGCTATTTACATTTACTTTTTAGTTAATCCCTCATCTCTGGACGATAGAGCTCAAGTGTCACCTACAATAAAATATTTCCTTCTTAATTTTTTTTCTTTTTTTCCCTCTCATTTCCATCTTGTAAGTACATATGGTTCCAGTAAGTATTTTCGTATACAAATTTGCATGTATTAACCGGCTCATTCGCCAATGGTCTGGGAGACCTGGGTTCAATCCCAAGTCACATTATACCAAAGACTTTAATAATGATACTTGATACCTCCTTGCTTAACACTCAGCGATATAAGGAATGTATCAAGGGTAGAGTAGAGTAATCCAGGGAAAGGAGTAGCACCGTCTCCTACATATCGGCGTAGTAGCTATTGAAAAGGGAGCCTTCTGGTTGCCCTCGACTACAGTCGCCAACTTTACTTATATATATATATATATATATATATATATAGCCTGAAAGAATTACTTAATCATAGGTCTGATGTTCTTAATATTTGTAAACATAGAAAGAATTGTCTGCTTGGTTGGTAAGTTTTCCCCCATTAGTTGGATTTTTTTATCTATCAATCAATTTATCTATTCTATTTTTCCTGAGTGACTTTAACCAATGAAATGTAGTATATTTATTCACATTTTGTTTGGTTTGGTGGATTTTTTAATCAATAAAGCTTAGTTTGCCCTACCTTCGTCGGTCAGTTTTATCCGGATGATCCGGAAATGTAAAACCGAGGTAGATTTCTACTGATGCATTTGGTATACATACATACATACATACATACATACATACACACACACACACATATATATATATATATATATATATATATATATATATATATATATATTACAGTTCATATTGATCTCTTTGAATATTTCGTTTTACATTTGAAAAATGGATCAACCTGAGAAGCTCATTTATTCTATTAAAATTAGTTTGAAAGATTTTATTATTTCTTCACTGATTGATATATCTATCGAGTTTATAGACGAATATCTATTTTTCAATCGATAAATTTTTCACTTCCTCACATTCTTGATTAAGCTTAAATCATTCATCGGCACTATCAAGCAAAAAATACGTCGCAGCAGAAAAATTCAAAGAAAAAAAAATTTCCACTGCTAGTCAAAATAGATTAATTACTCTTCATAATGTTTATATTTTGACCATTTTCAACGCTTAAGATTCAAGCAGTATATATATATATATATATATATATATATATACTTTTGTGTGTATGTGTGTGTGTTTATGTGTGTGTGTGTTATAGTAATTCTTTAGTCTAACTCAAGAGTCAGAAATTGTTCAAAATAATTGTATCCCAAGGTGTTTACAGTACCTAATATTTCCAATATTCATATCAAGTTAGTCCATTGACACCTTCGTTGATGTTCACTTAGCCTCAGAAAAATTGAAAATATTCTCAAAAGAAAATATTTTAATACGGGAGCGGTTGCATGGGCCAATATCTCTACCTAAGAAGTTTTAGTCCAGTGAAACAAATTAAGTATCTTATCAGATTCCAGTTACTAGTCGAAGTTTGCATTCACATTATTTTTAAAGTCCACTTATTCCATTCCGCTTTTAATTAATTATAAACAATGCTACAAGGTAAAGGATTGAGCTGATTGGTTAGAATTAAGAATTGCCCTTCTTCTAGACTGGTTTCCCAGTTTTAAAGTTCACTTTTGCCATTCTCTGTGCAATTAATTGTCCACAGGCTACAAAGCAAAGGGTTACGATGATGGGTTGAAATCAAGAATTGCCCTTCTCCTAGACTGGTTTATCAGTTTTAATGTTCAATTCTACATTTCTGCTTTCAATTAATCATCAACAAGGCTACACAACAACGGGTTAAGCTGATGGCTTGGAGTTAAGAATTGCCTTTCTCCAATACTGGTTTCCCAGTTTGTCCATATATTTTTTACTGATATTAGGTAGCAGAAGAAATTGATTCATTTCTAAGCAATCACTTTAATTAAAAGGCGAACCGGGTAATTGCTTGACTTGAATCTTTATTCAAATCTAACACAACTGTGGTTAGTTAAGGCGGAGCTTCTTTTAATAAATATACATAACTGATCCAGGGGATAAAACTATGGTTGACTTCACCTCTTACCAATCAAATCACTATCCAGTTTCGACCTTGCTTAACTTCTTGGATGAAAACAGAAATTAGTACTCAAAGAATGACGTGACCGAAATCGTTATGGGTCATTCAATTTCCAATTATATTTCCAATAGCGGATCAAGTGTTCATTTCCTTCAATCAGTTTGTATATGTTCAGTCAACCTACATGATTTTCAATTAACTTTGACTTTCTTTAGTACTGAAATTAATTCAATTATTTCTGTCTCTTTTTTACTCCCCTGACTGATTAGTTCTTCGTTTTTTTTTTCGTTTTTTTTTTTTTTGGAATGAGAAAAATAAAAATAATTATGTTTATAACATTTTTTATTCATTTCAAAATTAGTGCAGTAAATGTACTTGTGTAACCAATTCAAAACAAAGTTATCATTTAAAATAGGATATTTTTGATTGCAAAGTACCCAGTAAGATCAAATAATGACGGGAATACTCATTGCCTCAAATTTCCATGTGGGGGAAGTTTTTCTGCCATTAAAATCAGCACTCAATATTTGGGATTTTGTCCGGAATTGAACACTAAAACAGATGAGAAACGCTGAATTGTTTCACCGAAAATTATTTGGATATTTAATAAAATCGGATTTATTCACCCCATCACAGAGGAAGGACGTGACCCAAAGTTGATGTAATGTGGGGATCCACCAAATGAGTGATGTACTGTTACAAAAATTGTCTTCATCACGATAGCAGTCTTACTCATTTTCGATGATAGTGGCTGGTGCTGCCGGGTAGTGGACGCTCCCTAGTGACTGGATCTTGGCAAATCTACACTTCTTATCCCATAAGCCCGAAGTGTGATATTTATTAAAATTTGTTTGGGTGGTTAGTGTAAACCAGTTTAGATTACATTTGTAATTGTCTATGCGATTGATATACAAGTTATGTCACAATGCCTATTTACAATAGTTATTTGCAAACAACTCTTTAGTTTGGTAAAAATAGCCAATTGTATTGAAAGTAAAAAATTGTAAAACATCGCTCTCTGAAAGTAATAATTGTAAAATTATTCTAGTTTGTAATATTATGCACATTATGTTCTTTATAAATTTTGATAAGTTTCCATTAATAATTCGTTCTTTAAAAAAAACTTGTCGAGGCATGTTATTTTGGCAAATATTTTCCATTCTTGGAAACAGTTCAGTGTTTCTTAAGATTCTGGTAAAAGAGGCGTAAAATTAGTCAGCCAATTTACGAAGTTTTACGGACTTGTCAAAAGAGACATCTTCAAAAGTTCTCATGCTTAAATGAAAAAATGCTTTAAAGATGTTGCTACTTAATTTAAAAGAACGCAAGAGATGAAAAAAAACATATAATTAATTTGACAATTTTTCTAATTAATGTGAATATATTTCGAGTAGTTAAATAATTCTTTACTTTGAGGTATTAAAATACCATCTATATTTTAGCCTGAAGGGAACAACTTTCCCTTCCTCTACTTCTTTACTTTTACTCTCTCTGTCTTTCCCACCCTTTATTACATTATCTATCTATCTATCTATCTATCTATCTATCTATCTACTAATTGTATGAAATTTTCCTTCCACACATACACACACTATCTATCAACTAGTTGTGTGAAATTTTTCATCCTCCCACACGAACGCACACACTATCTATCCATCTATCTATCTATCAACTAATTGTGAGAATTTTTTTCCTCACACACACACACACACACACACACACACACACACACACACATATATATATATATATATATATATATATATATATTCTCAACTTTTCTATAACTAAAACTTTTCATGTGTTTTTTGTCAAACATCGTTGAAGAGTATTACGGGCGTCAAGAAGGGAATCTCATATTATCGTCTCGCAGTCCATTAACCAGGAATTGAATTCATTCGAAATTATTCTCTAGAAAGGTCTTAACAGAGTCACACAGCTACTAAAAGTAGAAGTGATATTTTTATTCAATTAGCTTGGCTTAGTCTGGCATCATGTCATTCGCATTGAGCCTCAACTGGTATTAGCAACATCTTTAGCGAAACGTACTCGCCAAATGTTTCCCTTTGATAAATCACGCGTCGAAATGTTTTAAGTTTTCTTGAAACCTTCGTGAGATTAAACCATGAAATTGAATAAGAATTAAAGGTAACTTACTTTTCACATAGAGAAAATAAAGCACACGAATATTGGATAGAAATGAACAGAATATATACAACTGGATGAAACATATTCTCCATTTGAGAAAACAAGACATTGGATTTAAATCCGGAAGAAATATCTTGTAGATACAGTTTTTTTCCGTGATTTCTTTCCATTTCCAATATTTGTCTTTCATCAATTAATCATGTTTTCTCAGATGGATACATTTTTTCTAGTTTCCTTCAAATGTAAAAAGTATCCCCAACCCCTGACTATTGTCGATTATCTCCAAGATTCCCTTAGTTTTGATACGGTTTTATTGATTTCTCTTCTACTTCACTTTTTGATTAAAATGGATTTCAAAACAGCTTTTTCTTGTATTTTTGTCGTTCGCTTATGACTGTGATGCCATCGCCGAGTTTGTAAACAAAAAATCGATGTTTATTGTGTTATCTAAACAATTTAATAGTGAACGTTTGCCTTCAATGATAAACATATTATGCAATCCAGGTCATAAGAGTTGAAAACAGAAAGAGGAACGTCAAAGGAGGTTTCTGGATTGTTACTCTTCAGCAGAGTTTTAAAAAAGTTCCATGAGATAAATTTAAGTTGATATTTTCTTTTTCTCGTCAAATTTTGAATTTAGTCTCCCCGCCGAATGAATTTTCTAAGAAAAAAATAATCATTTAATGCCTAGAGTGTACGTAATCGTGGTCAGTGTTCATTAATATTGACATATTTTCTGTAGATTCAAAGGGCCATAACAAGTACGAATAATTTTTTTAATAGTTCTTTTAGATCAACCGATTAGACCCTAAGATGTACAACCATTCCGAGTCAGAATTGACTTGGGAGCCCTCCATAAATTTCCAAAAGTGGAGCCTCATTATCAGATGCAGTTTAGTGGAATATCAAGGCGTAGTCTTACCCCTTACAGTGAGTGTATTTCTAAGCTGCGTTGACCGCCTGGACCTACAAGGGATCCAAGTGTCAGTGAATTACTTTTTGGGGCAACAATATACTTCTTCACAGCGTTTTTTTTTTGTCTTTCGTTCTGAGGGCTTAGAAAAATATGAATGATCTTCTCATAATACGTGCAATCCGACCCATCTCAAATTTCATGAGAGCTGTCACAAGAAATCTCTGATATTTTCACTTTTTTGCTTCTTCTTTTTTCTCGATGAGATTGCTTGTTGCATGGCATTTTACAGTCTTAGATTCCGCCTATCTGAAGATCCAGTACTAAAGTTCAACACCTGAAATTAAAATTCATGTTGATTTTAGAGTCATATTACCTCTCCAAAGACAACAGTATTCGTGAACTATACCAGTTTCTCGTAAAAAAATGCTGCATATATGGGCATTTACGAGGAAAACTCTTACACAAAGCCATATTGAAAATGGACGATAAATTACAAGGTGACTTACTTCCCATCAAACCTGGTGGATTTGAAAATCTTACTACATTTAATGAATATACGCAACTCTCTCAGTTATCAACTTGAGACAAATCGGCAAACATTCATGAGATATGTTCAAATATTTATGTATGTAAATGCTGAGGTATCTAATTCTTGTTTAAAATTTGGATATAGTTAGAGGATTTGTTTTATATATATTTATATAAGTGTTATCCAATACAGAAAAGGAATTATAGTACCGGAGTTAGAAATAGGAAACATTGTTTATCGTTGTGTCTTTTTCAAGTAACTCAAAAGTGATTTGTCTTTTTATAACCAGAAAACTCGCAGCATGGCCTTTTTTATTGTACGCTGCGCCCAACAGTTTTCTTTGCCGGGATTTCAGTCTATTTTAACGCCATAGACTGTCATTATGAATCATGCTCGTCGTGGCAAATCAATTTTATCCTATTTGTAAACATTTTTTTAATAATCCTGTTTTTGTACACATCCCGTATTCTTCCGTAAATATCATATTAGGCACCAAATATCTGTGGAGAGGCTTTTAATCACATCAGGAGCACTTTATACCGCCATTTTGAATAGTCTCAAAATAAATAGTTTTACGATATTAATTTTCGTTTTTTGCTATAAACCAATTTTAAATAATGCAGAGTTACATTTCTGAAAATATATTTTGCTTTTTTCAAAACGACATTAATTGATTGAATGTCCCTTACACACACACACACATACACATACACACACACACACACACACACACACACATATATATATATATATATATATATATATATATATATAATTGGGAGTAAAATTCATTGTTTTGGAATGTCATATAGAGTGGTCTAGCTTTTGTAATTATCTCTCCTTCCTTCTCTCTCTCTCTCTCTATATATATATATATATATATAAGGAGGGAGAGAGAAAGAGAGAGAAAAAGAGAAAGAGATAAAAAAAGAAAAAGTGTGAAAGAGAGTGAAAGAGAGAGAGAGAGAGAGAGAGAGAGAGAGAGAGAGAGGGAGAAGATATTCTTAAAAAAGCTCTCACTAAGTTGGGACACTTATTTTCCCCAAATTGATATGAAGGTGTCCTTAGCCAGGTGATGAGAAACAAAACTAAATCGATTTCGTAAATTAATCTCTACTATATTTACTGGTTAGTTTCTTCAGCTTGTAAACTTTATTTGGATTCATAAGAAAATTTATTTGGATTAAAGAAAAACCTTTCTTGCGATTCTGCGATCAAATGTCTCAGATTTAACCCTACAAACCTAAAGAGACAATGGTGGCAAAAATGTTATCGTGATGAGAAATGTACTCAACTACCCGAGTTAAGTGTGTAAACGAGGCTCTACGCATTTTATTTAGTACAAATACCTTTGGAAAGGTATAAATCACACTATTCTCTCTGTCGTAATGGATAATATGTAGGACAAATTCGGCTCTTTAACCTTACTATGGCGGCCGATCAAAGAGAAGGAATACTATTCAAGTCTAGACGAGGGGAGCTATTTCTGCCCAAGTCATCTATCGATAAATGTTTTTAAACAAGGCCCAGTTGATCCAAAATATGGTTTTTCATCAACATTGGAAGCTTTTGTAATATCCGTTCTTGATGTCGAAATAAGTTGTGATCCCGGAATTGACAACCATTCTATTATCTCTCACTATTCAAGGAATTTCTATTGTGTAATGTTAGGCTGGTTTAAAAACATTCTGATGATTCTAAACGCTTATAGATTTTGAAAGGATCTTTATGATCTACATATTTACCATAGAGCTAAAACATTGCAACAAGTGAGTTATTACATTATTTGTTGCTACAACAATTACACTGGTTTACAAAGAAATTGAGGTAAGCACAAAAATACCCGTTTATATCTAATTTGAGGGTGCTGAATTCAAATCTGAAATCCGTTTTTACTCATCATCTCTAGTTTTTTTTTTTAGATATGCATAGTGTGCATTTTGTGCATATACGGTACATAAAGGCGTATATGAATTCAGGGTTAATTCTAATATTGTGACACTTATGGCTTATTTTTTATAATAATATGCACTAAATGAAAGTGATATATATATATATATATATATATATATATATATATATATATATATATATATATATATATATATATCAAGACGGATTTTGACAGTTAAGGCAGCAGGTCTCAATCCACACTCTGCCAGTCATTGGAAGAGGTTGTCTCACAGGCGGGGCAGGAGGTTGGTGTCCCTCAACTATCGTGTTACACATCTTTTAGGTTACTAAATATTAGTATTACATTTTCAAATGTACATTTAGTTTTACTTTGTTATATTTTCAGATTTTCCAATGGCTTCAAGCACGTCAAAATGTCGAGGATGCCTCAAAAGGCCAATTCTCTCTGCTACGTGTGCGGTGACTGCACAACAGTTGCACAGCGTCGAACAATCCCTTCCCTCCTCAGAACCGCCTAATTTCACTATTTTGACTGTAAAATTGGTGATCAGAACAAGTCTTGGGCTCCACACATCTGTTGTAAACCCTGCAGAAATGGACTAACTGCATAGTTTAATGGCAAGAAAGCGGCTTTCAACTTTGCCGTCCCGATGGGTTGGGGAGAGCCGCGAAACCACGCAGATGATTGTAATTTTTGTTTAACAAATATAACTGGTTTCAATGCATCTTCTTGGAAAAAGAATAAATATCCCAACCTTCGATCTGCAATGAGGCCCGTTCGCCATTCAGCTGATCTTCTTGTACCCACACCTCCAGTAAATAAGGATTTTCTTTCCTCATCAGATGAGGAAATGTCTTCAAGGGAGGATTCTGCCGAGTCAATATCTTTGGAAGATTGAGTCTACATATTCAGGAACATAGTCCACATAGTGTACATAGTCCAGGAAAATGTAAGGATCAATTTCAGGAATCGGAACAAATAAGGTCATTGATCTTCTTATGAGTATGCAAGCGGGCTTCACAAAGTACTGTTGTTTTCTCTGTCTCTGGGATAGTCGAGCTGTATCCCAGCATTACAGGCAGAAAGACTGGGGGCCTAGAAGTACTTTCGTTCCTGGCGAACACAGCCTTAAGGAGAATCCTCTCGTTGACATGAATAAGGTACTTCTTCCTCCTCTTCACATCAAGCTTAGTTTGATGAAGAATTTCGTGAAGGCGTTGAACAAAAATGGTGCTGCCTTCCAAGACTTGTGTACTGTGTTTCCAGGTCTTAGTGCTGCTAAGGTCAAAGAGGGCATCTTTGCCGGACCTCGGATCTGAGAAGTGCTGAAGGATACTGATTTTGAGGAGCTTCTTAACTTAAAGGAACTGAGAGCATGGGAAGCATTCAAGTCAGTCTGTAGTGGCTTCCTTGGTAACCAACGCGTACCAGATTACCAAGCCTGAATTGAGAAGTTGCTAAAGTCTTACGAGGATATGGAGTGCCGAATATCACTCAAGATTCATTTTCTCCATTCCCACCTCAACTTTTTCCCGCCAAAACTTTGAACAGTGTGTGATGAGCATAGAGAAAGATTCCACCAAGACATTAAGAAGATGGAGAGTAGCTATCAAGGCAAATGGAACCCCGGCATGATGTGAGACTTCTGCTGGGTGCTCTTGCGTGACCTCCCGGAGGCAAAATACACCAGATCTTCTAAGAAAACAAACTTTTGAGTGTCTGTGGTACTATGAATTGTGTAATTGTGTCATCCAAGTATATTGATTCAATCAGTGTTCTTTATCTCTCCTGTTTTATCTGTTATAAGCTGCTGCAACTCTTGAAATATGCACATATATTCTCAGTTTATACTAAAATGAGACTATTTAAAAGCCAGAAAACTAGAGGTGATAGAGCAAAACTATTTATAAATTGTAATTCAGCACACCCAAATTAACAAAAAACATCCCGGAGACAAGAAATTTGCCTCAGTCCAAAAAATTATTTTTGTAAACCTGTGTTATCTGGATATTATCCAAGAGAGAGAGAGAGAGAGAGAGAGAGAGAGAGAGAGAGAGAGAGAGAGAGAGAGTAATGTGTACTTAAACACCGTAATAATTCCATGGTCTTTCAAAAAAACGAATATATTTTTAGATTGATTTAGAAACCATCTTCATCAGATATATTTATGTTATATTAAATATATATCTATAGTTGCTTTATGTTTAATCTGATTTCTTCTTATTTGTACGTTTAATTTGTAAATAATGGATGTATTAGCGGTTAGAATATATCTTGCTAAATATTCTATTTCTTTAAAAAGCTTATAGAGATCATAATCTGCAGAAAAATGTTGCCTATATTCTATAGCGTGCTTATAAAGTGTGTTTTATAAATATACAATGTTTTCCATTGATCTTCGTAGCCTATCTCGCTACTATGATGAAACAAAAAAAATTGTCGGAAACTTGACGAAAACAAATCTTTGCATATTTCACAAGAGTTTTCCACCTGCAATTCATAACAAGAAAACGGTGAGTTTTCACATATCATAAAATAGACTAAGAGTAGGTCCCTGTGCAAACACATACGCGCTCACACAAACACGCACACGCACATGCACTCAAACAAGCACATGCAAGCACACATACAAACACATACGCACGCACGCACGCACGCACATATACACACAGAAATACGCTCTCACAAAACCACAGCAAATTTTTGGAAAAATATATCACGTTAAAATTTTACTGTAAAAAGATTCAATGCCGCGTTTTCATTAACAAACAAAATTAGCATTTATTGTGACTTTTTGAAGTCTCTTGTCTTCCTTTACTAAAAGAAAGGTTACATTTAAAATAAACAGCCAGTTTCCAATAATACTTTTTCGTAAATACTAATTATCCACTAATTCGTATGAGAAAGAAGAACATTGCATTAAAATATCTATCGAGTTAGACAATTAAAAGCACGTGGAGAAGACTAAAAATTCACTTAAAATGATTCTTCCTCAATCTCATGTTGTTTATTTGTAAGTTTGTACATATATACGTATCTATTTTATTTTGTGCATATCTATTGTATTCTATTCATCTAAGCTATATTTCACGCTTGCAATCTGATCATATCTAATTTTCTTCATACATATTTATTTATTTTTTTATCATTCACTGATGCACTCGGATATTTTTGTTTCAGGTTATATTTAGAGTCAGATTACAAATCACCTTGGAAAAAACCAAATGCCTCTATTACTCTTTTCTTTCCCGGGCGAAATGAAGAAAAGGCCTTATATATCTCACTGCAATGTTTTTTTTATAAGAGACGAGATGAGAATGAAACTTATTGTTTCGTCTTGTCGAAGTGGCTAAGAATACACTAACTAAAAACCCTTTCAGAGGGGAGTAGGGATCCTCTAAGTGGGTGTTCTTGGTAGGATAAAAAATACATTTGATGGTGTACAGTACCCTTTATTGCCGTAACTTACATGCCTAGTCAAACTTGGGAGTACCTCTTAGGGTCTTATCTATGCCGAAAATTGATATGCTCAAAAAATTGTAATTGATTGCATTGAATAAAAAAATGTCACGGAACAATTACATGAAAATGGAAATATAAATATACAATTAATCCAATTCGATAAAATCTAAGCATAAAATATCCATTTGACTTGCTTTTAAAATCATTTTATCAGAAACTGTTAAGAACGTTGTAATTAATTAGTATACACTGATGTCCTCAAACAATTATGGTTATCTAGCTTTTTAAAGCTGCAACGCAATACCCGTTCTAATTCCGACCTTCTTCAGTTGACTCTCATAATCGTTAAGAATCTTGGAGTTTCAAACTGAACGCTACATTCTATCTAGATGGTGGTTTCCATGTTTTATAACTCAAAAAGATATGTCGTATCAGTTAAAACATTAAGTTGATTCATCCTTGAGATATCTCTTGTCTCTTCATTGAAACGGATATATAACATTTTATAAACTCATGATTGCCAGGCGACTAAATACACTTTAAATAACGCTTATAGACAGTTGACAATTATCCTTGAAGGATCGTAAACCTAATGGCATATCTTTTGATTCTTCAGCTGAACTAAAGTATAAAAAAGTCCTCTTCTCACTATAAAGGGTGATAATTTTAGTTTTAAGCATATTGTCCATTTTTTCGTGTAACAGAGGCAAATTATCTGAAACTTTGTGACGAGAATAAAGAAGGGCACAACTGCCAGTCAATGCCACTCAATCACATTCTCAGGAAATGCACTGGTGGATACAAACTGAAAAATCGCAAGAAAAGATCTATCACCTAATGTACATGGACGACATCAAAATCTTTGCCAAAAACGAAAAAGAATTGGAAATCTAATACAGACAGTGAGAATAAAAAGGAAGGAAACAGGGGCGAAATTTGGCATAGAAAAATGCGCCATGCTAAAAATGACAAGCGGTAAACGGCACATGACAGAAGGAATTGAACTACCAAATCCAGAAAAAATCGGAACTCTCGGAGAAAAGGAAATGTACAAATACGCGAGAATATTGGAAGCTGACACCATTAAATAAATGGAAATGAAATAAAAAAATTAAAAAGTGTACCTTAAGAAAAAAGAAAGCTACTTGAAACCAAACTATCTAGCAGGAATAGTGCAAAAAACTGAAAGTTGCCCATACAAAAAATGGTATATGCACAACCCAGAATCTCTTCTGGAATATGAGAGGCACAAACTCCTCTGGAATTTTGAGATACAAACAGATCACCTAATCTCGTTCAGACGACCAGACTTAGTAAAATTCAACAAGAAAAAGATACGTGGTGCATTCAATAAGTTTCCGGACTTTTTTGTACAGACATTTAAAATTGTTGTAGACTTTTAAAAATTCAGTATGTCATTGCTATATATTGTATGAGATGACTGACCAATTTTTATGATTTCAGGGGCAAATGAACTGCTACAACAGGAATTGGAATACATCCTACTAAAGCCTGATTGTTACAGCTGGTGAATTTCAAAAATGCAATCTGGACGTGAGGACACGAAAAAGAACGATATGCAATAAAATTATATTTTAAACTTGGAAAAAATGTCAATGAAACGTATGGAATGCTTCAGACTGCTTTTGGAGCATCTTGCATGAATCGAGCATCAGTTTTTGAGTGGCATAACAGATTCAAGGAAGGCTGGGAGTTTGTGAGGGATGATGAGAAGTGTGAGAGGAGTAAGGAAGTCAATACACCAGAGTTGATTGCCAAAAGTGTTAGTGTTAGGGTTACTATGATGAGGTTTTAAGGGAATTCAGGAAGAGATTCCTTGGAAAGAGGCCAACACTCTTCAAACCGGGTCAGTAGCTCACAAGAGGACTTCCATGGGGCTTTCCAGAAGTTAGAACGGTACAAGTGCATTGCAGCCGGAGGAGATTACTTCGAAGTGGACTAGAGTTTCATGTGTTTACTACCAATAAAAGTGCCCATAAGAAAAAAGTCTGGAAACTTATTTAATGATCTTCGTAACTTGTCGAATTGAGGACTTTTCTATCTTGGCTGACCCCAGTGTAAAATAAAACTGTGGATCGTGAAAGTGACGCTGATACCAATTGTAATTCGTTCTCTTGGTACAGTCATCAAAGGACTAATACAGGTACTTAAGTACTTAGAAATAAGAGAATGAGTGGAGACTATCCAAACTGCCTAATTGTTGAGATCGTCCTAGATACTTAGGAGAATCCAGGAGACAAGGGGACTTGCTATCACTCAAAATCCGGTAAGAAACTCTCACCGGAATTTGAGTGATTGCAAGTTTGAGTTATAGCAATGACCAAAGCAATAATTCATCTAAGATATACAAAATAAAAAATGTACTTCAGAAGACAACAAAATGTTATCCACTGTTATTTTAAAGCAATTCAAAACGGAGACGTTATAGGTAAAGGAGGGTGAAAATTTTGATAGAGTCAGCAAAATTTGAAGCAACAAGCAAATAATTTGCTAATTAGGTGAGAATGATTTTAAAGAAAAGGTGATTTTCTTACTTCGAAACACTGGAAATATATGGAGAGGCAAGTCGTGAAGGAAATGTTCAAGAAGAGCTGAAACACAAAATAGTGAAAACCAAAACATCACGGAATCCTATTCCACAAAGTTAAGGCAAAAAAGAAAGAAACAGTGTAGAAATAATAATGAAAAAATATGACCGTAAAGAAAGTTAAATCCCCATTGCTTAGGAGTCAGGGATTGAAAAGAATCAAGAAAGAAACCGAAAAGCTAAATAAATTTTAAAAGGATATCCCGACTGATAACATCAACAAAAGAGATGATCTAATTAATGCAGGAGGAAAACTAATCAATGATAAAATTGCTATTCCTCAAATAGACAGAAATAGAAATCCTGGATAGAAAATGAGACTGGAAGGACAAATGAAGAAACCGCGAGAACAAATAAAATTAGTTAGGACGTGTTTAATACTCAGACTCAAAGGAATAAAATGAACGAAAAAAGATTGTTGCATACTAGACTAACAATACAACTGGAAGAAATAAAACAAAATGATACGGGTGACAGGATTAAACAATACAAACAAAATTGGACTTTCTAAAAGAACGAAAGAAAATTTTACCTTCTAATCGATGGAAAACAAAAGGACAAATGAACAACTTGATACTAAGGAAACAAACCAGTTTTAGAGCAAGATAGGAGAAAGAAAAGAGAATAAAAAAGGTCGAATGGATAAATAATATAAAAAATAACAAAGATTAAATAAAAACCCCGAAGCAAATATACAATTGGACCCTTTGAGAACAACATTCAAGTATATACCAAATTGAAAACTCTAAATCATGATGGTATACATAGATTCTGATTTAAAAATTCGCGTCCATCCACAACAAATTGTCTTAGTAACATAGTAAATAGATGGATGAATCAAGCATAACCAAATGGAAGACGAAGAGAAAAACTAGTTTGATCCAAAAAGACCACACCTAAGGAACAATCATTAGAAACTATTGACTGATAACATGTTTACCTATGATAGGGATAATCCAAACCGCTCAAGTAAGATTAAAAAAAATTAATCCACTTCTATGCTGTGGACTATTTTCGGAAGATCAGAAAGGACCCCGTAAAGAAACAAGAAGAAAAGATCAAGAAGAAAAGATGATCTACTTAATACAGATCAGGCCAAAACAAAGGGGGAAGAATGTAGTCATTACATGGATTGACAAAAATATTTATGATAGAATCTCGCTAATTTGGATAATAGAATAGTTTAAAAATATATAAAATTTTCGACAATGATAAACTTCACCACAGAATCCAAGGAAAACTGAAAAGTAGACTTATTATCAAGGAGAAAAACTTTAACCGATGGGAACATCAAGGAAGGCGTCTTGCAAGGAGACTCTCTCTTGTCATTGCTATTCGTTATAACAATGATGCTACCCAATTGATTCGGAAATATACAAGGGGCTACAAATCTTCAAAATCACAGGAAAAGATAAACGACCTTACATACATGGATGATATCAATATGTTTGCAAAAGTGAAAAAGGACAGGAAAAGCTAGTGCAAGCAACATGAATATAGAGCCGGGATATAAGGATGGAATATGGCCTTGAATACAGTACCATATTAATTATGAAAAGTTGGAAAAGAAAAACAACGGAAGGAAAAAAAACTGCCAAATCAGAAAAGCATCATAAAGTTTAGGTTAAAGGAAAGCTACAATTTCTTGGGAATACTGGAAACGGACACCATCAAACAAGCCAAAATGGAAGAACGCAACGAGTACTTCAAAAGAATAAGAATAATTTTTAAACTAACCTCTCCAGTAGAAATCTCATTAAGTGAATGTAATCTGCCTTGTTAGATACTCCTAAACATTTTTGCTTTGCACAAGGGAGGGACTTAAAAAATAGTTCAAAGCACAAGGATATAATAGACAATGCGCAAGGCCTTACATCCGTGATAGGATATTAATAGATTATGTGTCAAGAACAGAAGAACGAAGAGAAATCGCAAGCATTGAGGATTGTGTAGATACAACGATACAAGGACCAGAAAAATAAACAAAACCAGCAAAGAAACTCTAAATACGACTGCTGGTTATAGCAATGGCAGAAAAAGAACAAACAGAACAATAATGAGAACTAGAAAATTGAAAATGAAGAAAAACAATGGGGTGCATATTTCAAGTGACAAATCGGTGAGATTGCACACGGAAAAAATAGCCAAGAAAAGGAAACTTCCAGAGAGAAACCTTTATCTTTTCTTATAGTAGCACAAAATAATGAGATAAAGATGAACTGTATAAAAGCAAAAGCACGTAAGAGAATAGCAAGTGGGGAGATGAAATAGTTAATAACATAACAAGTGAATGTAGCAAACGACGACAAAAGAAGTACAAAACTTCTCAGGAATGGACAGGAAAAATTATTTATTGGGAATTGTACAAGAGATTGAATTTTGAGAAAAATACCAAATGATATAAGCACCAACCAGCATATGTTCTAGTGTGTGCGATGAGACGTAAAATATTCTCTGGGATTTTGAGATTAAAGAAAAAAACAGATCACCTTTTCCTTGCTGGAAACTAAATCTAGTGTTAATCAACAAGGAAAATGTACTTGTGGATTGTGCAATTCCTGTAAACTGCTGGGTGAAAATAAAAGAAAACGAAAAGATAGCGAAATAAAATGTGAAACAAGATGTGGACTGTGTTACCAGTTGTAGTTGGTGCGCTTGGAAAAAGGCGGTTAGATTTGGGAATCAGAAGAACTGAGATCATCCAAACCACATTATTTCGTGGTCGGCAAAAATACTGAGAAAAGTCCAGGAGACCTGAGGAAATTTGCTGTCACTCAGACTCCAGTCTAAAACCAACAGCTATTTCCGGTGTAAAAAATTCGCAAGGCGGAAATTAAGGAAAATAATTATTAATTTTAAAATTGTCAATCTATCTATCTATTAGTGTTCTTATGAATCTATTGCGCACTATCACGTCAATTTCAGCGAATACACAGGTACTTCTAATAGGGAGGTTCGATGAGTTGATACGGAAAATGAAATTTGTGGACTCTGTTTTATATGAACTCTTAGACAAATATCCTGGTAAAGCTATAAAGATATTTCTCAGCTTTCTGTCCCATTGCCAAATATCTTGAGAAACTGCTTGACTCTGGTGTAACACAATATATTTCGTAGAAAAGGGAGCGTGACTGAACACGGCAAACAACCTCTCTAATAAGTATCATGCTGGTAGGTATAACAAAAATTTTGTTTCATTCGTTCTCGATCTTAAAAGAGATCAGCGTGTACGTTGATAAAGCTATTTCTGTATATTTTTTTCTATCGTTCTGGCAATTCATATTTTCTTCCCTATTTCAGTCCTTTAAAGTTATATTATTCGGTTATATATATATATATATATATATATATATATATACGTGGTGCATTTAATAAATTCCAAGACCTTTTTGGATAAGCATTTAAAATTGTCGTAGACTCTTCAAAATTCACTATGTTATTGCTATACATCGTATAAGATGACTTACTAATTTTTGTGATTTCAGGTTCAAATGAACAGCTACAGTAGCAATTGGAATACACCCTACTAAAGTCTGATTGTCGCTGCTGGTGAATTTCAAAAATGCAATCTGGACGTCAGGACACTTTAGAAGAACGCTATGCAATAAAATTATGTTAGAAAAAATGCCACAGAAACGTAGGGAATGCTTCAGACTTCTTTTGGAGCATCTTGCATGAATCGAGCATCAGTTTTTGAGTGGCATAAGGTTTTGTTTGTTAAGTTTTATGGCATATCAACCTTTGTAGGTTATTTAACGCCAAATTCATTTTATGTAAATAATCAGTTCTATTTAAAACAATTCAGTTTAGCATGAGTACACTTTGTCAAAAACATTTCTATTTCAAGCTATTCAGTTGATTGGTTTGGTTTAGCGGGTTTTATGGCATATCAGACTTTGTCGGAGATTTAAAGCCAAATTCATTTTTATCTAAATAATATGTTCTTTTTAAAACAATTCAGTTTAGCATAAGTACACTGTTTAATTGTCAAACTATTCAGTCAGATACATGTAACAATTCAGTAAAGTGTAAATACAGTTTTAATGACGAAAAACAGTTCTATTTCAAATAATTCAGCTACGAATAAGATCGCAGTTGAAATGGAAGTACGGTTTAATTGTTAAAAACATTTCTATTTAAATAATTCAGTTTAGCAGATGTATGCTGTTAGTTCTATTTAGCCCATAGATAAGGTGCTACCACTCCGAGCCAGAGAGAACCTGGGAGCGATAGCAATGAAGGGGTACTCGGCATTCTCCAAAGCTCCAGCACTGCTGGAACCTCACCATCAGATTGTTTAGTGTCATATGCAGGACACTCGTTAGGGGATCTCACCCCTCTGTTGAAATGCAGTCAGTGTATTCTACAGCCCCAGCCGACAGGGCAATGCACTGAGTTAAATGTCAAACAATTTTATTTCAGATAATTCACTTCAGCATTAGTACACAGTTTAGACGTCAAAACAGTTCTATTTCGAACAATTCAGTTCAGCACTTACGCAGTTCCAATATCAAAATAGTTCTATTTTAAACAATTCAGTTTAACATAAATACGCAGTTTAAATGCAAAAATCAGTATAGGGAAAGAAGCACGGTTTAGTTCTATTTAACCCATAGATAGGACCCTTATCAGGTGCTACCACTCCAGGCCAGAGTGGACCTGGGAGCATTGGCAATGAAGGGGTACTCTGAATTCCCCAAAGCTCCATCATTGCTGGAACCGCACCATCCAGGACACTCGTTGGGGGGATCTTACACCTCTGCAAAGAAGCAGTCGGTGTATTCTACAGCAAGAGTGGCATAAGAGGTTCAAGGAAGGCAGGGAGTCTGTGATGGATAATGAGAGGTGTGGGAGGAGGAAGAAAGTAAATACACCAGATTGGCCAGAGTGTTAGGGTTAGGGTTACTATGCTGAGGTTTTAAAGGAGTTCAGGAAGAGATTCCTAGGGAAGAGGCCAGCACTCTTCAAATCGGGTCAGTGGTATTTCCACGAGGACAATGCACCAGTCCACAATTCCATCATTGTGACAGACTATTTGACGAAGATGTGCATCAAGACAGTTCCTCATCCTACCTAGAGTCCGGACCTTGCTCCCTGTGACGTTTGGTTATTTCCTTAGCTCAGACGCTGTCGTTATGAGACAATTGAGGAGATGAAATAGGCTGTGAGGACAGTCATTGACACACTCACACAAGAGGACTTCCATGGGACCTTCTAGAAGTTGTTGGGACGGTAATACAAGTGCATTACAGCCGGAGGAGATTACTTTGAAGGGAACTAGAGTTTCATGTGTGTACTATCAATAAAAGTGTCCATATGAAAAAAGTCTTGCAACTTATTTAATGATTCTCGTATATATATATATATATATATATATATATATGCGTGTGTGTGTGTTAATCTTTATCACATGTACCAGGATTATATCATGTCTGGTCGAAAACGATGCAATATTAAAACGAACATTATTAGACTTTATCAATTACTAATCTTTCTTGTTATAAAACCGTACCCAAGAATAGGACATTTTTGAAGTTCAAAAATAATTTACTCCTACGGAATTAAATATTTCAAGTAAAATTTGAAATATTTAATATGTTCTCCTTTATATGTATTTTACTAATGACTAATGTATTGTCTTAATGACGATACTGACCTCAGTAAATTTGCACCTACCGTCACTGACATTTTAATTGTATTATGTTTCACAAAAATAATAAAATACTGACAGTTTTCAAAAAGCTATATAGGGATGTGCGTGTTTATTGGTGATACTGTATGCCTGTCTTAACATCTTTGTTTTATGAGAACAAGGACAGGAAACTATGCACCCCTTGTATAGCACTAGACCTCACGGTCTAGTTCAAGCTATATTCTGGCATATGTGCCCGGATCTAGATTTAGGTCCATCATACTGCTTGACTCATTGGACCCACATTGCACTTAGTGGGTCAATGACAAGTAAGTTTCGAGTCTCGGCTCGTTCTCGACCCTTCCCCTCCCGTTTATCCCCACTTTAATCGGCCTTCGGGCTTTTGACCTGGTGTCAATCCTGTCTCGTGGGAGGCAACGACAAATACATACATTATTGATAAGTGATATTTATTTTTGAGATGTAGTGTAGCTTTCAATTTAAGTCCTGATTCGAAGGATACAGTGAGTTCAACCAGTTTGATAAAGAAGCGTTGAACTTGCAATCAATCTGAGACCACAGCTGTCACTGGAGGGTTTCAGTTAGGTGAACAAAACGGCTGAAGAAATAAGTTAGAAATAAATTGATCAGTTAGTGAGAAACATCTGACCTGATCGCTTAAATACTCCATCATGCTTTTATCAGTATTTCCCTGTTTAGGTTGAGTGGGTAATGAGGAAAAGTCATCAATATATAAAATGTAAAATATGTACATGGAATAGTAGTTGCGTTGTCATTCCTCACCAATTAGTAAGAACAAAGATGGCAACACGGAGAGACATCAAAGCGACTGTGTTGAGAAGGCGTCAAGACGACTGACCGAATGAAGAAATGAAGCAAAGGGATGCGACTTGACAAATTTTGATGTAAGACTCCTATAAATATTATAGAGATCGTAAAGCAAAACCCATAAAATGTATGATGGTCGAGACAGGGTTATACTACAGATTCCTGACTTTTAAAAGGAAATTACTACGAGGGGAATGCAAAGAGCCTCGTCCAGGGTTTAAACTCTGTTTGCTGATGCAATTTACTATAGTGATAACCGTTACGCTGAGTGTGCTTCATTGATATTCGTGTCAATAAAGTGTAAATACGAGGAAGAGATATATAGCGATACTAGGAAGATCTTCCCTGAGTTGTCATAAAACATGATTGAATTGATAAATTTATTAACTAAAGAAGATGATTTTCCGAGACATGTAATTGCAAATAACAAGACTAACCATTCAAATATCAACAGTAAGAATTTTTTAAAAATTGCAACAAATGTAACAAAAGGTAATTAGATATCAACACGCAAATAATAATGGAGAATTCTTCAGAAAACTTGATTATCATCATGATTGCGCTCAGAATTTTATGAACCAAATAATTTCTCCCAAAAATATTAAGAAATAAATGGCCGCTAATAAAATTATTTTTGGTATTTTGTCCTTTACGGATCGAAATTTTTTCTTATCGAATTCATTATGCAAGTTTGCCAAAAATGAAATGACAATAATGACATGGTTTATTTTTGAAGCCTTAGGCGTCATTTTTATTCATCATTTTTTAATTCATACGAATGATCGGTTTGACTAAAAGCATTTTAAGAATTTCTTTGCATTGTTCCGCGAATACAACGTTGAATTTTAAGATTTTCCATGAATTAAATGGGTATCATACGAGCTTTTAGGAAAGATTCACCACAGCTAATAGATATTTACAAAATGGTCCTTTGTTCCTTTAAACACACACACACACACACACACACACACACACACACACACACACACACACATATATATATATATATAAATATATATATAATGAACAAAATTTATCAAATAGGATTATTTATTTTGCATGTTTTATACTTTTGTTTTTCTCAACTAGTTTGGACCTAAAAGCTTTGGTTATCGTTAGAAGAAACTTTCTGTGGAAAAAGAAGGGTTTTTATGAAGATTTTTTAAGGAGTTAAGATACTCCAAGAGGATCAAGAAAATGGACGGGTGACGTTGCATATCCATTCGTTGAATAGAATTATTTTCTGCTATCCGAGAATCTTTAACTGGCCTTTAACAATTGGAGAACAAGCACTTCATATAGGAGAGATATTATAAGCACTTGGTATGTTTCAATGTAAACTTATCTGCTTGTTTTTTTATTCAGGTGTTTATGTATCACCCCAAATCTGTCAATTCTATTTCATAAGTAGTGCCATTGACTTTATATTAAAATATTTTTTCTGCATTTTATCCATTTATATTCACGTGCCTCTATTACTATTAATATGGTTCAATATACCAGAGTAATTCAATAGATAATGTAAATTTTGCATAAGGCATTCGCCATTGGAAGCACTGCTTGTTGAAGTATCTTTTTCAGTGATTAGAAAAATGATGGATACTTTTATGTCTCTTTTACTGCTCACTTTGCCCAGAACGTTTTCTTTACCGGAGAGTCATTGTATTTCTATTTCATAGACAATCTTTTTGACTCATGCTCATAGTGGCAAACCCATGTTTATTCAATCTGGGAACATTTTTGACTAAATCCAGTTTCTAATGTTCGTTAATAGACCTCTGTGCAAGCCTGCTCGCTTCGCCGTCATTTTATATAACCTCAAAACAAATATCTCTTAAGATTAAGATAATTTATGCTATAAAGCAATTCAAAATAATACAGAGTTTACATTTATTGGAAAAAATCTAAAAAAAAATATTTTGCTTTTTTCAAATAAATTATTTATTGAATAACTCACGTATATATATTGTGCCTGTGTTTCCGCGCGAATTTACCGAAGTCTTAATCCTAATAGTGGAAGAAAGAATTTATTTCGAACGAAAGTATATATTTCTAATCAAGAATAGAATGCCGATGAAATGTCTGTGATAGAAATGGATAGACACAGATTACCCGGTCAAGCCCAACCCTTTCCAGATCTATAAGTGTTTTCTTGGGGACCGGTTGCCATCCCAAGTTTAAACAGCCCAGTCTTCCTGATTATTTATACATAGCTGAAAGTTGAATAATTTGATTTGTATTTTTCCAATGATATTATCGCTAAGTGAAATGCAGATTCATTCAGGGTTTGAACTCGGTTAGGCGAATCTTCTTACTACGAGGATAACAGAAAGGACTTTAACGCTTTTATTTTCCTGTATAAATTTCCGCAGAAATAAAGGAAATCTTCTTTGTTCTCCAAATATTAATAATTACTTTCCTTGTCAATGCTCGCCCGAAAAATTTGAGGCTGAAAAGAATAGTCTGGAATAATCTAGTTCAAATACCTAATGAGAAATGTTGTGAGCAATTTTTTATTCATTTATTCATTTTGTTGTTCTCTTTTATTTTTCCGTTTCTTGTTTTTTTCTCTCTCAAAAGTAACTAATAAAATTTGACTGATTTCAGTTATATAGGAAGCAACAATATCTTTCTTCTATATCTCTTCTCCTGGAATATAATTTATCCAGTAATTGGAACATCATTCGATAATTCTAGATGTACGTGTCAAAGGTAGCAGCAATCAGTATCCAATACTTTTCTATCCGACTTAGACTGAAAAAGTCCGGGTACAAAAACGAATTCATGTCTTTTAAACAAATGAGAGCCACTGGTTTACAAAAATAAATTTTTGATCTGAGGCAAGAATGGGGATAAGTGATTTTTGTTAATTTGGGTGTGCTGAATTCAAATTTATAAATAGTTTTGCTCTATCACCCCTAGTTTTCTGTTTTTAGATAGTCTCATTTTAGTATAAACAGAGAATATATGTGCATATTTCAAGAGTTGCAGCGGCTTATAACAGATAAAACAGGAGAGATAAAGAACACTGATTGAATAAATATACTTGGATGACACAATTACACAATTCATAGTACCACAGACACTCAAAAGTGTGTTTTCTTAGAAGATCTGGAAGATTTTGTTTCCGGGAGGTCACGCAAGAGTACCCAGCAGAAGTCTCACATCATGCCGGGGTTCCATTTGCCTTGATAGTTGCTTTCCATCCTCGTAATGTCTTGATGGAATCTTTCTCCATGCTCATCACTCACGGCTCTAAGGTTTGGCGGGAAGAAGTTGTGGTGGGAATAGAGAAAATGAATCTGGAGTGACATTCGGTACCCCATATCCTCGTAAGACTTTAGCAACTTCTCAATACAGGCTTGGTAATCTGGTACCCGTGTGTTACCAAGGAAGCCACTACAGACTGACGTGAATGCATCCAATGCTCTCAGTTCCTTTAAGTTAAGAAGCTCCTCAAAATCAGTATCCTTCAGCACTTCTCGGATCTGAGGTCCGACAAAGATGCCCTCTTTGAGCTTAGCAGCACTAAGACCTGGGAACATAGTAGACAAGTGTTGGAAGGCAGCACCATTTTTGTGCAACGCCTTCACGAAATTCTTCATCAAACCGAGCAAGATGTGAAGAGAAGAAAGAAGTACATTATTAATGTCCACCAGAGGATTCTCCTTGAGGCTGTGTTCGCCAGGAACAAAAGTGCTTCTAGACCCTCAGTCTTTCTGCTCGTAATGCTGGGATACAGCTCGACTATCATAGAGACAGAGAAAACAACAGTACTTTGTGAAGCCCGCTTGCATACCCATAAGAAGACCAATGACGTTGAGGTCCCCACACAGACTCCATTGGTACTCGCTGTACTTCATAGCTTCTCAAAGAAGCTGCATATTGTCATAGGACTCCTTTAGATGGACAGAGTGTGCAATAGGAATACTGAGATATTTATTTCTTTTGTGCAGAAGAACACTCTTCAGATTTCGCTTGGAAGAGTCTATGAAAAAACGCTAGTCTGAAGGATTATGTGGCAAACCAAGGGACTTAAACAAGCCAGGTATGTTTGTGCAGTAGCACAACTTGTTTTCTATGTCGAAAAAGGAAGCAAGGTCAATGTTCCGATTCCTGAAACTGGTGATCCTTACATCTTCCTGGACTAGGTTCCACTGTTTAAGTCGAGAAGCCAAGAGCTCTGACTGCTGTTTTGATAGATACAAATCACGAGCAAGATCATTCAGGTCTTCTTACGTGATCCAGTGTGGCTCATTGCTACTTGTTCCAGAAGATGTAGACTCAATATCTTCCAAAGATAGTGACTCGGCAGAATCCCCCCTTGAAGGCATTTCTTCATCTGATGAGGAAAGAAGATCCTTATTTACTGGAGGTGTGGGTACAGGAAGATCATCTGAATGGGGAACAGGGCTCATAGCAGATCGAAGGTTGGGATATTTGATCTTTTTCCTAGAAGATGCATTGAAACCAGTTATATTAGTTAAACAAAAATAACAATCATCTGCGTGGTTTCGCGGCTCTCTCCAAACCTTCAGGACTGCAAAGTTAAAAGCAAAGTTGAAAAGTAAATGTGCATTTGAAAATGTAATACTAATATTTAGTAACCCAAAAGATGTGTAACACGATAGTTGAGGGACACCAACCTCCTGCGCCGCCTGCGAGACAACCTCTTCCAATGACTGGCAGAGACCTGCTGCCTTAACTGTCAAAATCTGTCTTGATATATAACTATATATATATATATATATATATATATAATGTAATACTATCACTTACATTTAGTGCATAATAACTAAAAATATAAGCCATAAGTGTCACAATATTAGAATTAACCCTGAATTAATATCCGCCTTTATGTACCGTATATGCACAAAATGCACACTATTAATATCTAAAAAAACTACAGGTGATGAGTAAAAACGGATTTCAGATTTGAATTCAGCACCTTCAAAGTAGGTAAAAACGGGTATTTTTGTGCTTGCCTCAATTTCTTTGTAAACCAGTGTTATTTAAGCGACATGCCTCTGAAATTAGTCAAGCTGTTCACATAACTTGGCAGGAATATATCATCTAGGGAAAGGATTGTCAACATACCTATAGAGAAGTCATAGATTGCTTTTCCTATGTTGTCGATCATATGGAAAAGTGGTCTCTCTGATAAAATAAAACAGGATTTCTTCCAAGCCTTAGCTGTGTCAGTACTACTGTATGGATTCATGACCTGACTAATAAAACGCATTGAGAAAAATCTAGACGGCATCTATACAAGAATACTACGTGCCCGAAGCAACACCTCATAAAACAGCAGCAGTGTGGCTACTTTCCTCCCATCTCAAAACGCATCCAAGACGAAAAAGAAAGACTGACCTGGGGAATCAAAGACGAACTCTCATGGCTCCGACAGATGGGTGTACCAGTGTTGACTGATCAGGGAGGACTTGCATCGGCTACATGTGAACTCTGAAGTCTAGAGCTTGGCAGGACTAATGGTTTACAAGGAAGGAGAGAGAGGGATGATATTTACCAACCCCTCCGCTTGGGCAGGATATGACAAAAGGTCAATTTTTAAGCGGAGTTTAACAGGTTTTGAATTCAGAGTTTTCCTTCTCCTAGAGTAGTTGCCTCACCAAGGCTGAAGAACCTACTCTGCCCTACTATTTACCCATAGCTGGAGGGAGAATAATTGGATTCATACCTTTCCCAAGGGTATTAGTGCTATGTGAAATGCAATCAGTCAGGTCCAGGATTTGAACTCGTGTCGCCGGGTCCATATCCAGCGACGATAACCATTACACCACGGGCACCTCCCGTGAGGGGGATGGGAGAGACTGTGAGGGAACTACGTGTTATCAAATTGATTTGATGATAATGACATATAATGAGTTGAACAAGAAAAATGGTCATCTTATCTTAGAAATGCTCACCTTAAAATTGGTTTATGGAATCACAGACACTTGGACTTAGAGCCTTGGTCGGGATATAATGATAAGATTAACAAGGACGATAATGATAAAGATCTGCACGGAATCAGAAAGCTTTTTTCGAGAGAAGAATAGTAGTAAGCAGAAAATGTTTACTTTAAAGATGATCGTTGAATTGTTTGTCTAGATATTTTAAAAAATTAACAAAATTCAGAATAAGGGTGATATGGCAATGATTTTTTTTGGTCTCCTCATTTTATTAATGAATCTTTAATTGTTTATCTGCAATATTTAAAATAGGTGTCATTAAAATTTTATTGAGTGGCATTATTTATTCTTGTGTGTGACAGTGCAACTGATAAGGAACATTGCCCCCCACCGCAAGAAAACACCTCATTTATTTTGGCAGTCTTAGAATTCGAGACTTATAAAGCTATGATCCTTTTTTTTTGTTTTAGTTGATGCACATCGATCAGAATTGATGTGAGCATTGTAATGCAGCTATTTTTTTTATCTTATTTTATTTTATTTATTTTAGTGAATTAAATAAGAGAGAAAAGATTAAAAGAAAATACTTTGACGAATGTTTTTAAACAAAGAGTTTGTTTCTCAGTAAGTTACACGATAGAAATAAGATATTGCCATCTTTCTCCACCAATATCTTCAGTTAGTCCAATTATGACGATGTTTTGCATAGATTTAATTGATTCAAGATTTACATCATTTACTAATTGTTCACTCATTAGACTGTGTGATTGTCTTTAATTAAATATAGTAGATGGAGATTATCATTTTAAAAGTAAGCATAAATAAAAGGAAACAGAATAAAAGGAAAAAAGTAAATATAAGAGAAAGAAAGAAAGAAAGAAAGAAAGAAGAAAGGTAGGTATGCGGATTAAATTTTATTAGAAATTGACAAAAAGAATATATACTGAGAAATTAGGAGAAAGAAAGAAAGAAAGAAAGAAAGAAAGAAAGAAAGAAAGAAAGCAGTTTACAGATGTTGTATGAAAAACTAATTTGAAAAATAAACGAAAGAAAGAAAGAAAGAAAGAAAGAAAGAAAGAAAGAAAGAAAATTTGAATATTTTGTATCGGAAACTCATTAAAAAGAAACTATTCTAAAGAAATAAGAACCAGAAGAAAAATAAAGAAAGCAAGAAAAAGTAAAAGGAAAGAAAAAATATAGAAACGAAAGAAAAAAATATAGAAAAGAAAGAAAGAAAGAAATATGAGAAAAAATAGCGACGGGGATTTACAGTAACAAAAAAAGAAAGAAAGAATGAAAAAAAGAAAAAAACATTAAAATCAAAGAAAGAAAGAAAGAAAGAAAGAAAGAAAGAAAGAAAGGAAAAATGGATGTATTCGAAGGATGTATTGTAAGGGAAGTGAATGAAAGAGAGGGAAAAATTAAAAAGAAATATTGAAAATCAATCATTTTGTCAGCGAATCTACACCTTTCAGATCAGTGATGTCTTGATGAGAACAGCAAAAACATCTTATGTTGCGTATCGAGCGTTGACCTAATCCACCATGTTCGTTGACATAGAATTATGGTGACACTTATAAAAGATAGAAATAAATAGAAAAAAAATCTAAGTGGCGGGCGGAAATCCAAAGAAAGAAAATGATTTAGAAAATAGAAATGTATTAATGCAAATAATGAGTCAACTCAGAGCAAATGTTTTAATTATTATTCATCATTAAAAGATAATGTCGTTTTTCTTTCAACTTTTTACTTATCTGTTTTGTTTCTGTTGCACTTAAGACAAAAATAAATCGGCAGCTTGCCAACATGTCTAATTAGACTGAGTAGAAACCAAAAGCATAATTTGATAGAGGATGACGGTGGAGATTGACTGTAGGGTAGAAAAGTACGACAGAGATTACGAAAAATTTGTAATTAATTCAAATACTATCAGAACACTTTCATCAAGAGAGGTAGAAGTGATTGAAGATGGAAGCAGGAAGAAATGATTTCAGCATGGAGAGAAAAGTAAGAATAAAAAGAGATAAAGTAGAAAAACAGAAAATAGGGTAAGAAATAAATAAATAAATAAATAAATAAAGAAAGAAAGAAAGAAAGAAAGAAAGAAAATAAGAGGAAGATTAAACAAAATAAGCCAGAAAGCAAATAAAATAAAGAAAAAGAAGAAAAATATGTAAAAGGCAAATTGATGTTAAACGTGATGGTGAATATTACAATATTTTGAAGAAATAAAGAAAGAAAGAAAAAAGCAAGCAAAAAAGATGAAGCTTAAGGAAAAGAACCAAGGAAGTGAATAAAGTGAAAAAAAGAAACAATAGTTGCTTATTATGCAACTTTTGTTTCTTGATTTTTGGGGGAATATGACTGAGTATATTAAAATATTTTGAAGAAGAAAAGAAAAAAAGAAAGGAAGAAATAAGTAAAGAAAGAAAGAAAGAAAGAAAGAAAGAAAGAAAGAAAGAAAAGCGCAAAAAGAAGGAATAAAAGAACATAGAAATTAGATTAAAAAAGAACGAAAAATGAAGATATGAATAGAGAAATAAAGTAATTGCAGCTTTACTTAAAGTCCTCCTAAGCAATGCCAATTAGCCGCGGAAGAAAAATGTTAACAAAATAACAAATGGAGACTAAGTATAGAACAGAGGAAAAACAAAACAGAAATCTAAACTAAGAAAGTATCAGACATTTATTAAACTAGATATTAAGAAGCCCAAACTGTAGCTGAGTGAAACATTTTTTTATGAAGGAGTTTCAATTGTTCTGACAATGGAACTGTTCAAATTGAGTATGGTGTAAGAATAAGTTCAGCAAAAAGGATTGTGCTCGCTTGAGACAGGAAAGTGAGTTCTTATTGGAAGCACTTTCATAGGCGGGACCAAAGCAGCTCATCAGAAATGTAGCTATAGCAGAGGGACAAACAGGCTAAATTCCAACGATCATAAGTGGCTTTAGTGACGGGGAATGTTTTCCCACTACAAGGCCAGGCAAGTGATTCTTAATCATGGCCATATTTGCCAAAATAAGTTGACAGATCATTGTTTCATCTTCGGGTTATTCTGGTGTTGATATAGGTACAAGAAAACATCGGGCTTTAGATATAATCGGCTTAACACATTTGTTGCATCATTTACAAATGATATCAAATAGGTGTCCCGCTTCAAGTGGCAACTAAAGAATTTTCCAAAGCAGTCGATCGCTTTTAACCGAGTAGCGACCATTAGCATATGAGTATACCAGGGGAGGTTTAATCTTGTTGGAAAGATAGTATTAATACGATAGATGAGTGGTCACTATAAGCATATAGGAAGTATTAATGAACAATTGAAATTCATACTGCACATCGCTTAAACGGCCAGCATGGTTAAAATGTTTCATAACATTCTCATTAAATACAGATGATTGGATTTTGCTAATTGATTTCTAATTGGTGAAGGAGAAGAAAGAAAGAAAGAAGGACAGAAAGAAAGAACTGGGGAAGGTCGAAAGAAGAAAAAGAAGAGAAATGAAAGAATTAAATTAGTAAAAAAACAAAACAATGCAAAAATATGATTGAAATTCGAATCGAGACAAAAAAGAAAAAATATGTATGAAAGAAAGCAAAAAAAATGTAAAATAAAAAATGTTACAATTAATTCAAAGTGGATAAAGAGGAATGAGTGGAGAAAGAAAGAAAGAAAGAAAGAAAGAAAGAAAGAAAGAACTGATGAAGGTAGAAAGAGGAAAAACAAACATGGATCTGAAATAAAAAATACAATAAGTAAAAAACTAAAAAAAAAAAAATTAAAAAATATGATTGAAATACGAATCGAGACGAAAAAGAAAAATATACATGAAAGAAAGCAAAAAAAAAAAAAAATACAAAATACTGATATTATTAATTCCAAGTGGAATGAGTGGAGAAAGAAAGAAAGAAAGAAAGAAAGAAAGAAAGAAGTATAATGAAGATTTTAAAAAATTAAATAGATTAGTGTATTTAAAAAAATGGAACGGAAAGGAATTAAAGAAAGAAAAAGAGGACAATTAAATCGAACAGTAGAAAGAAAGAAAGAAAGAAAGAAAGAAAGAAAGCGCTTAAATCTAGAAAACATAAATTATGAGAATAAAAACGATTAAAGAAGAATTGAAAAATGAAAAAAATAGCAAAAAAAAGAAAGGATTATATGGTGACACTTCTTATTGTTATAGGTGTAAGGTAATCTTTGAGCTAAAACCATCGAAAATGTTAAGATTGTGAATGCTGATTTCAAAGGCTAGAGCTCTTTGTGCACTTTTGGCGATCGGCTCAAGACACTTTAAAATCTCTCAACTTCGATTGCCACTTTATCTTGTGTCTGACTAAACAAAGTCTGATAAATATGACCAAAGAATTAAAAAAAACAACAACAACTTTTCTTTGCTACAATAAAAGGCTATATATTGGAGAAGTGAGTCGAACATTTATTTGAAATTAGAGGTAAAAGGAGATTACGTGTAAGATGGGGAAACAAAACATCCTGGAAAAAAAAAGGAATAATGTACAAGGAAATAAAAAAAAGGTAGATATATCTAAGAAAACGAAATATATAGAAAAATTGGAAGAAATTAAAAAAAAGATCTAAAAGCTGTAAGAAAAAGTGAAGGGAACAAAAGTGCCTCCATAAAAGAAACTATTATTTAGAAACTGAAACAAAAAAATGAAACACAAATGGTAAACATTGAAGGAAAAAAAAAATAAACTGAATAAATTGAGATGCAAATGTTTAATAGTGTCTGGGTCCCGGCGGCTTCAGGATGAAATGGTCTACCTATTTTCTGTTCCTGTTCCACACAATTACAATCGGTTGGTGCTCGTTGTCACAGTGGCAACTGACGCATTTCGATTGATGAGATTCTACGTTCGAGTCATCAAATAGACACTCTCAACAAATTTCAATATTCTGCATCTACTTAATATACCAGTAACCTCACTTGATCTTTCGTCAGAAAATAAAGATTACCTTAGTTTGGCACGAGGAAAGAGGTATGATGTACTCAGTGAGGTTCAAACTCAGTTGTAATTGTCTACAAGCTTGCTAAAATTTATACCACGTGAGTAATTCTATGAATTAGAATTTGGAACAATACAGAGGATATAGAAAACAAGGAGTAATAAACTCGTACACGTCATTTAAAAATACAAACTTAAATTTAATTAAACAATTTCTTACTTTAATTTTTTGAAAGTTGACCAAATTTTGTATATATATATATATATATATATAGATATGTTTGTGTGTGTGTGTGTGTGTGTGTGTGTGTGTGTGTTCAAGCAGCACATTTTCTTGTAAGCATATTTTATTGAAAGTTACAAATAGGGATTTGGTGTTTAGCTTTTTGTTGGCCTTTTCCTTTTGACCAAGGAAATGTAGCAACTATGTGGTGATGGCTGTTTAAACATTGTTTGAAGTTTACTGATTGAACTAAAACATTAGAGATTCAGGGTGATTTTCAAACAGCCTTTTAAAATAGTTGCTACGTAGAGTTCGTAAACAATAAAAAAGACAATAAAAAGTTAAACATCAAATCTTTGTATATTCAATAATATATATATATATATATATATATATATATATATATATATATATATACATATGTGTGTGTGTATGTGTGTGCATGGAACTATCACATCAGTATCATAAAACGAGAAGCTTTTTCTAGTTTAAAGTATGTAGCGGTATTACACATCATACCTAAAATTTTCAAAATTTCACTTAAACTGCAGAGTACCACCCAACGTTAGTTAACTCTACAAAGGATAACGGCCATTGAAAGTTTTACACTTTTTTGAAGAAATACTGTATAAATTTATTTGCCTGATAATGACTTAGGAAACTTAACATGAATATTTCCAAACAATCCATGCTAAGCCTAATGATATTGACAATACTAATACAAAGATTTTGCGAGTAGTCTACAGTAATTCAGCTCCATGGCAGACTTGGAAGCTGGCTGACAGGTAGAGGCTATCCAAATGACAGCATTGCTAAGAACGGCCAGTATCCTGAGACGAGTCCTGGAGACTTGAGGGGACTTGCTGTCAGTCAAACTCCAGTAAATAATAATAATAATAATAATAATGATAATAATAATAATAATAATAATAATAATAATAATAATAAGAAGAAGAAGAAGAAGAAGAAGAAGACAACGCCGTAAGAAGCACTCAGCAAAAAAAAAACAAAAAACAACGCTGTAAGAACCAATCATATCAAAGCGAGAATAGAAAAGACGCAACAAAATAGCAAATGTAGGCTATGCGGTGAGAGAGATGAAACCATCAATCACATAATAAGCGAATGCAGCAAATTAGCGCAGAAGGAATATAAGACTAGACACGACTAGTCCGGCAAGGAGATGTGCAAGAAATTTATATTTGACTATACGAACAAAAGGTATATGCACAAAACACCACCTGTCCTAGAAAATAACACACAAACACCCGGATCGCCGAATCTCGGCCAGAAGCCCAGACCAAGTAATAACACGGGTTTACAAAGAAATTGAGGTAAGCACAAAAATACCCGTTTTTACCTAATTTGAGGATGCCGAGTTCAAATTTGAAATCCATTTTTACTTATCACCTCTATTTTTTTTTAGATATGCATAGTGTGCAGTTTGTGCATATACGGTACATAAAGGCGTATATGAATTCAGGGTTAATTCTAATATTGTGACACATATGGCTTATTTTTTAGTTATTATGCACTAAATGTAAGGGATAGCATTACATTATATATATATATATATATAGTTACATATCAAGACGGACTTTGACAGTTAAGGCAGCAGGTCTCAATCCACTCTCTGCCAGTCATTGGAAGAGGTTGTCTCGCAGGCAGCGCAGGATGTTGGTGTCCCTCAACTATCGTGTTACACATCTTTTGGGTTACTAAATATGAGTATTACATTTTCAAATGCACATTTACTTTTCAACTTTGCAGTCTCGATGGTTTGGAGAGAGCCACGAAACCACGCAGATGATTGTTATTTTTCTTTAACTAATATAACTGGTTTCAATGCATCTTCTAGGAAAAAGATCAAATATCCCAACCTTCGATCTGCTATGGGACCCGTTCCCCATTCAGATGATCTTCCTGTACCCACACCTCCAGTAAATAAGGATCTTCTTTCCTCATCAGATGAAGAAATGCCTTCAAGGGAGGATTCTGCCGAGTCAATATCTTTGGAAGATATTGAGTCTACATATTCAGGAACAAGTAGCAATGAGCCACACTGGATCACGTAAGAAGACCTGAATGATCTTGCTCGTGGTTTGTATCTGTCAAAACTGCAGTCAGAGCTCTTGGCGTCTTGGCTTAAACAGTGGAACATAGTCCAGGAAGATGTAAGAATCACCAGTTTCAGGAATTGGAACAAAGACCTTGTTTCATTTTTCGACATGGAAAACAAGTTGTGCTACTGCACAAACATACCTGGCTTGTTTACGTCCCTTGGTTTGCCACATAATCCTTTAGACTAGCGTCTTTTCATCGAATCTTCCAAGCGAAGTCTCAAGAGTGTTCTTCTACACAACGGGAATACATATCCCAGTAATCCCATTGCACACTCTGTCCATCTAAACGAGTTTTATGACAATAAGGAGCTTTTTTTAGAAGCTATTAAGTACAGCGAGTACCAATGGAGTCTGTGTGGGGACCTCAACGTCATTGGTCTTCTTATGGGTATGCAAGCGGGCTTCACAAAGTACTGTTGTTTTCTCTGTCTCTATGATAGTCGAGCTGTATCCCAGCATTACGAGCAGAAAGACTGAGGGTCTAGAAGCACTTTTGTTCCTGGCGAACACAGCCTCAAGGAGAATCCTCTGGTGGACATTAATAATGTACTTCTTTCTTCTCTTCACATCTTGCTCGGTTTGATGAAGAATTTCGTGAAGGCGTTGCACAAAAATGGTGCTGCCTTCCAACACTTGTCTACTATGTTCCCAGGTTTTAGTGCTGCTAAGCTCAAAGAGGGCATCTTTGTCGGACCTCAGATCCGAGAAGTGCTGAAGGATACTGATTTTGAGGAGCTTCTTAACTTAAAGGAACTGAGAGCATGGGAAGCATTCCAGTCAGTCTGTAGTGGCTTCCTGGGTAACACACGCGTACCAGATTACCAAGCCTGTATTGAGTTGCTAAAGTCCTACGTGGATATGCGGTGCCGAATGTCACTCAAGATTCATTTTCTCCCTTCCCACCTCAACTTCTTCCCGCCAAACCTTAGAGCAGTGAGTGATGAGCATAGAGAAAGATTCCACCAAGACATTACGAAGATGGAAAGCAACTATCAAGGCAAATGGTACCCCGGGATGATGGGAGACTTCTTCTGGATGCTCCTGCGTGACATCCCGGAGACAAAATACACCAGATCTTCTAAGAAAACACTCTTTTGAGTGTCTGTGGTACTATGAATTGTGTAATTGTGTCATCCAAGTATATTGATTCAATCAGTATTCTTTATCTATCCTGTTTTATCTGTTATAAGCTGCTGCAACTCTTGAAATATGAACATATATTCTCTGTTTCAGGGGGTGGAAACAAGGGAGGAAATGAAAAATTACTGGAAAAATTTTGTAACTAATGGTAGATATAGAAGGGCCATTTCCCCTTTCCCATATCACGTGACTTGAATTATTTTGCTAAAAGCTGCTAATCAGTAGCAGATAGGCATCATATAATGTTATAGGATACTTGAAACTCTGACCAATAATCGAATCGAACGAATGTCGCTGGGTTTTAACGACTAAAGAATATCAGTGTAATAGTTTGAATAACACATAAAGATATTAAACGATTTGTTTTTAAAAAAATAGTTGACTATTGAACTTTAACTAAGTGAAAACTTCGCAAATTTAAGATGTTTTTCATTTTTTGAAATTGTAATCCGCTTAAGTGTTCTCTAAGAGCACCTGGTCACATCTGTGACTGGAGCAGAGATAATAAACAACACCTGAGTCTGGCATAGCCACAATATAAGAAAAATGTATGCGACCGTCGTCGAAGGTGACCCGAAAGCTCTCTTTTTCATTGCTACTAAACCTTGGTGTAGAGGAGGTCACTATTCTTTTCCCTGGATTGTTCCACTTTACCCTCGATCCGTCCTCGACGCTGCTGGGTGTTAAACAAGGAGGTATTTAGTACCATTTTTGAATCTTTGGTATGACTTGACCTGGTATTGAACCTAGTTCTCCCGGGCTATTGGTGAACACTCTTCCCACTAAGCCATTGGGATAGAAATACTTGATATCATATAACAGTATGCAAACAAATTATCATTATTTGTAGACCATTGGCAAACACTCTACCCATTTGAACAATGGGCCGGTACTACGTATAAAAATGAAAAATCCAAACCGAATTAAATGTGACCAAGGCAACAGGTCTGGGTTTCATGATCGGCAGGTGTGGCTTCATTGACAACGTGGTGGGCACAGTTGGCAACCTACGAATTTTGGCCATACAAGCAATGATCAAAGCAACCACTCAACTAAGTGCCACCAAGGGAAAAAATGGATTTGGGTATGCAACAAGCGTGTACTTCACTACAGTCTTGAGAGCAATCCAACACAAAGAGTGTATAGAAAAAATTGTAAGAAATTTAGGCACAATCTGTTAGATTTATTACAACAAGCTAAAGATTTTCTGACCAAGCTAGAATGGAATCAAAGAAACGTTAGTTTTCTGACCTTGATATATTAGAAATATGTGAACAAGTAAATAGGAAAAAGATCAATGAGACTTTACAACCCGAATCGAAACGCTATAATAGTGAATAGTAACAGTTCCCTAAGTGAATGAAACGCAAAATACTTAAAACCGAAACCAGCACACCCGAAAACCATAAAACAAATATTAACTCTAAAGAGAAAATAAAGATAGTAAAGAAAGTTATGACTTAAAGGAAGACTACATTACCAACTTTCAGTAACCAAGATAATAAAAAAAAACATTTAAGATCAACAAATTATTACCAAATATCTAAACAGTCGTTATCATTGAATTGATCAAGCTAAATTATACCGGAGTGAAATTAGCCTGTGATAAAAAACGGCGTTCCCATAAAGAATGCGAACAAAATCCAAAACCTTGAAGGGAAATTAAGCAAGAAGGACTAGTAAAGAAGTTGTGACAAGCGAAACTGTTAAGGAAGGGAAAAAATACGGGATATGTTAAGATGAAAAGATCAAACTGCAGACGAATCTGACAATGCAACTTGCAAAGATAAATCAAAAGAGGAAGAAGAGATATTCAGAAGATACCGAGATGGGGGCAAGCAATGCAATCAAAACATTTCTTTCTAATGTAATGAAAGAAAAGTCTACCAACAAGTGCGAGGAAAATGCGTGAAGACATGCCAAAAACTGGATACAAAGGAAGCAAAACTATTTTGAAGCAAAATCAGGGAACGGAAAAAGCATGACAGAAATATTGAATGGATTGATAAAATGGAAAAAGAATTGCAAAGATTTGAATAAGGCTCTAAGGGGATCTACACCTGGAATCGCGCTGAGCAACCCGGAAAAACAACTGAATTAGAAAACGCCATGCCATGACAATATACATGGATAAAAGAAGTAAATATACCCAAATGGATAACAAAACGAAAAACTACCCGGCACCAGCAACTGTAGACCAATAACGTGTCTACTTATGATATGGAAAATCCAAACCTCACAGAGTAGGGAGGGGATCTATTACAAACTAGTTAACCGCGGACAGTCCTGAAAAGAGAATGGATTTTACAAGGGAAAAATAGGAAAAGTAGGAATATTGAAAGCAGATACCATCAAACAAGTGGAAATGAAAGAAAAAAGAAGAAAAAAGTAACTCACCGAATGAGAAACCTTCTCGAAACCAAGCTATCCAGCGGGGTCTCATGAAAAAGATAAACACGTGGGCTATCCCCATAGTAAATACTTGGGACCATTGTAAAAATGGACTCGGAAAGAACTTCAACATAGAAGACAAGCGGACAAAAAAATTGATGAAGATGCACAAAGCCTTGCAGCCGAGTGATGACTATACGAATCAAGAAAAGAAGGAGGAATAAGACTCGAAGCGTGGAAGCGTCAATACATGGACTAAAAGACTGCATAAAAAGCCAAGAAACCGACCAGAAACATTCCTGACAACATAACTATCAAATGAACAAAGATAACTTGGAAACAGAAATGGGAAGAAAAACAACAGTATGGATATTTAAAATGAAAACCTAACGAAATCTCAATCCTGTACATGGCTAAGAAAGGTAAACTTTATGAGATAAACTAAACCTCTTCTAATAGGATCACAAAACAACGGCGTGTGGACCATTTTAGTTAAGGCAAAAATAGATAAGACGCAACAGTATAGCAAGTGTAGATTATGTGGTAATAGAAACGAAACTATTAATCGCATAATAAGCGGGGTATATGACTAAACTCAAGTGGGTTGGCAAGGTGATCCACAGGGAATTGTGCAAGCAATCAAAATCTGACACAACAGAAATGGTATCTGCATAACCCAGAATCCGTTTTGGAGAATGAAACCCTCATAATTATCTGGGATTTTGAAATACAAACACATTACCTGATACTGGACAAATAAACAGATCTATTGATAAGTAACAAAAAAAAAAGAAAAAAAGAAAAAAACGGGATCCTGCCGTATAGTGAACATTGTCATCCCAATGGACCACAGAGTGGTAATCAAAGAAAAAGAAAAGAGGTGCAATTACTTAGACCTTATCAGAAAACTAAAATTTATGGAACATGAAATTGACGTTGATACTAATTGTAATTGGTGCGCTCGGAATAGTCATCAAATGCTTTGTAAGGGGAATGGAGAGTTGGAAATCAGAAAACGAGTCGAGACCATGCAAATCAGCCAGAATACTGTGTAAATCCCTGGATACCTGCGGAGACATGCTGTCATATAAATTCCAGTGAAAACCATCTGCTAATGCTTAAGTGAAGATCTTGCAAGCATTAATAGATAATTTGCAGAAATATAGCAAGTACATGTTATGTTAATTAAGCGAATTCAGCAACTGGCAAGAAAAGCAGACAGGACTAGGCTCAATTGGGTGGGAAAGATGATCCACTGGGAAGTATGCAATATATTAAGATTTGACAATTCTGACAGATGGCATATACAGAAATCAGAATCTGTTCTAGAAAATGAGGCACAAAGAGTTCTCTGGAACTAAGAGATACCAACGCCCCCAAGACCGGCAAGTATTCAAGACCTATTACTAATTAAAGAAGAAACCTGCCATTTTATAGATTTTGCCGTTTCAGTAGATCACTGAGAGAGGAGAAAAGAAAGCAAAAAGATTGCCAAATACTTGGTTCTTGCTAGAGCTCTGAAAATACGGTGGAACGTGAAAGTGACGACAATATCTGTTGTTTTTGATGCCCATAAAACGGTTTCCAAAGGCCAGAGAAGGAGACTGGGGCAGCTTTTGACCCATGAAGATTTGCTGTCACTCAAACTTCCGAGAAAACCCACTTATGTTATCTATTAAGCAGAGAGTCATTTAATATTTCAAACAAATCGTAAATTTGGATCTTAAATAAAAGAAATCTTTTTGGTGCTCAAAATACTTGTTTCGATTTTAAGAACAAGTCACGTCATAAAACTCGAGTCTATAATTGTTAAAAAAAAATCCTTCATCATTCCTTCGAACATTTCTCCTTTCAGAAGAATATTTAATTAAAGAAGGTCAAATAATTGCCACGAATAAAACTTTCAATAAATAGACGTATACCTTAGTTTGTTTATTCACTAATGTTTTCGCCAGTCAGCATTTTAAAAATTGTATTTTGGTGTTTGACATTCTGACATCAAAACACCGACTGATTACAACAATAAATGTCAGTTGTCGAAGAGAAAAACCCCGGATGACAGATTGTGCGATAATTAAAAATCAAATTGACTTCGAAATAAAGAAATTTACTTTTTTCTTTTTGTACGGAAAATTAATGAAAAGATAGATGGTGAATTATTTTGTTAAGAATAGACAATGGAAGAAAAGTTGGGTAAAAAAATACGTACAAAAAAAGCAAGGAAGAATGAAAAATAACAAAAAGATATGAATTAAGAAATAGGGAAATGAGAAGTTAAGAAAAAGGAAAGAAACACAGATATGGAAAGAAAAAGCGAAAGTAAAAGAAAAAAGTTAAGAATAAATAAGAATGAAATATTACGATAAAAGTGAAGGTAATATGTGAGAGAGAATTCTAGACAGAGGGAAACGGTAAAAAACAAACTTGGAATATGAAAATTAGGAAAGAAAACTCTTTGAAAAAATATACTGTAAAAAGAAATAAATAAATAAAAATAAAACAAAACAAGATTTTCAAAAAGCGAAATACTTTTATTAAGATGAACGAAACAAAGAGCGAAAGAAAAAATATCAAAGGAAAAAATAAAAACGAGAGGCAAAAAAAAAAAAAAAAAAAAAATAAGCCATCTACTAATAAAATAAAAATAAGAAAAAATATAGCGTAGAATAAATAAATGATTATAAAAATCAAGAAAACAGAAATAAAGAAAAGAAAGAAAGAAAGAAAGAAACTCAAATACAAGTTACTAAGGAAAAGTGGGGGAAAAGAAAGAAAGGAAGAAATAAACTTAAATACGTGTTACTAAGTAAAATATGGGAAAAAGAAAGAAAGAAAGAAAGAAAGAAACTCAAATACGTGTTACTAGGGAAAAGTGGGGAAAAAGAAAGAAAGAAAGAAAAAAGAAAGAAAGAAACTCAAATACGCGTTACTAAGGAAAATTGGGGAAAAGGAAAGAAAAGAAAAATGACAAAAATAAAAGAAATAAAAGAAAATATTTTTTTTAAATTGAAATAAAACTTGAAAGAAAATAATCTGCACAAAATAAACAAAAAATAAAAAAAATAAAAGATATGTATTCGCCAATTGATGCTGTAAGCAAATTATTTTAGTGGAAATTTCTTTCTAAATTCGGCTCAAATAATTTGCTTTCATTCGTCTACGGGGCAACAAAAAGCGAAGTTCATGAAATATGGCTTTGAATACCATTCAATTTGTCTGGATTCGTCTGCTTGTTTCTGTTGTCTGATTCAAGTTATTTATTATCCTGGACTATTTCAACTGTTTTTTTCTTATTTCCTCTTGACAAATTTCACTTGTTCTCGGGCAAAGTAACGCCAACAATTTATAGACCAACAATTGACATACAGAAAAATAATTCATTTCTTTCCACGCCTGACCTCAGCAGAAAAAAAGCAGATTAAAAGGAACGTATTATCGCGATTTACCACCAAATACGCTTAATGCTTTAACTCTCAAAGAAATGTGAAATATTTGCAAAGATTTCATTATATTTTTCTTGACTTCATGTAAAGACTATGGAGTCAGCCTTTACACTAATGTTTTCGTTTTGGGTCTTTTATTTTACTTTTTAACAAATTAACAAATCACAAATATAGCAACTGCAATGTTTGTTTCATTCTAAGTATTCTGAGTTTGTGTCGTGAAATATACTTCAAACCAGTCAAGTTCTGTTTATTTTAAGTACTGAATTATTTGACTATATTAAATACACAAAGAATCAAGAAATTAATGTTGAGGAAAAATTGTGGAATCAACATCAAAAAGTCCTAATCATTACTTTCTTTCTATTTTTCAGTCTTTTATGATAGTCTAAATCGTTTCAAACATTGACTTAACAAATTAAATACGACATTCACTATTAAACTGTTGGTAACTTTCTTGAACAATGGCTGAAAATAGTTTGGCAGGATGCAACCGTAATATGAGATATTTTTTATTCTATTTTATATTTCAATCGTATAAAGATTGGTTGATTGATTAATTTTAACATAATTTAAGTCTGTCTAAGGTTATTTTATACTTTCGTGCGTTCTCTGGCAAAGTCTAAGAACTTATTTCTTTTTTTCGCTTTCTCAGTGGTCCACCAGGACGGTAAAGTCCACTATTATTATTATTATTATTATTATTATTATTATTATTATTATTATTATTATTCATTCATTCATTCATTCCTTGAGAGTTTTTCACATCTCTGTTAGCTTATGGTCTTTCACTGGAGTTTGAGTGACAGCAAGTCTCCTCAAGTCTCCAAGATTCTTGTCAGTATTCTAGTCATTCTCAATGATGTAGTAGCTTGGATGATCTCCACTCGTCATCATATTTCCAAGTCATCCAGTCCTTTTATTAATCCTTTGGTGATTGTACCAAGAGCCCAAATTACGATTGGTATTATTGTCACTTTCATATTCCACAGTGTTTTCAATTCCCTAGCGAGGTCCAGGTACTTATCCTTCTTTTACTTTCTTTCATTTTTTATTCTGTGAACAGATGGGATAGCAAAGTCGAAAATTTTACAAGTTCTCTTTTTTTTGTTTTGGATTAATATAAGGTCTTATCCTCACTACTTTGAGCATGTTATACTCTTCAATGAAAGGGAACAAAATATTTTATTTTCCCGAGCAGATTTTGACACAAGGTCGTGTATATTGCCTGGTCACTCAAGCGTATGAGGTTGTCATTTATTATTAATATTATTTTTCATCTATTTATTTATTAATCTAAAATAGTTTCTAAGTCGAACAAAAAGATAAAGAAAAATTTTGTGAGTGATTTATTGAATGATTACTTGTAAACAAAGATACACAGTATTGAATGTTCGATCGTCTACACAACAAACAAAAAGTTAGAGATCTGCAAATGTTGTGTGTATCTTTAAGTAACTTCGACACGTGTAAACTTAAAAAGCCTTCGGCTAAATGATCCCGTCGTTTGTCATTGAAGTGGATCAGAGATACGAAGCATAGGTCACTGTTTAAGTCTATCGATTGACTCCAAAACTGCCCATCAGCCGGATGCTGTCAAGTTGTTATCGCTTTTTAAGATTCTACAGGAAGCAGTCTCCAAAATCTTTACCTGCCGGCAATTTTCAATACAAGACAACTGCGCCGTGCAAGATAATCTGCAACTTTTGGCTCTGTCTATTCTAACTTCAGTTTTGAGCTCAAAAGGTAACAAAAGTAAACGATTTTTCTCTTTGAGATAACAATGTGGCTTTGTCGAAATTGTTTGGAGGTTTTCTCTACTTTATAAAGAAAAGAACAGACACGGCTCAGTTTGTTGTGATGCTTATTCTTAAATAAAGTCATTTCAAATTATTTCTGATCGCATTAGATTTACATTTCAGCACCTTTACAAAGTCTAAAGTTCCTCTTCTGCCCTAATATATAAGCCACAGCTAAAGAAAAGATGAGAGGAATCTTCAATGAAAATGCTGCGAAGTAAAAATAAAACGAACATCATAGAATAGGATTCTTGGTTCTGCTGCATAAAATATGCAGCAGAACCAACAATCAAATTGAACTTTAGACTTTGTAAAGAAATAAAGAAATAAAGATAAAACAAAACAAGATTTTTAAAAAGCGAAATACTTTTATTCAGATGAAAGAAACAAAGAACGAAAGAAAAAATATCAAAGGAAAAAACAAAAAAGAAAGGCAAAAAAAAAAGAAAAGAAATAAGCCATCTACTAATATAATAAAAATAAAAAATAAAGCGTAGAATAAATAAATGATTATAAAAACCAAGAAAAAAGAAATAAAGAAAAGAAAGAAAGAAAGAAACTCTAATACATGTTACTAAGGAAAATTGGGGAGAAAGAAAGAAAGAAAGAATGAAAGAAAATCAAATACGAGTTACTAAGGAAAATTAGGAAAAAAGAAAGGAAGAAATAAACTTAAATACGTTTTACTAAGTAAAAGATGGGAAAAAGAAAGAAAGAAAGAAAGAAAGAAAGACAGAAAAAAAGGGTTCAATTTGATTGTTGGTTCTGCTACATAAGATATGCAGCGGAACCAACAATCACCCTTTTCTACATCTCTATAGAAACGTTCATTCTATAATGTTTGTTTTTTTTTATTACTTTGCGGCATTTTAAAGTTACCTTTAGGTTAATTGTAGCTCTGAACTTCACATAAGCAAGTTCATTTCACGATCATTTATATTATCATCTCGTGATATAATCAGCAAAATTATAGTTTTCTTAGGCCTTTTAACACTATAAAAAAGTCAGTTTATACAACATAAAAATTTCATAAACATGGATTATTCTTTTCCCCAGTTTTATCATCTTTCCCTGATAGACGATAGGGATAGGTATATTTGAATATGTACGTAACAGACTATTTCTGTACAATGTCTATTTAAACACACACCACGATATATTGCTATTAACGTCAGACATTAAGTTAATATCGCAATTCATTAATTTTAACAACGCGGTGTAAATGTTATCGAGTGATAGTTTTTCAATGCCTGAACTCATTACCTTATACAAGATTTTCGGTTTTATACTCAAATGTCATTAAGGCAAGTTGATGGTTTTTATATTTTTATATACACGTCTAAAAAACTATAATTTTGCTGACCCAAATTAAAATACTGGATGAAGTTGTTTGTCTTTCAGTTCACACAAGTAAAAGTATGAATCGATCTGTTCGCTACTCACTTATAGATAAATGGTTGGAAAGATTGGGTTCTTTCGTCTGAGTTAAACAACTTGTATAGAAGGAAAACTACTTATACCCACTAGCTTTATTTAGCTTAGAATGACCTTGTCTTACGTCCTGCCAATGCTGAAGTGTCAAGTAAATACTTACTTTTAACAACAGTTCTAAACATAGATTTGGAAATCAATGTCTCTGATTTTGATAAGTTTAACAAAATCTGCTTTCTGAAGACAATGTATTTTATTTTTCGGTGTAATCCAAACAGATATCATTTGAAATTCAGATTTTGAATTGATTTCTTTAACTAGATTTAACATTTTGGCTGATGGCGAGTTGTGACACTTGGCTTTTTCTGTCTCTTGGTAAGCGAGCTGTTAACAAAAGCAAGTCCAATAAGCTGACACCTACCCAACAATGTTATCCTTTTCTACATGGATACAGACAGATTCTACAGGAAGCAGAGGTGTCTAAGGCAATTTAAACGGTAAATCACATAAAACCTCGTATTTTCAATCTATAGATATAGAAAAAGAATGTTATTATAGCCATTGACATATTCAGTAGATAATATCATTATTATTTTACTCCAGGGGTTTTTTGACACCAGGGTTAGCCGGAAATATTTCACTGAATTTTGAGTCACCTCAGATCTCCAGGATTCTTATAGATATTCCTACGGATTTCTGGATGGTACCATCTACGACTGATTTAATTTCCCGCAATTCTTTCTTAATCCAGTATGGACTGTTTTAAGTTCACCAATTATAATTCGTATCACCATCAACCTTATGTTTCGCAGCTTTTTAGTTCTCTGGCAAGATCCAAGAACTTATCTATCTTTTCATTTTCTTTTATTTTTACTTTGTGGTCTACTAAAACCGCAAAATTCGCAAGATGGCCATTGTATATTGTTTTTTTTAATTATCATTTGGTTTGGTCTTCTAGCTGCGATTAGGTGATCTGTTTGAATCTCAAAATACCAGATAATTTTATGCGTCAAATTCTCTGGGATGGATTATAGTTTGTGCATATACCATGTGGTGTTATGGTAAAAAACAATCTCTTGCGCAATTCATCGTGCATCATTTTTCCCACCCGATCGTGGTGTAAAAAATGTTGCCCTTCCGGTAAAAGACAGAATGAAAATCATGGAAAGCAGGAAAATTATTGGAACTTATCAGAAAAATAGAATAAAACTGAGGAACATACGGTTGTGGTTGATACCAGTTTTATTTGGAATACGTAGAACAACCCCAAAGGCATGGAAAGGGAACTGGAACCATTCAAACGAAGGAAGAATCAAGACCATTCCGACAACAGCATTGCTGAGATCAGTTAGTATACCCTGGGAAGTACTAGAGACGTAGGGAGACGCTGGTGAAAAAAACCCTCATATACAGAGGAGACGAAACGATCAATCACTTAATAAGCACAGAGGGAGTATAAGACTAAACACGACTGGGTCGGCAAGGTGGGAGATGTGCAAGAAATGTAAATTTCCCCATCCAAACAAATGCTTTATGCACAACCCAGCAGCTGTCTTGGAGAATGACACACACAAACTTCTATAGGACTTTGACATACACACGGATCACCAAATCTTGGCCAGAAGACCAGACCTTATAGTAATCGACAAAAAGAAATCCTGCAAAATGATAGATTTTGCTGTCCCAGCTGAACACAGAATAAAACTGAAAGAAAGTGAAAAGAAGAATAAATATCTCGACCTTGCTAGGGAACTGAAAAAATTATGGAACATGAAGGTGACGATTATACCAAATGAGATTGGTGCACTCAGTACAGTAACTAAAGGACTATTAAAGAGACTGGAGGACTTGGAGGTTGGCGGACGGGTGGAGACCATACAGACTAACGCATTGTTGAAAACGGCCAGAATACTGAGAAGAGTCCTGGAGACTTGAGGAGACTTGCTGTCACACAAACTCCATTGAAAGACCATCAGCTAACGCTGATGTGTAAAACTCTTAAGGAGTAGATAATAATAATAATAATTAGCAAAAAAAAAAGAACTTTTCCTATAGTAGACTTTGCCATCCCAGCGAACCACAAAAGTGTAACGATACACGAGTACTTAGATCTTGCCAGAGAACTAAGAAAGATGTGGATCATGAAAATGATCGCGATATCAATTGCAATTTGCGCGATTGGAACATTTCCAAAAGGTTTGGAAAGGAGATTGGAAGGGTTGGAAACGGTAGGAGAAATCGGGAATATCTAAAATACAGCATTATAAAGATCAGCCAGGATACTCAGAAGAGTACTGGAGTCCTGAGAAGATTTGCTGACCCACAAACTCGAGTGAAAGATCATTAGCAAACACGGATATGTAAAACTCGCGAGGAGTATACAAACTTAGTAAATTGGAAGAAAAGATCAATCACCTAATATACATGGACGACATCAAACTGTGTGCTAAAAACGAAAAAGAAATGAAAACCCTAATACTAGCAGTGAGAATACACAGTCAGGACATAGGGATGGAATTTGGCATAGAAAAATCTTCCATGCTAGTAGTGAAAAGCAGGAAGACACATAATGAAAGGAATTAAACTACTAAATTAAGAAAAAATAGAACGCACAGTGAAAAAGGAAACGTAAAACTACTTGGGAATATTGGTGGCAGACACCATCAAATAAGTGGACATGAGAAAAGAAAATTAAAAAATATCTCAGGAGTACAAAAAGCTTCTCGGAACCAAACTATATAGCAGGAACCTTATAAAAGGGATAAATACCTGAACTGCTCCTCTCGTAAGATACTCGAGACCATTCTTGACGTCCACTAGAGTAAAATTTACACAAATGCACCAGACCACAAGAAAAGTATTGACGATGCATAAAGCCTTACATATCAGAGATATTGCTGACAGACTATAAAACAATAAACGATTGTGACAAACTAGAGTAAAACTGGTGCAAGACTAGATACAATATGGTGGGGAAAGTGATCCACTATGAAATGTGCACAAATAAAATTTTGACCATGCTTGTAAATGGTACATGCTGAAACCAGAATCCGTCTTGGATAATAAGACGCATAAAATGTTATGGTATTTTGACGTAAAAACAGATCACATAATTCCGGCCTGAAGACCAAACTAACTGATAATTAACAAACGAAAAGGAAACCTGCCATGTAGTGAACTTCGGTGTCCCGGTGGACCACAAAGTGAAAATCACAGAAGCCAAAAAGAGAGACAGGTACTTACACCTTCCTAGACAACGAAGAAACCCGCGGAATATGAATGTAACGGAATGTAACGGAAATACTAATTGAAATTGGCGCACTTGAAACGGTTTCCAAAGCCTTGAAAAATAGACTAGAAGATTTGGAAAAAAAAGGACGAATCGAGACCATCCAAACTACAGTATTGTTAAGATTGGCCATAATGCTCAGAAGAATCCTGGAAATCGGAGCCGACTTGCTGTCACTCAACCTATATTAAGAGATCATCAGCAAACGCTGGAGTAAAAAATACTAGCAAGAAGAAGAACAATAAGAAGAAGACATAATTATGTGTGATGAATCACAAGTGTTACGTACAAATAGAGTTAAAACAGGAATAAAGGAAAATGCAGAGACGTCGATATACAGAATGTGCAAAGAGAAAGATAAGTCAGTCTGCCATATGTTAGTAGTTTTCATAAGTCTGAGAAAAAAAGACAACGAAGACAAATTTGATTCTGAATCCAAAACACAGGAAAATATTTTACGACAACGCTAGTTTAAAATAAGCAATGAATGGTATCATCACAAACCGGAAGAGTACTGTAGGGAATCATCAATTTGAAATGTTTTTAGACTAAAAAAAACTAATTAAATAGAATCGCTTATAGATAACCACGGTGACCAAGACAATCCAGTTAAAACGAACAAAAGAGCAAAAAGTGGAGGGAAATAAGACTCATGATTCTTGTTAAGAAGATTATGAAGAGAATACAAAATTTATATATATATATATATATATATATATATATATATATATATTATAAATGGTTGAGGAAGTCTTTCATTTTCAGACCCATAACTCCTGTCTGAAGATTGTGTTTAATCGAGATATTTAAGTTTTTGTCAAGGAACTATGAATTAGACTGAGGTAACTGTTTTAGCTTGCACACACACACACACACACACACACGCATATATATATATATATATATAAAGAACAAGAGAGATAGACAATTAGACATATTTATTTATAAGTAGAGAGAGAGAGAGAGAGAGAGAGAGAGACGGCTTGTTACTTGTACTCCTGACACAGGAATAAATAGGCCTAGTCATTTGGGGCTGTAGAATACATCGACAGCATCTCTGCAGTGGGATAAGACTCCCCCAACGAGTGTCCAAGATATGACACTAAAAAATTTGGTGGTGAGGCTTCAGTAATGAAGGAGCTTTAAGGAATGTGGAGTATCCCTTTTTTCCAATCGCTCCCAGATCCACTCAGACCTTGAGTGGTAGCACCTGAGAGGGTCAAATATAACTAAACTGTGTGCTTATGTTAAACTGAACTCTTTGAAATAGAATTGTTTTTGACTTTTATACTGTTTACTTGTGTTAAACTGAATTGTTTGAAATAGAACTGTTTATATGTATATAAGTGGATTCGGCATTGAATAACCTATAATGGTTGAAATACCATAAAACTAAACCAAACCAAAATGTTTTGATTCGCTGTTAAATGACCCGAAAAGAGTTGATATGCGTAAAACAAAACAACCAGCCAATCAAAAGGGCTAACTGTATTCTTCCGAATGAAAACACATACGCACACATACACACAAATAAAAAAAGACGCAATCACAGACTACCCAGACGTTTTAAGTTTTGCCCAGTCGGCTGGGGCTGTTGAATACACCGACTGCTTCTCTGCAGAGGGGTAAGACCCACCCCAACGAGTGTCCTAGATATGACACTAAACAATCTGATGGTGAGGTTCCAGCAGTGCTGGAGCTTTGGGGAATGGGGAGTACCCCTTCATTGCCATCGCTCCCAGGTCCACTCTGGCCCGGAGTGGTAGCACCTGATAGGGCCCTATCTATGGGTTAAATAGAACTAACAGCATACTTATGCTAAAATGAATTGAGTAAACTGAATAGCTTGAAATAGAAACGTTTTTGACAATTAAACCGTACTTTCACTTAAACTGCATGCTTATGCTTAACTGAATTATTTCAAATAGAACTGTTTTTCGACATTAAAATTGTATTTACACTAAACTGAATTATTACATATAACTGCTTAAATAGTTTGAAATCGAAATGTTTTTGACAATTAAAATGTGTACTTATGCTAAACTGAACTGTTTTCAATAGAACAGATTATTTACATAAAAATGGATTTGGCGTTAAATAACCTCCAAAGGTTGATATGCCCTAAAACCAACCAACCAACCAACCAACCAACCAACCAAACAAACAAACATTTCAAGTTTTTTAAACTAAGTTAAAATCCCGCAATATTTTTTAGTCTTTATATAATCAGGCATTTATGAAATAAATTTACAATTTCGTTCACAGATTCTTTTCTGTTATCTAATATTCTCTTGTCTAGAATGAAAAATGAGACTAATTTCAGAGCGTAGGGAAATTTTCTACATTTTTTTTTCGATAGGAAAAGCGCTCAATGCAAACCACTTGAAAAGAATATAAAGAATTCACCTATCTCATCTGATGTTGAATTTTTAAAACAACATTCACTTGTTCCTACACCGCCATTCCCGCCATTCTTCACTCGGTTTCTACAAGGTAAAAACATCGTAGAAAGTAAAAATCTATTGTAGAAACAGAAAAATGAGACTAATTTCAAAACGTTGGAGACTTCTGCATTTTTTTGCGATTGAAAAATATTATTTCAAAAGAAGAAATAGAAGAAAACGAAGACAAATATATAAAAAAGAGAGTGGAGAAAATATTTTTGAGATGAAAATATAACCGAAGGTTTTTAGATGAAGTCAAATTAAAAGAAAATATCTATAAAACATTCACCGAATGAGGATAATGTGTGTAAGGTATTATTTTTCTCTTAGTTGTCTGAATTTCTGTGACGAACCTTTATGATATTTATCATTAATGGGTTTTGGGACTGTTGTCTTCATCTTTATTGTTATTTCCATAATGTTTTGGCCGATATGTCCTCTGACCTTCTTCAGGTATTTGTCGAACTCGGGAACCTAAAGGGAACTTCGAACTACGTTCGTGCTGGTCGTCCTGCTTTTGCACGGCCATGTGTGGGGGTCCATAAGAGTACATCACTTCGTCCCTGCTTCTCCAGCAGTGTCCTGCATGTCTGGCTCGTCTAACTTGAATAGTTTTCGTGATAGGGGGTAGGTGGCCGTACAGCTGGTGTCTTGTGGGGTGTTGCCGCCAGGACTTGTTTAAGATTGCACGTAGCATTCTTGTGTAATTGCCGTCTAGCTTCTTCTCCAGCCGTTTTGTTAGCGTCCATGTAGTGCAGCCATATAGCAGTATCGATGCGACCGCTGCCTGGAAGAAAATGCGTTTAATTTTATCGGTTAGGTCTGATTTCCAAATAATCGATAACCTATTGATAGCTGTCCATGCTTTCGCTAACCTCGTTTCGATGTTCTTTTCGGTTGATTCGACGCTGGTTCCTAGGTAAGTGAATTTGTCTACTAGTTTAAGAGGGGTTCCTTCTAGAGTGGAGATGTCCCCCATTTGGTTATAGCACATATATTCCGTTTTGTGTGCATTAACATAGAGGCCTATGCTTGCTGCTGCTCGTTCCAAACTATGCAGAAATGTTTCGGCTTGGTCAGGTGTATTTGCCAGAATCGCTATGTCGGCATCGGTAATTGTTGTTGCGGGGTACCTTCTGCTTCTTTACTTCGTCAGTTCGAAGCCATTCTCTTTGATTTTGTCAATCGATGTTCTAAGTACGTAGTCTAGACAAATGATAAAGAGGTACGGAGCCAGCGTGTCCCCTTGTAGTACTCCTGAGGTCTCTATATTTTGTCAACTCAGTCGTTGAGTTGACCAAGTTTAGAGATGAATACAATATGGGAACCGATAATTGAAAAGGTTAGATTTAAAAAATCTGAATATGAGGATGGGGGTATCCTCGCGGTGTAATGGTTTGAGCGATAGACTGCGGAATCGTAGTGAGTTCGAACTCCCGTCGCGCTATTATGTTCTCTTTCGGGCAAATACCCTTGGGAAAGGTATGAACCCCATTATCCTCCCAGCTATGGGTTAAATAGTACCACTACTTTTCTTCTAGGACAATGGCTTTGGCATTAAATAACCTACAAAGATTGATATGCCATTAAACAAAGAAATCAAACCAAAAAAAGGAATATTGGTAAAAAAAAATCATACATAAGAGTAGTAATCCTAGTCAAGTAAGAATATTAAGTTTATAAGTCCCAAAAATTTACTCTAAACTATCCAGCTGGATAATCATCTGGAGGTTGCAGGTTCAATCCTCACTGCAGGCAAGTAACAATACTGGAATACTTAACACTTGTACCCGGTTATTGCTAACGGAATGAGAACAAGCGACCTACATGGATTCAATAAAAGACGTAGTTCGAAGTTCCGTCAAGGCTCCCGATTTCGAAAAGCACCTGAAAAAGGCCGGAGGACATATCGACCGAAACGCCGTGGAAATAAAAATAGAAAAACTATAGTCCAAAATATATTAATTATATTTTTTATCTTAGCAGGTTTTTCTGGCCAGTAGTAATGACAGCTATTTCCCTCGGCTTTGCTGGATTTTTCAAAGAATTCTACTTGATATTGTAGTGGTGTACCCCCAAAAGAACTCCATTCTTCGTCTCGTCTCCCGTTTCTCTATTCTTTCTTTCAGGCTTTTCGGTATTGTTCCAACGTCTCTTACTATGATTAATATCAATATCCCCTTTATGTTCCATTTTTTCATCCCACTGTCAAAATCCAGTATTGTCCACTTTTTCATCTGTTTTTTTTTTTTGCTTTCACTTTGCGATCAACTAAAACATCGAATCTAAATGTTGACAAATTATTTTCTTTTTACCGACTAAAGTTGAATCTAGTTTCCAGGCCTTAATTAGATGATCGGTATGTATTTCAAGATCACTGAAAATTTTAGCAGTCTCGTTCTTAAGAAGAAATGCTGGCCGGTTGGAAAATCCTTTTTCTCTATGGTAAAAAAAATTCTGTAAGGTAAAAATTTAGTCGTTGGTACTATTCTCATGCTCACATCATCCCTACTAGTTTGCAGCATTCGATTATCATTATTGTTAATCTTAAGACAAAGAAACCGTAAAGGCTTGAATTATAATAATAATGATAATGCACCCCCAGAACCTCTCCAGTAGAATGAGACGCAAAAACTCGTCTGAGATTTTGAGATACAAACGGATCACCTAATCTTAGCAAGACGACCAGACCTTGTAATAATCAACGTAATAATCAACTTTAAAAATCATGGACTTTGCTGTTCCGACATCCCACTGAGTAAAGTTGAAAGAAAGCGAAAAGAAAGATAAGTACTTGACCTTGGCAGGGAATTAAAACAACTGTGAAACCTGAAAGTGACGGTAATACCAGTTGTAACTGACCCACTTGGTACAGTCATCAAAGGACTGGTAGAAGGGCCGGGGGACATGAAAATAAGAGGACGAGTGGAGGCCATTCAAACTACAGCATTATTTAGATCCACCGGAATACTGAGAAGAGTCCTGGAGACTTGAAGAGATTTGCTGCGACTCAAACTCCAGGGGAAATCTATCAGCTGACGCTGGTGTAAAGAAATATCTCAAAAGAGTAAAATAAAAATCAAAGGGATAAACACCTGGCCTGTTCCTGCTTGTAATATACTCGAGATCATTTTAAAGTGGACAGGGGGAGAAATTTATCAAATGGACCAGAGAATAAGAAAACTTATGATGATGCATAAGGCCTTACATCCCAGAGAAGATGTGGACTGTATGCATTAAGAAATGGAGGGAGAGGGCTCACTAATATTGAACATAGCGTCGTTACATCGATTAGACGACTCGATTACTATATAAAATTAACAAGGCTAATTACACCAATTAGAAATGAAACAAAAATACAAAGATCAACAGATCAACAATAACTAGAAAAGAAAACGGAAAGAAACGCAGTTTTATGGATATTTCAAGCGGCAAATCTTACACGGGAAGACTTGGACATGGCTAAGAAAGAGAAACCTTAAGAGAGAAACTGAATCTCTTTCAATAAAAGCAGAAAACGCCATCAGGACAAACTACGTTAAAACAAAAATAGACAAGAGGCAACAACATAAAAAGTATAGATTATGCAGTCATGGAGACGAAACGATCATTCATATTTCCGTTTATCTGGGTTTTTTCTTTTTTTAAGTTTTTGGTATGTGAACGAAATATGTATGATAAAATAGGGTTGCAGAATAAAGATCTCGATATTTAAACAGAATAACACCCACTCACTGCATGATCCGATAAATCACAGACCCTACACAACTCAGAATTGGTTAGGACATGAGACAGACATGTGGCATTGCATAGAGCTAGTTTAACTTTATTAAAAGCTGCTACGGCTTCATCAGATAAGCTGATGTCACATTTTTTATGTCAGTTAAAATGACAGTTAAGGGACGTAGAATTTGGTCAGAATTTGGGATGAATCTCCAACAAAAACTGACCATACCCAGAAATTGGCGTAGTTGTTTCATGGTGGTCGGAGTTTTGAAATTGCTGATAGCTTCCGTTTTGTCTGGAAGTGGAGAAATACCAACTGCACTGATCTTGTGGCCTAAAAAATTCACTTCAAATTGGCCAAAAAGACATTTGATTGGATTTATGATTATACTTTTATCACTGAATCTTTTGAAAATTCTTTCCAAGTGTTGAATATGTTCCTCAGAGGATGAACTGCCAACTAGCACGTCATCTATAAAAGAGAAATCCTGACCGTGAAGAATGCGATGCATGAACCTCTGAAATATTTGGGCTTGCATTTCTAAGGCCAAAACGGACACGGAGAAATTCAAATAAACCAAATGTCGATGTAATAACAGTTTTTGGTACGTCTGAATGTTTTACTGGAATTTGGTTGTATGCACATATTAAATCTATTTTTGAAAATATATTTTCCCTTGTATTTGAGATGTCACATCATGCAAATACAAAAGAGGATAAAGATCCGCTTGAGAGATGGAATTTAACGCAACATAGTTGCCGCATGGGCGCCAAGAACCACCTTTTTTAGGGATCATGTGCAGTGGTGAGACCCAATCACGTTGAGATGGCCGAATAATGCCAAGCTCAAGCATATAGTCAATTCCATTTTTTTCTGGCGATAAACGACTCGGGCGTTCAGAGGGACCAGTAGTTGCAATGTGGTGTGTGACTTTGTGGTTTAGATTAGTTTTGTTGAATGACGGAGGGTTGATCGTAGGATATTTTTCTAAAAGTGCCTTAATTTGTTTTGTAGTTGTGGAACATGCTAAAGATGGGCTTCATTGCTCGTTAGCCCGAATAAAAACTTTTGTTTTTAGGCTTGTAACAGGGCCTGCAAGTCGTCTATTGTTCATGTATCTCAGCAGGCCGAAATGTTGAAAGAAATCAGTACCTAGAATTAGGTTTGGAACGTCTGCAATGATGAAAACCCCTTTTAAAAGAGCGCCGGAGTTCAAAATTTTAGGCTTACACATTTTTGGCCGAACTAATATACAATAGTGCCGCTGACAGCCTGAAGGGTTAATTTCCCTAGGCCATTTCGTTTATCTACTAGAGTGGCTGGAATTAAGGAAATTTGAACACAACTATCAACTAGATAATTGAGGGTGGTAGTGATATCGTATATGTGAAGTAGTCGACCTTTGTTGCTTGGGTGTGTACCAACAGAATTCGTCGTCGCTCTCTACTGGTTTATGTTTAAACGTGTCCTGATTTCAAAGGCTATGCCTGAATACATTTCTGTGGATTTTCCTGGAAACGATAGCGATACCAACAATAAGAACTAGGACTATTTGAACGTGATCAAGACTGAATATCTGTTTTTGCTAAAATATTGGCCACGTGGATGGAGAATTGTCAGGGCATTTAATCGCCTATTCATTGCTTCTATTCGTTGTATCAATAGTGCAACCATCTTTTTTAACTCATTGTTTTATTGAACTGTTGTTGACGATGCTCTGGTTGTATGTACAGAGTTATGCTACATAATTTGATCGGCAACAACAACAATTTTTTAAAAGATTGAATCTTAGTCTAAAGTTGATAAAATAGGTTGTATGATTTGTGGCATTTTCAGTAGAAATATATGCTTAACTATGTTGTCATTTGTATCAACCTGCCAATGGACGCGTGTGTCGAAATAATTGAGATGGCTTACAATCGCCTGGCGTTTCAGTATTCAACTGAATTCAGCTGAATTTTCCGTTGTTCAGAAAATGCCATCCAAGCGAGTATTACTTTTTTCAGTGTTCGAGGCGGGTGGGTTTTCGACTAAATCCCTAATTTTCGCGATAATTTGACCTGGTATATGGCTATTTTAGATTCTTGTTGTATAAACCAAGAATTGATATCGTTCTGCATGAAAGTTTGTTTGGCCCGGTTCGAAAGTTGAAAAAAATATTTGCGTGCTCCTAGCTATTCATCTTTCTTTGTTTTACTTGCAGATATAGAAAAAAAGCAAAAAGCAAACTAAAATAAGCAACGAAACGTTATCTAAAATCTTTCAAGGAGAAAAATTTAAAAACAGTTTTCTTAATACCTGTGTGTTTCGTAGTAAGTACAAGAGAAAATAAACACTACACTGCATTACGCTAAACTAGTAAAATTAATATACAAAGTGCTTTTTTTTTAAAATTAGAATTACTAATGCAGTATTTAGAAAGTAGTTTTAAAAAGAATTCTTGAAATGTGTTTTTTCTTTGATAGTAGGGAAAGAAAAAATATACATTAGATCACAAAAAGTTTTTTTATAAGAAAAATATATCAGTGGGTATTCGTAACCCGTAAAACTCACCGGGGTCACCAATTTTCGTTTACCTTGTTTTCTTTTTTTTGTATGTAAATGAAATATACATGATAAAATAGGGTTACAGATCAAATGAAAACGAACGCCATAAAGATCCCGATATTTAAACAAAACAGTATTTTATATATTTTAACAAAAGTACACAAAAATTAATTAAAGTTTATCATGTTTGCCAAACACAAAATAATCTTCTTACAAAAGAAAAAGTCCGCGCCAATCTAGAGAAAGATGTTTGTGTATATTTTAAAGTCGAAAATAAATTAATAATGTTTGAGTAATGGTGTGAAATTACGACAAAATAGGAATGGGAAACTGTATCTTGACCTTTCGACATCAAACGGAAAAAAATATTTTGTTTTGTTTTTATTATTTTGAATTTTGCACGTGGAACGCGCATAAGCAGCAGTTTGATTCTAACTATTTTGATTGACTGGCTAGTGGAATATTGTGGTGACGTAACATTTTATTATTTTCTGTTAGCACATAATTCTCGTTGCTATAATATAATAAGCGAATTAGAAAAAAAAAGCGAACAAAAGGAGACACGAATGGGTGAGGAAAGTGATCCATTGGGTATTGTGCAAGAAAATGAAATTTGACCATAAGAACACAACCCAATATCTATCCTAGAGAATGAAAAGAACAAACTACTCGGGGATTTTGAGATACAAACGATCACCGAATATCGGTCAGAGGACTAGAACGAGTTATAGTAAAAAAAAAAACAAAACCTCCATAATAGTTGACTTCGCCGTTCCAGCAGATCACAGAGTAAAATTAAAAGGTGAAAATAGAGATACATATCTGGACCTTACTAGAGAACTGAAAAAGTAATGGAAAATGAAGGTGATGGTGATACCAATTGCAGTTGGTGCTCTTGGGCCGATACTCAAAAGAATTGGTTAAGAGACTGGAAGACGTAGAAATCAGAGAACAAGTAAAGACCATCCAAATTATGGCATTCCTAAGATGGCCCAGAATACTGAAAAGTGTCAGGGAGACTTGAGTAGACTCGCTATCACGCAAACTCTTATCAGCTAATGTTGGTGTGAACACTTTCAAAAGAGTAAAAAAAATATAATAATCTCTACCAGAAGACCAGACCTTATAATTATCAAACAAAAAAAGAGAACTTACAAAAAATAGGTTATGTGGAGACCAAGATGAAACGGTTAGTCCCTTAATAAGTGAATGAAGCGATGTAAAAGGAAGTACTAGACTAGGTATGACTAATTGGGGTTAGTGATCTACTGGGAATCATGCAAGAAACTATAGTTTGACTATGCTATCAAATGGTACACACACAAACACGAATCAATCCTTGCGAATGAGACGCATAAAATTCTCTGTTGATGGATAGAAATAGATCACCTGATCCCGACTGTAAGACTAGACCTAGTAATAATTTAAAAAGAAACGACAAATAATTTATCCTCTAGTAGACTTTGCCGTCCCATCGGACCATAGAGTGAAAATCATTGAAAATGAAAAGAGAAACAAGTACTTTGACCTTGCTACAGAACTAAGAAGGGGGTGGAATATGAGGGTGACTGTGATACCCCTATTAATTGGCGCATTTAGAGCGGTCCTCAAAAGTTTGAAAAGGAGGGTGGAAGACTTAAAAATCGTAGGCCGAAGAAAGATGATCCATGCAAGAGCATTGTTAAGATCGACTAGAATATTAAGAAGGGTATTGGAGACCTGATGAGAATTGCTGTCACTCAGAATCCTGTGAAAGACCACCAGCAAACGCTGGTGTGAAGAACATACAATGAGAGAAATAATAATAGAATAACTGATGAAGGATAATTATTTTCATGGTAATGGAGGTAATGAGGAGGGCAGCTGTGAATAATCAATTATAGAAATCTTCATAATAATTACTGATATTGACAGTAGGGAATGAATGTCTCATACCCAATTACATCGATGCATAAGATGGCAAAATATAAAAAAAAAACAACCTTAAGAAAAAGCTTAGAGTTGTCAATTCAATGAGTAGAGAACGTGTCAAACAGGCATGCACTGTCAGAAGAATAATTCACTCGAACTTACCGACACAAGTCATTAAATATAAAGTCTATTATGTTGTTCGTTTACAGCAACATAAAGCCTTGTAAATACTTTAGAGTGTGTGCTAGCTTAAGAATAATCGCTGCTAAAAACAACATTCAAAATCTTAGAGATTTAAATATTGATATATCAATATCCAGTCCAGTCGCCTGAGATGTAATGTATATCGAATGTATTTCTGCTGGTGTCCTGGATATGACAATTAATCATGTGATGGTGAGATTCCAATTCTAGTGCTTTGGAGAATGAGGAATACCACTTCATTGCCATTAATCCAGGCTCACAAAAAGGAATAATAATTAGATAGTTCTATTTAACCAATAGATGGGACCCTAACATAGGGTCCCATCTATGAGTCAAATAGAACGATCTAATTATTTTATATATTTGAAACAATTTTACTGCGTGTAAACAAATGAATAATGTTGAACAAAATTTTTAGTGCAAGATAGGTATACTTGAATCAATTTTACTGTGCCTGGACTTGTTTAAGATATTAATATATCAATATCCAGTCCAATAACCATTTACTAGCACACAAACATCAGTATATAAAGAGGTTTTGATATTAAATAACCTACAAAGGTTGTTATGCCATCAAGCACATCTGACCAACCATTAATAATATCGTCATAACGACATACATTCATCTTTTTCTTATTTAATTACTCAAGGTAGTTACAATGATAATGATATCGCATGTCAAACTTAGATATAAACCATTTTGGAAACAACTGAAAAGCTGGGAAAATGGTTAGTCAAAAATATGAAACTGGTAAAAATAAAATAAAAATAGAAATTTGCGATTCCGTAAATTATTGCTTAGTAGTGTATACTAATGACGGTTTACGGTTTAGAGACCATTCCTTTCTATACAAGCCCATTTCTCATTGGAGGTTCTTTTCGCGTAAACTTGTAAATTAAGCTCAGTAGATACAATGTTGTCTAGTTATGTATAAACAAATAGCAGTTTACTTTGAAGGACAACCTATATGAAGAACTTTTCCGGCAAGGTGTATAAGTTGACTGTATCCCAAACAGAGGAATAAGACTCGACCGAAACGGTGTTCTGAGTATGACATTAAAATATATAGGATGAAGAGGCTCCAGTTATAGAGATTTAGGGAGTATGTAGTCACCCCTTCAGTACCCATATTCCCAGGTCCATTCTGACCCACAGTAGTAGTACCTATTAGCGTACCATCTATACTTTAATTAATTTTGTTTAAGAATTGTTCAGATTCGATAAGACCATGCGCTAAAAATGAAAAGAAACCACAAGAAAAACAATAGAAAAATCTAAATATATTCGTAAATTGAATTCGATTCCCTTATACTTCGGCATAAAATAACTTGTACCGGTGGAAATGTCGTAGGAAACAATAACTCTTCCAATAACGAAGGTGTAATTCTCTGAGTCTTTCATAGCCATATTCACAGGCTTCAAGTTGCTGCTGTTTCTAAGGGGACACCAAATAAATTAGTGTATGAGCTAAATGCCGCTTAACTTGTGAACTGATTATTCAAGCGTGACTTTACAATTAGTCAACTATTAACCCGCTTAGAATTATCCTAGTTTTATGACCTTGTTTTAAACTAAGCTAATATCATTAATGACATCGTGCCGTTAGACAATGGTTACCATCCTAGTCTTACGGGCAAATAGCGCTGTAGTAAGTGCAGTCATCAATAAACGCTTTACATTTTCTTTCAGAATTAGCTTAATAAATAACATCAATGACACATGACCTGACTGTGCTTCTAAATTGGGATTTTATTTTGAAAATTTTCCCCTTCAGCATTTTTATAACCTTTTATAGTTATTAAGATGCAATAATTTGACATCAGATTGATTTAATTCCGATTTAAAATGTACAAAAGTAAGTCGAAATTTAATTATGTTAACAATATAAAAAAAGAATGTTGTAAAATTTCTTCGAGTATGATTTGGTGATAACATATATTAAAGAGTAACAAGAGTGAAACTTAAAAATGTGTCTTTTCGTTTTTATTTTCTTTAGTTTTCTTTCATCTTCTTTTAGAAAGTTTTATGAGATTATCCACTCAAGATCTGGGGAAAAGATCAGCTCGAAATAACTTCGACTTTTTCACTGGTGAATGATAATAAATATGCAATTTCGAAGAGAGAAAATTCAATAACGACGGACAGCTGGGCCTCGTTTATGGCATCGGATGGTCGTGCATGTCTTCAGATATTTTGCTCGGAAAAGGCACTGGAATATTTTCAACAAATTTTCCATACTGAGTGTGGGTAAAAAAAAGTATATTCTTATTGTCTTTGTTCGACATTTTGCCTCATTTATTCTTTGGTTAGCATTTTTACCTTATTTTTCTGGAACTAATTTTTCGTATTTGTTTTTCTTTTCCTTTTTTTTTCATTGTTCTTTGGGTTATTTTTTTAGTTTTCAGTCCTTGGGCGTTTTTCGTGTATATTGCGCACTTTTCTTCTGTATCTTTTCATCTTTTCTCAATCATTATTTTTCTCACATTTTCAAAGGCCTCGTCACGATATTTCTGTACCTACGAAAGGAAGAAATTCTGCTTAGAAAGATTCTATTATTTCAAGGTGTAAAGTAGGGACATCTCTAGCTGTCAAGAAAATTAACAGTCAAAACCACGTCTTTTATCTTGTGGGGATACATAACTATTCCAAAGAGTCAACGAAAACTTTGCCTATTTTATGGTTTTAATCTGTTAACAATTTTTAGCTTTTCTTCTTTTTCAACTATGACATATTCATTTTTTAAACTATGATTCTTTCAACATGCACCATTTTTAAATGTATTAATTCGTTAAAAAGATCACTGCTTTTTTATTTATTCACTTCTCATTTTATTTAATTTTATATTTTTTCTAGCCAAGTCAGCTAGGTCTGTAGAATACACCGACTACATTTCTTCAGAGGAGTAAGACACCCCACTCCATGGAGTGTCCTGGTCCCAGTCGGTTGGGGCTGTAGATTACACCGACTGCATCTCGGCAGAAGGGTAAGATCCCCCAAAGGAGTGTCCTGAATATAACACTAAACAATCAGAGGATGAGGTTCCAGTAATACTTGAGCTTAGGGGAATGCAGAGTATCCCTACATTGCCTTTGCTTCCAAGTCCTTTCTGTTTCGGAGTGGTAGCACCTGATAGGGTACTATCTATAGGTCAAATAGAACTAAACTGCGTACTTATGCTAAACTGAATTGCTTGAAATAGAACTTTTTGACATTTAGATTACGTACTTATACTAAGCCGTATTGCTTGAAATAGAACTGTTTTTGTATATGCCTTAAAACCCAAACAAACAAACAATTCACATTTTTTCCAAATTGTAAGATTCATTTATTCATCTTGAAGAAACTTTAATATATTTTTTTTAGTTTTGAGCTGATAAAGTTCTACACCATCTTTTTTAGAATAATTATCAAAAGCGTCTATATAACTCTCACTCTCTCTCCCTCACCCCCTCTATCTCTCTCTCTCTCCTTATCTCTCTCTCTCTCTTTCTCTCTCTCTCTCTCTCTCTGATTTACATGTTTACCAAGAAAATTTTGAAAAAAATATAGACTGCCATATTATGTTATCAGTACACTGAAAACAGTACATGCATATATATATATATATATATATATACCAACTTCTCCGCCCGAGCAGGATGAAATATTTAGTCAATTTTATACCGAGGTTTATGAGCATAGTCTATCCTACTATTTAATCGTAGCTGAATGGAGGACAGTTCGATTCATACTTTTCCCAAGGGTATTAGCGCTTTGTGAAATGTAAAGAGTTTTGTCCAGGTTTTGACCTCGTGTTGCCGTATCTTTTCCTTCAACAGTAACTATTACACCACAGCCGCCTCTAGAATGTTCAGTTAAAACTATTTTTGTTTGATTTGGTAATATCTAATTATCGGCAAACTTATGAGTTATTTAATGACAAAATTTGATTGATTATTAAATATCTAATTGAAATCCTATGTGTACTTTAAAGTTCCATTTACTTTTTAAAATTGTCCTTTTTTATTTATTGCACTCAATTATAAAACATCAAGTATTCATAATAAAATAAATTTTACTCTGGAGTATTTAAAAAAAAATATTCCTATATAAGACTCATCATTTATACACAATTATTGGAATTGAAAGTAACATTTTCTTCTTCATAATAATTATTTATTTTCAAACATTTATGTTTTATAGAATTCCTATCGGACACCAATAATTGAAAAGCAAATTGAATAGTTTCAGTTGACTTATTATAACTATCGATAGTAAACATTTATATATTCAATAACTATTAACAATGTTACTTTGCCAGTAGGAATATAGTTTCGTGTAACTTTGAATAATCATCTTTTGTAAAGAAACTATGTCTATCTGTAACTATTTAAAAAAATTTGCGCACCTTCACATAGTATAACGCATACCCATCTAATAAAAATAAGTTTTAAACAGATGTACTAAAACCATACCACTGGACCATAACAGGTACTATCACTCTGGGTCAATGTAGACACTGAGAGAAATGACAATAAATATGCAGTCAACACAACCCAAATAGCCAAATCTGGATCCTCACTACCAGATCCAATTTACTCTTGTATCCGGCATACTTATTTCAGGAATGGGGGTATAACTCCTTTAAAGGATGCAGTTAGCATATTAAGACAAACACCAACAGGAAAAATAGCTATTTGAGTTCAATGGTTCTTTGCAAAAATACACGACATACAATCTTATATATATATATATATATATATATATATATATATATATATATATATATACACGACAACCTGCTGAGTCAGAAGTAATCCACCTGGATTTTATCTAACCGGATAATCAGGATAAACTCTGACTTGATAGAGTTGGGTCAATCATAGAATAGGTATAAATCTAACACAAACACACACACAAACAAACACTCACACACACACACACACACACACACACACACACACACACACACACACACACACACACACACACACACACACATATATATATATATACACATATGTGTGTGTGTGTGTGAGAGAGAGAGAGTGAGAGAGAGAGAGAAAGGATAGATGTGATTACAAGGGAATTGTATACATGAATTTACAAATAGGGAAACAGACTGATGCATATAAATTTTCTTAACAGGATTTAGAAATTGACAGCCGTCAACTGATTATGTGATTAAGACAGTAGTACCCCAACCCCCATATATATATATATATATATATATATATATATATATATATATATATATTTATATATATATATATATATCCTGTTTGATCCAATGATCAGTGTGCTTTAAGTTTGAATAGAGGCCTTTTTGTAATTTTTTGTGTGAATGAGAGGTGCAAACTATATCAAATATATAGAAGAATATGTGATATGAAACAGTTAATTATGTTTTCGTTTGAATATATTTACAAATTGGCTTAACAGAGGTTTGCCACTACGAGCAGGTGTAAAATAACAACAGTCCATCGAGTGGTAACATTGAATCTCTTGTAAAAAATTCCTGGCGCAGTTGACAGTCTTTTGATACATAGAAAGACAATTGATTTACTTGAAAAAGAAAAGGTGCAACTCTAGACAGTGTTTCCTGTTGCCAAATCCTTTGGCAAAATCCCCGTGTGCGATACTATGCTGCATCAAATAACCCTATAAAGTTTGATATGGTGGAAACACTAGCAACAATGTGATAACTTGAATGTCTTTTCCGTTAGAAATGAATATTTTAAATAATCTAGCTTAGCGAAAATTATTTGTATTAAAAATAGTTATTGAAGACAAGATTGTTTGATAATATTTTTTATTAAGGTTTATACTTATTAGTTACTTATACGGACAAATACACCTGCCCAACGGCCAAATCCTGCTACATAGTCTGGAACGGGCAGCAGGTATCATAGGCCTCTATGTCAACGCAGACAAAACGGAATACATGTCTTTTAATCAAAGAGGTGACATCACCACTCTAAATGGTAGTTCTCTGAAACAAGTAGAGAAGTTACCCTACCTAGGAAGCAGTGTCTCATCAACACGCGACTAGCAAAGACATGGGCAGTTAAGGATAGACTATCGGTCATATGGAAGTCAGACTTGACCTATAAAGTAAAACCGCAGTTTTTTCCAAGTAGCGGTCGTATCGATACTGCTATATGGATGCACAACATTCACGTTAACTAAACGTATGGAGAAAAAACTTGACGGCAATTAAACAAGAATGCTGTATTTAAGTCCTGGAGGCAATACCTCACAAAACAGCAGCCGTACGGCCACCTACCACCCATAACGAAAACTATCCAAGTTAGACAAACCAGACATGCAGGATACAGCTGGAGAAGTAAGGGCGATATACTCCAGTGTACCCCTTCTCATGGACGAACAAAGGCAGGACGACCATCTAGAGCCTATATACCTTAGCTCTGTGCCGATAGATGATATATCCTTGAAAACCTCCCGAGATCAATGGATGATAGACATAGGTAGCGAGAGAGGGTCAGGGAGATCCGTGACATGAGGATGATGATGATGTGTTACTTAGAATCATTTAATTGCCCGCCAATTATTGATGGTAGATGAGAAAATTCAACGCATATAACTGTGAGCAAAAAGACCTATTTTTAACTAGGAATGGATAGCTGAAACCATATAATTACCAGCAAAAATAATGAACTAAGTAACCGATGAAGAATTGACATGGCTTAAATCTAAACAAACCATCTGAGTATTCGGTTTGGTTTGCTATGGTTTGGTTTCTTTATTTAATGGCATATCAACCTTTGTATGTCATTTAATGCCAAAGCCATTTTCCTAGAACAGTAGTGATACTATTGAACCCATACCTGGGACGATAAGTGGGTTCGTACCTTTCCCAAGGGTATTTGCCCGAAAATGAACGTAATAGCACGACTGGAGTACGAACTCGCTTACTACGATTCCGCAGTCCATCGCTTTAACTATCACACCACGAAGACACCCACTGAGTATGCGGGTGGATTTCCTTCCATCGCAAGATACATAAAAAGAACTTCTGGTAATTTTATGTTATTTCTAAATGATGGATATTAATGTTGGTCCAATAGGATTTGAAAACAACTGACTGTACATGAAGCTTCGAAAATTGTAAAATACCTTGATAGACACCAATGAAGAAATAAAGTAAAGTAAATTTGGTGACCGTAGTCGAGGGCGACCAGAAGGCTCCCTTTTCAATAGCTGCTACACCGAGGAGTAGGGGATAGATCCACTTTACCCTTGATGTATCCCTTATATTGCTGAGTGTTATGCAAGGAATCAAGTACCATTTTTAAGGTCTTTGGTATGACGTTATCTGGGATTGAACCCAGGTAAATATATCTTGGAGTTACTTTTCAGACAAAATATCGTATAATACATACATACCTTTAACATACATACATTAATCGTTAACATATCGGAATATATATATATATATATATATATATATATATATATATATATATATAAGGAAACGAACTAAAAATATATATCGCTGAAGTATTGAAGATTTTTTTATTGTTTGTTTTATATATATATATATATGCCAGTGCATTACGACTTCAACATTTTTAAAATTCGATTAAAATTATTTTGAGTTTGAGAAATAAAATAATCATAACGGATAAATCTTTATATCTGTTGGGAGTTGTCATCAGGGCTAAATAATGTTTCTAATGAAAAAATGTAATTACGCTGGGTAATATGTTCGAACTTGGTTACGTCATGAGGTGAAATCTATTAAAAAAGAGTTACAGCGTTTTACGCTTTGAGAAAACAAATTTTTAACGGTTTATGATTTTAAATGTCTAGAGAATGGCAGGCTAGTGTTATAAGTGGATTTTGACATGTCTTAGCATTATTTTTGCCGGAGAAGTTGATATTTTGTAAGAACCTTCTTGTCGAAATATTGTGTCAAAATATAATATAGAGTACGCTTCAATCATTCTGCGTTTATCTCTATGCTGAATGTTGTTTTATTTCTCACACTTAAAAAATAGTTTTAATAGAATGGTGTTGTATTCAATATTTTAAAGTCTTAAAGCACTGACATAAAAATAAACTAAACTAAACATACTAATAATAATTATAATAAAACAAATAATAAACAAATCATCAAAACTATACCAATATATATTTTTTGTTCGCTTCCTTTTTGTACATATATTTTGCCTGGTTCATTCCATTCCTTAACACACACACACACACACACACACACACACACACACACACACACACACACACACACACACACACACACACACATTCGTCTCGGATAATGTCACCTAACTCTAAGCCAAATTTAAACAAGTCCTTACATATATTGATACATTCAATATATCACCACTTAAACTTATCGATTTCGAAAGTGACGATAGTAGCGTTTTGATTAATGTAAGCACTGAACGATCGAATGTCTTTCAATATCATATCGCATTATGATTATTTCAAACCTCAAGCGAATAAAAATAGGAAATTCGTAGTTATAACAAAAATTTACTGTAAGAAGACAGAAAAATAATTGCCAAGATTGAATTGGTATTTGCTCATAAAACCTTTATTGGTTCTCTTCTTTTCATGTCAAATAGAAATGATAAGATGTCAGATAACCCGCATAGAAACCTAATTATTCCGAATTCACAAGAATATTTGAAATAAAAATTTCTGAAATTGTTTCTCTCCATGTCTATCGATCTATCTTACTAGTAAGGTAGTTATGTCAGCAAGTACATATTTATATCCAGGACATACACAGGCACACAAACAGATACACAACCACACACACACACACTCTCTCTCTCTCTCTCTCTCTCTCTCACACACACACACACACACATACCTATGTATCTATTCAAAGAAGATTAGTTGGGAATGATTCTATTTGGGAATATATGAGGATTCTTATAAATCTCCAGGAGTGGTCAATGCATAATAATTAATAAATAAATTTGTTTTTGAACACATTTCTACATAATTGAAAAATCTCAACATCCTCCTTCATTTCCTTGTTATAAATGTATTTCAGCTTGCAACTCAATAAGAGAAACCAACCTTTCCTGATAGCCATCACACAATGAAGGGAAAATAAAACTGGTTTAAGTCCACTATTAGGTAAGTTCTCTATTTATTATTATTATTATTATTATTATTATTATTATTATTATTATTATTACATTACCAATAATTCCAGCAGTAATACTGATACCATTAATTTTGTCCTACAATTCATATCACCATCAATTTTTCTACCATTAACTATTTTCGTATAAATTTTAATCTATTTTTATGGCGGCAATTGAATATGAGTTCGTTATGTCTTTTTAATAGTTGGATAGTAAATCTAAATTTAATGATGTTTATTTTTTTCTCATGGCAACAGTCATGTCTACTGATTGTTAAATTTGGTATTTTATCAAAATCAACTCTCAGTCAAGTGACAGCTGAGTTATATAAGACTGAAGTCTGAAGAAGGAGACTTATTAATAGCACATTGGAGCGTTGCACGGTGTATACGTGGGCAGGTCCATTCCCTGGATTGTGATTGGTTGCTGGTCTACGAGTGGACTTGTTAGTATATAATTACCGGCTTCAATTTAGTAGTAGCTTCAGGGTCTGTACATTTCAGGTGTCCTATCTTCACCTGAGTCTCATTACTTAACAGTGATGGGCTGGTTTTCCAGTCGATTGGTGGCACTTTCGTCGGCCGTACCTGCCTGAGGCACGCATCTGGCCAGGTGTTGGCTAGTTGACTGGAGACTTCCTCCGGCCTCAGGGGGGCATCCCCCAGGCTTTTACCCCCTTCGGGTTTAGGTTTATTGCCCGGCGCCTGAGGCACCCCTAATAAGGGAAATGTCAATGGGGCCGAAGGTATTTTTGGCTATGCTGGACGCGTGTGGGCTTCGGCCCTGCGACCAGACCCACCTTAAGACGGCCTTGTGCCAGATTTGTACGTTGGTGGGACGTAAGATAAATATCCAGGGTCTATACATTGTCTCCCCCTTTGATAAAATGGATATCTGAAGTGAATCGCAACTGATAATCCAAATGTCTCGTTTCTCGCGGTGAGTGCCTGTCAGAACTTGACTGGAAGTTTGCCTAGCAGTGGCTTGTGGCTACTTAGGATGAAGAAGGTCCACCCTTCCAACAGATATCGAAAGTAGCGGACAGCCAAATATGCTGCAAGAAGCTTTCGTCTAAATGTGCGGTACCTACTTTTAGTTGATGTCATCTATTTGGAAAAGAAATAAACTAGTCTCCAGTGGTCATCCACTTTCTGCTTTTGTACATCGCCTGCAGAAAGAGAAGAGGCGTCCACTTCCAAATACAAGTGATTGCATGGAACAACTTAGGACAATCTTACAGCCTGAGACAATATATTTTTCATCTTGAAAGTTGCCAAGATAACAACAGAGGGAACTATGTCTCAATTTTTGACATCCGTTAATATATCTTTTACAGGTTTTTCTACCTACGAACAATAAGGCAGGAACTTTCTATAGAAATTTATCCTCTCCCAAAACAGTATCAACTTCGTCATTGTGTGTGATGCAGGAAAAATTGTGATAGCTTTTTCCTTGGAAAGGAAAAGAGAAATGCCAACGGAATTGATAAAATACCCAAAGAAAATTACCTCCGACTTCCCAAAATCACACTTAACTAGGTTGATAACAACACTAAACTTTTCTAAACGCTTAAAAACGAGCTGTACATATTTAATATATTCCTCCATGGACGAACTGGCTATAAGTACATTGTCAAAAGCATAATGCAACCCATGTAATACGTGGTCGATAAACTTTTTAAAAGACTGCGCCGCGTTTCTTAAACCAAATTGCACGCGGAAAAATTCAACAGCCCGAATTGTGCTGTTATTACAGTTTTTGAAATATGATAGGGCTCTCTTGTAATTTAGTGGTAAGCCCTGATAAGATCTAGTTTTGTGAACACAGACTTATCTTACATTATAGCCGTTACGTCATGAATATGAGGAATAGATTAACGGCCCGGTTTAGTGACAGATTGAATGCTTTCTAATCACCACAAGCGCACCAAGTACTTCCACATTTTGGTAGTAAGTGTAAATAGGACGCCCAGAAGCTCTTTGATGAACAGATAGTACCCTGTTCTATCATTTGGTGAAATTCGGCTTTGGCTATGTTCAATGTTTCCGGAGCAAAATGGCGGGTTATATTGAGGGCAGAGTATGCCTGTGAAATGACAGTTTAGTAATATTTGCAAATTTTTCTTTTAAGTTTGCAGAATACCAGATTCTCTTCCATGTTAGCTAGAGATGGACATAGCAAAAAGCTATTATGAACAGACCCAGATGACCTGACGTTCGTCTTAAGGCCAGTTAAACAACGTTCTTAATATCTTTAAGAAGGCCATATTTGTGTGAAAATACTGAGCCTAATATATATCCCTCTACGACTGCAATCACCTATATATAGGTGAAAATTTTAAGTGAGAGACCGCTGACTGATTGTCTAAACTAAGGACTTATTAACAGCCTGAAGGGTAAATTTATGAGTGTTTTTTTTTTGTTTTTTTTTTTTTGTCTGCTTTAGCAGCGGAGATAGTCGATATTTGCGCCCCATTGTCAACCAAGTAGCGCACGCCATTGGCCCAGTTAAATACAAATAATAATCGACTGATTTTGCTATTGCCATCACGCCGCCTCACCTTTAGCTGCCGACATAGGCTTTTCCCTGCTTAGGCAGTCTACAATAATTTGCCTTATCCCCAAACTTTTTTGTGTAAGCGACACATGGGTTTGCCACTATTGCCCTAAGCTCGACTTCAACTATTTGAGCACAAATTCTCCTGTTTTTCTCTGAACGGCTCACTATCTTTGCAATTTGGACTTTGCTCTCTCAGTAGTTTCCACGCTCAGAATCGAAGCTGTGTTCTGAGAAGCAACTCTTCCATATTACCGGCCATGAGAGCTATTTTTTATGGGAGCCTCATCATTTCAGCCGCTAGTATGTTGTGATACTCCGCTGGAAGATGTATGAGAAAAATATAGCTGACGAGAAGCTCTTGGTTTCCTTTTGCAGCTAAACTTAGAATTCTTCTAAGAAACTGCAACCGAGTAGTATCACCCAGTCTCTCTTCATGGAGAAACTAAGTTAGCTTCTTTTGCCTTGACGCCGACGTTCTCTTAATGAGTTCACCTCTCGGTATATAATCTAATTGATCGGCAACATAAAATTCAAAGTGAATAAATATATGAATAAATAAACAAAGCAGACAGTCTCAGAATAGCCAGGCCAATGCACTCGTGGTATTTAAAAATGACTAGGGAAAACTGTAGGTCCGAAGATCGTGTACGCATGTGCGGAGCGAGTGGAATCGGATATTCCTATCGCCGACTCGAGGAGGAAGTGAAGGGACAACTCATGTCTTTTAGAGAGTTGACGACAAGACGTAGAGATGAAGACCTGCCACGAAAGATTACGAGTCCTAATTTTATGGGAGCGTTCCAATGCGTACATTAGACTAAACACGACCAAGAACAAAAGCATGTTAGAACCAGGAAAACAAATTAAGGTTTGTGTCCACTCTCTTTTTTCTCACCAGGATCTGTTGTTTGTCTGTGTCTCGCTAACGCGGTCGTCTCGGTTTCCGTACGTTCTTCTTTTTCCCGGCGACTGCTTACTAGTGTTAGTAGTAAATAATCCTTTGGGTAGTTAAACAGAGTTAATTACGTTCGTCCACCTTTACCACGATGGGGTTACAACAAGGTCTGAATTCTCTTTGATACTGCAATAGTACAAGTTTAGTAAAAAAAACATTTCCTTTGGTGCTGAAACTATGAGTTCTTTCACCTCTCATACAGCCTCAGAAGGCAGACTAGATACGGCAAAATGGTATTTCGTCTTTTGGTCACTTAAACCCCTTATTTCGAATTCAGATTTGAACTGAGCCAAAAACAAAAAATGCCTGGCCATGCCTATAATACATTGGACAATGAGTGCTCAGTATTCGCTATTAAACCCACCGTAGGTCCGTAAGCAAAAAGGGAAGAATTTTCTACTAAAATGGCCAAATAAGGAATACCAACCTACTGCTGACTCCTACTCCAACAATGCGTGCTTTCTAGCAGTAAACCATTCCAGCCAAAACAAGAACAAACTAAAAGGAACAAAAAGGAAAAGGGGGAAAGAATTTTGCAGGCGTCAAACTCAAATATAAAGAAGACAGGGAAACAAGATATCTATTTTAAAATGTTCATTTCCTTAACTGAAATATTCACAGTGTCTAAACGAATGTTGGGACACCACAATGTACGGATATACTTTTGTAAGCGCAAAACCATGCTGACACGAAGTAATTATATTTTGGCGAACGAGAACAAAAATATATTGGAGCGTGCAGATCATCAATTTAACGGGGTGTTAACTGTTAGATAACACACCTTTACTTATTATACATTTAGTTATCCAAAAGGGAGTAACCTAACGCAGTATATTAAATAGGAAGAAGAACAGACGAGTGAATTACCACTATATGTCAGATGATTTTAAACTATACAATGGTGGAACTAAGTTCCAGTCCCAAGTGTCCTAATGCGTTTGATGAACACGAAGAAAAGTCTATACCACAAATATGTCTGGAAAAAGGCTCAGGAGTGAAAGACTATCTGGCGCTTCTGAAGTCCTGCTCAAAAAAGAAAGGGATTCCCGCGTTCGCCTTGTCACATGACCTAAAAGGATTCATGGGGTCTGAAAATTGCTCGAACACTATGACAAGAGAGACTGCTACATTTCTTATCCCAGCACTCTAAAAAATCTTATTAAATGGGTTGTCTTAGTTGAAAAGCTAATCTTTTTTACTTAAGGAATTACTATATTAGCCTATATGAATACTAGAAAGTTTAGAGAAATAGAGGTTAAACCATATCTTTTTTTCCTATGCCTAGTTTTGTTATTATCAGTATTACTATTATTGTCACCATCTTCAAATCTATTATTGCTTCTATTGTTGTTGATGGTGCCGCTACAAATGTTTATGTTGCAGTGTTTAGTAAATTTATTAAAAGTTGTTCCTGGTATTCTACCTTCTGTTGGAATCCATTTTTCCTAAAGCCTCGAGATGTTTGGTGTTAAAAGATTAATGGATTAATCCCTTATATTAACGGCATTCGGTAGAAGTTTGACTGTTGAGCTGGGGTGGTTGAAGTTGACAATAATATAAGTGGTTATCTTTGATCAATGACTTAAATATATTATTAAATAAATGAAAGGTAATATCAAGGAAATTAACTATTTTAAGGTGATATTGTATTACAATTTTCAATCAATTGAAGACTCTTATAATTTTCTTTTGTAATTTCGAAATTTGTGAGCCATTACTATCTGGGATGAAAGTGAGGCCGTCATCCTGATATAAACCTACTTTCTTGAGTTCTGTTATCCAACCTAGAGTGTCTAATATATAAATACCTTTCAAGACAGCTATTTGTGCAGAGTCGTAATCATCCATATATATATTTATATATATATATATATATATATATATATAATTTAAATTGAATTTGTAAAAGTCAATTTACCTTATACATAATCATATTCATATCCATGTCCTTGTAAAATACAATGTAAGTAAGAGTTGGCCGAATGAGTAGTGTTCGTCAATGGTCCGGATGACTGGGGTTCAATACCAGATTGAGTCATAACAAAGACTCAAAAAATGGTACTTGATGCCGCCTTGCTTAACACTCAGTATAATAATTTTCAATAGCTACTACTCATCGGTACACCTCGGTGTTGTAGCTATTGAAAAGGAAGCCTTCGGGTCACCCTCGACTAAGGTTGCCAACTTTACTTACGTTTTATTTATCTATCTCTTTGACTGCCCTAAGGAAATGCATCCGTTATAAAGTTAACAACAAAGTTTATAATCTGGTGTCAAATATTATTTCTGGTTTAAATTGAAAAGGTTGTGTCTTTGACAAATGATAGCTATTGCCTGAACATTTCAGGGTTCCTTTTCCAGACTAATTGTCAATGTACTGATGGCCTTTCCTGTGAAATTCATCTTGTCATTCACGTAAACAAAGATGTAAAAATCAATTATGTCAGCGTAAAGATGATCAAATTTAGTTTTCAAGTAAAATGTCACGAAAAATGTGAAATTTAAAGAATTTCACACACACACACACAGACATTGTCAACTGATAAATATTTGCACACACACACACACACACACACACACACACACACACACACACACACACACACACACACACACACACACACACACTCATATATACGTATATATATATATATATATATATATATATACACGATATTTAAAGAATGAAATAAAACATCGTAAAGGTCATTTATGACTGAATATCTCACACAATACATTCTGAAGATTTTCTGAAGATCGTATTCATGCATATGAATTTATGTTATATTTTATGATAAAAATATCGTAATAGTACTGTGCATGCTTTTACATAAAGCATTGTGATATATATATATATATATATATATATATATATGTGTGTGTGTGTGTGTGTGTGTGTGTGTGTGTGTGTGTGTGTATAAAGAGTGGAGCGAGAGAGTAAAAGGTGAGTTGTTTTTATGTGAGTTAAAACGCTTCAACTATACAAATCTGGAATTAATTCTATTTAGTAATATCTTTTGTGTGCAGAGAGTTACAGAGAGTTTCACCTATCCCTATCAACTACAAAGAATTATCAAAAATACTTATTTGACCCATAAAAGAGACTCTAACCGCTAGTTCTACTCTGACTCGAGTGGACATGGGAGTAAAGGCAACAAAGGTGTACTTCACACGTCCCAACTTTCTTGACTCGCACCCTCACCCCTTTATGCAGTTTATGGTGACACACAGACACTTCAATTTGTAGGGATTTAACCCTTCTTGTAGTGGATAAAGACGTCGGATTCTAAGTTCCACAGACAGGGCTAAGACACTGCTGAGAAAATATCAAACATTTTTTGAAGTTTCATTTTTTCATATTTCTTGTAATACCCACAATAAACTGTGTAAACATTTATAACTTCCATCTTGCACGATTAAATTTAGCTACACCACACACACACACACACACACGCATATATATATATATATATATGTATATATATATATATATATATATATATATATATATATATATATATATAAAGAGGATATATATGTATATATATATATATATATATATAAAGAGGGAAAAAGTTACAGAAGCAGACAAAAATACACTTAAAATACGCAAAATATTTTTCGTTATCTTGATTATTTGGTGATTTGTAAAATATTTATGCTATTTTCGCCCAACTCATAGCTGGAGAATAATGGCAATTTATTTCATATTCTTCTTCTAAGACTACCTCTACTTCCTAGCAACGGTTAATTTATTTCTTCCCATTGAATTTCCGACTCGATCGTTGTCTATGCAGATTAACATCACTTGCCATCGAAACATACATTTTTCTCGCTCGTTTCAGATTTTTAGGATAATTTACTCCTTTAAGTAACGTGAAAACACCACGATGCGTTTTCCTATTTCAAGAATTTCAGACAATCATCGAAGTATCAACTGCTGACAAAATCTGCAACAGTTTCAACTGTTTTTTTTTTCCAAAAATTCTATTCAAACATTTCCGATTAAAATATTTCTACGTCAATAGCATGTGGTTTGGTTTGCTTAGGTTTCTTTGTATATCAACCTTCGTGGATTATTTGATGATAATCCCATCATTGTAGAAAAGCAGTCATGTTACTATTTAACTGATACCTGCAGGGGATAAAGAAGTTCATATCTTACCCAAAGGTATTGGTTTGAATGTGAACGGAATATATATATATATATATATATATATATGTATATATATATATATATATATAAAGTAATCATTGACGAACGGTTTTTCTCCTAAACACGCACACGCACACACAGATACGGGACTCGAATTCGGACTCGCCTACAACAATGTTGCCGTCAGGGTTTGCAATTTTTGTCCCCAGGGTTTTGCTTTCTTTTTTTATTTTCTATACTATATTGGAGTTTATTTTTTATGTCACTTGCCTAAAATATTATGGAAACATTCACCAGAGAAGAGATTATATTATATTATATTGTAAGTAAAGTTGGCAACCGTAGTCGAGGGTGAAGCAAAGGCTCCTTTTTAAAGATACTATACCGAGGTGTAGGGAAAGTCACGGCTCCTTTTCCTGGGTTGCTCCACTTTACCTAGATCCGTACCTCATAATGCTGGGTGTTAAGCAAAGAGATATCAAGTAGCACTTTTTGAGTCTTTCGGACTCGGCCTGGAAATGAACACAGGTCTCCCGGACTATTGCCGAAGACTCTAACCCCTAGACAAATTGGCTGGTTAATATATATTATCCACCTGTATAATTACAGCTTTTTCCAAGATTATACACTGCACAAGTTCATAGAAAGTAAAAAACTGAAAAAGAATCTTTGTAAAAATTGCTGAAATGCAAAAAGGAGGTTGTTAGTGATGTTACACCGGATTCATAGCAGATTTCGGGTTTCGCAACATCATATCTGATCCACCAGTAACCCTGACCCGTTTGCAAGCCTCCTCCTCCTCCTATGATTCGCTCCGAGTAATAGTAAGTGTTCAGGGGTTCTTACATTGTAGACCTTAGATCCGCAAAGGTCAACCAGAGACGTTGTTACATGCATAAATAAGTGTTTCGCTTTTTAGCGTGGGCTTTCGTATTTCTACTACCTGACGTGCGTTCGAACTATTGTTCGTAGCTTTCTTTTCATAAAGAATGTAGTCTGTCAGAATAAAACAATTTAACCGAAAAATACTCTAGTTCCCCCCACCACTACGGACAAGGAAACCCTGGTGCACCCTGCTCTTCTCTACCATGCACAATTCCGATGTACTTTTGCATGCCAAACTATGACCAGAAAAACACAACAGGGCCAATCACCGTCACCATGACGCAACGAGGTGGACGTACAACACTGAGTAGTTAAGGAAAAAAACGTATATCATCATTGATTGAAAAGAAATCTAGTCGCAAAAAGTGTAACCCCATAGCTATTTGATGTCCACGAAATAATTAATGAATTATATCCCCCCATATATATATATACATATATAAACCTATGTGTGTGGAATGATAAAGCATTCATTGATGTTTAGTATATATATATAATGGGGGAATAAGCCATTCATCGATTTTATGTTTTGCTTGTGTGCATGTTTTTAGATGACCTTATGTATTTCATCATTATGTCATGAGCAAACGCAAAAGATTCATCGAATTTTCACTCCCTCTTTGTCCTGATTCCATTTGGTAGAAAAACTGGAATACTTTCTGATTATCAGTCTCTGGAAGAAGATACATTCAATATAAAACCATCATTTCTGTTAGATTCTGAGTTACATCAGAATCAAATAAGGAGATAGAGTGGACTCAGTAGCTAATTCAACTTCAGGAATAGTCATTGAAGACAACATCAGAATACCCTACAACAATATGAAAGTTTTGGAAAATGAGTACATCAAAGAGAAATAGCAACAATTGTGGAAAAGCAATCCACAAAAAAAAAAAAAAATTCCTAAAAAAGCCCACCCAAGGGTATAGGCACTAGAAATCAAAAAAACTTGTCTGATTAATGCCTTTATGATAAAGCAGGAGGAACTTCCGAGATATAAATATGCCAAAATGATTAAAGTAAAACGTATTTTTTAAAAAGTTAACCTTCATCAGAAAAGAATATTTTTAGACAAGTAACCTAAGACAACTCTTTCAACAAAAAGCAACTTTTCTTTTGTTTTTTTAAGAAACAAGATTATAAAATAAATTCTGAAAATATTTTGCAAATACAAAAATACAAATTCTGATTCGACAGAAAATAGCCATAAAATGGTTGATATGCCTGGAAACCAACCAACCAACCAACCAAACAAACAAACATTAAGCCGTGCTGATTCCACGGATCCCCTTGACTCTCTCTTGTCATACGTCATTATCAGCTATCGTATGGGTGTTTTTTATTGGTTTCTATTATAAAGTCATAACACATCCTGGGTTATTTAATGCAAAATGAATGGAAAGGAATAAAGCCAATTCCATGAAAAATAATAGTTGTGTTGTTGGGTTGATAAGAGGGTCTTTCCCAAGGGTGTTTGTCTGAAAGTGCCTATAATAACGTGACTGAAATTCGAACTCGCTTACTACGATATCACCACACAGTACATTAGCTACAATACCACAGAAAACCTCTATCAGTATGTCTTCAAGATGGCATCCAATGTCCGTACAGAGAAGATGCTTGCTGGTCGACCAACACTGCTATGTCCATGGGTAGGAATTCCTTTAAGAACGTCAATTGTGGGTTCTCTGATTCTCCAGCAATGCCCAGCATGTCCTGTTACCCTTACTTGAATGGTTTGTAAGATAGAAAGCTAGGGGCCGCTCAGGTGACGTTTTATAGTGAGCTGTTTCCAGGAATTGTTCAAAACAGCACGGAGCCTCCTTGTATTGTTTCCATCAAGCTTTTTCTCCAAGCACTTAGTTAAAGCCTACTTGGTGCAATCATATAATAGAGCTGACACGGCTTGGAAGAATTCCCATTTCATTTTATCTTTGAGATCAGATTTCCATATGGTCGATAACCTCTCTATAGCAGATCATGCCTATCCTATGCCTATGTTGACACTGCGTACAGTTGATGGGAAGTGAAATGGACAACACATTTTTGTGGCTTGCCGTTTAGTGTGCAGATGGCACTATCTTGTTTAAAGTACAAGAACATTCTTTTACCTGAGTTCACGAAGAAGCCAGTCCTATTTCCTGCCAGCTCCAGGCTATGCATCAGAGATTTCACTTTTGTATGTGTATTAGCTGGAAGTTCTAGAACATCTACGTAGTCTTAATCCGTTATAGTTCAGCAGGATATCGTCTTCTTTTCGCTGTTTTTAGTATGATATCATTTTCTTTCATTACCATTATTAAAAATCAAAAAGATGTATAAACTTTTATAAAATTCAGTCTCTTATAATTCGGTCTATGAATTATATTTCTACCACCAAACACATGTAGACATCACTCGTTATCATTTCCTAAAAAATCATTTACCGTGTCATGATCAGGTGTGGTCTATAAAGAAAGCAAAGTCTCTGTCACAAATTTGGCACGCTATAGATTTAATCTAATAAAAAATGCTATTCAGTAATTTCTTTTTAGCCCACCTGCGCACCTAATGTTATTTTCACAGGTGTGACGAGTGTTGTAGCAATTTCTGGTTATTTGATGATGCATCTGTGCCCTATTTTCATGAAAGCTTGGATCTCTTTTTATTCGATTTTTACTTATACAGCTGCTCCTTCAGACAGGATGAGTAGTTGTCAGTGATCATCTTTTCGATTATCTATCTATCTATCTATCTATCTATCTATCTATACTCCCACCCCCATATAAATATAATTATAATTAAATTCATCTAATGGATATGTTAACTCACCAGTGCATTTTTCGTCACTTTGCTTTTTATTCATAAAATACTTTCTCCTGATTGATACGTAAGATCGGAAGTAGTTGAGAATAAACAAATCTATCTATCAATCAATCTATCCATTTATCTATCAGATTAAGAAAATATTCAATGCAGGGCAAATCAGAGAGAAAGGAAATTTTCAAAAAAACACAAACAACCCAACCAAAATAAACGAATAAAGCCACAAATACAGGGGCGATCTTTTGTTTTCTTTATAAAAAAATGTCACTAACTTTTATTCTCTTATCTGTTTCATCGGCTTAAATTGAGTACTATTTTAAATATGCTTAAATCATAAATCTAATATATTCTCATAATGTTCTATCTTAAGTAGACATAAATTAAGTGGGAACTCTTTCTCTTTCTCTCTCTCTCTCTCTCTCACACACACACACACACACACACACATATATATATATATATATATATATATATATATATATATATATATGCATGCGTCTGTGTCTATGTGTAACAAATCTTAAGCACAAATTACCGCGAATAGTTTTTCTACTTACAGGGCTAAGATTCTTATGAATGTTGTATTGTATGTTGATCGTACAAACGAGAAAATGTTATTCGTTATATATGTTTCTGATTTATGTGTTACACTCCCATGCTGTATCCCAGATATCAAACACCCTTTATAAGGAATTAATCTATATCATGCACGTTAGCAACAAACATACAGAGTCTTAAACACACACACACACATAGGCAATAATAAAAAGAAATCGACTATGCACTAATATCATTATTGCATTCTCAAACATTGCAGAGTCAAAATTTTGTGATTATTTCTACCCTCTGCTTTGAATTTTTTGATTTATTTGTGTAAATATCAAAATCAACCCAGTATAATACGCTATTTAAAAAAGTGCACAATCTTCGGCGGATTAGAGAGAAATGACGGTTTCTAATAAAGAAATTGTTTGATTTGTTTTGGTTTTGGTTTGATTTGATGGCACATCAACCATCGTAGTTCATTAAGACCAAATCCATTTTTATACATATCATCACCATTATCATGTCGTGGCACTAGCAAGGATATCCCTGACCCTCTCTCGCCACTCCTCCCTATCGTTCATCGCCTCTGGCGGGGCTTCAGGGCTACATCACATAGCTGCTGAATGTATGTTCGTGCTGGTTGTCCTGCTTTTGCCCGGAATTATGTGGGGGTCCATAGGAGTACATCACTTATGAGCTCGTCCCTGCTTCACCAGCAGTGTCCTGAATGTCTGGTTCGTCTAACTTGGATAGTTTTCGTGATGGGAGGCAGGTGGCCGTATAGTTGGTGCCTTGTTGAGTGTTGCCGCCAGGACTTGTTCAATATTGCTCGCAGTATTCTTGTGTAATTGCCGTCTAGCTTCTTCTCCAGCCGTTTTTACTTTAGTATAAGTGCACAGTTTCAATGACAAAAACAGTTCTATTTAAAACAATTTAGTTTAGCATAAGTACACACGATCATTATCAAACATAGTTCTATCGCAAACAATTCATTTTATTATTTGTGTAGTTTTTTATATTCACACACAGTTAGACGTAAAAACAGTTTTATTTCAAACATTTCAGTTTAGCATAAGTACACAGATTAGTTCTATTTGACTCATAGATAAGACCCTATCAGGTGCTACCACTCCGGGCTAGAGTGGACCTGGGAGTGATGGCAATAAAAGGGTACACTGAATTACCCAAAGCTCCATGATTACTGGAGACTTACTATCAGATTATTTAGTGTCATGTCCAGGATACTAGTTGTGGGAGTCTTAACCTTCAGCGGAGAAGCAGTCGGTGTGTTCTATAGCTGCAGCTGACGGGGCAAGAACAAGAAATGAAGTAAAAACACAAATACGGAGACAATCTTGTTTTCTACAAAAAAAAAAGTCAGCAATTTTACATCCTGTTATCCTGTTTTGTGCTGACTTATCTGCTTAAGATATGTTCAATATATTTGAAGCTGAAAACTGAAAGAATTTAAGGAATATTATATTCTACGATGAGTTCAAAACAATTTCCAAGAATATTAAAACAAAAAAATGTATTTAGCATTTTTTAAATTTTTTTCAAATGCGATAAAAATAACCAACGTTTGCGCAAAAGTGTTTAATAATATATTCTTTTTTCGCCATTAAACGGCAGATATGGGAACTAGCGATACTTTTTTAAAAAAGTACGAATCTATCTGAGATAAGGTATTATGTACATTATTGTCCTCATCTTTGTCGCCATGTTTATCACAAAGTTTCTGCCTTCTTTACGTGGTTAAAATATATATTTCGCTTACCGGGTAGACTGTTCTAGTTCCACTGCCTTCACCGGGTATTGAACTCATACTCTTTGGGTATGTCAGTCGATGTAACCAACCCCTTTATCCACTGTTACACGTGTCCTTGAGGATACCTACGTATGAATTTCTGGGTATTATGAACCTAATGTCTTCAGCAACCATTTTTACCCGTGCCCATATTGCAATTTTGTTAGAGTGTTCGCCAATGGCCCGGGAGACCTGGGTTCAATCCCAGGTCGAGTAATACCAAAGACTTAAAAAATGGTACTTGATGCCTCCTTGCTTAACACTCAGCATTATAAGGTACGGATCAATGGTAAAGTGAACCAATCGAGGGAAGGAGTAGCGCCCTCCCCTACACCTTGGTGTAGTAGCTATCGAAAAGGGAGCCTTCGGGTCACCCTCGACTATGGTCGCCAACTTTACTTTTTTTACTTATATTGCAATTTAGCTGTTATCATTGCAAGCTTTTTTTTCAATTATAACAGCAAAATTGCCATATGGGCACTATAATTTAACTATTGAATACAAAATAAACAAAAGCAAGAGTCAAGAAAATACACAATCGGAAAACAGGTCATAAGGGTGTTCATAGATTCTGGTTTTATAAAGTCGCATTCATCCACGACTGATTGACTCAGCACTTGATTAAATGGCTCGAAGAAGCAAGCATACACGAATGGATGGTGAAGGAGAAACTATTATGATGCAATGATGCAACCCTGCAATGTACTAAGGAAGTGCACAGCTGGCTACATATTTACAAAATCATAATAAAAGATAAACAGGGGTAGGATATCTCATTTTATCAATCAGCACAGATAAGATTTTCTCAGTGAATTGATTCAGAGTTTACGGATGCAATTGAAATATTTTTATTTTGGCGGAAGTTTTTTTTTGTTTCTAATTCCGTTTAGACATTTGTCTTTTTCTTTTTCTTCAAAGCGATACACATGAAAGAGAATATGAATATGAGAAACTGTTTAATTTCTAATATTCACCAAGAATAAAACAAGTGCATTTCCTGGTGAGTGAAAAGTCTAAATGATTTGTAGGCTACTTTGTGAATTTGCCAGAAGGGATATTTTTCGAAGGGTGGGGGAAAGAGAAGACAATCATTAATATAAATAGCCAAATAGTTAGATAAATATAAACATTCCTACCTAACATTTGAATTTTTTCATCGGCCACATTTTTTATAATAATGTCACTAAATTAGACACAAACAAAATGAAAAGGAGGCTACAAATTGACAAAATCACAATGAAAATTAAACTCCTTCATGGACATGGATATTATTAATATATTTGCCAAAACAGTTGAGAAGTAGAAAACCTAGTGCAAATTATCCAAATCTACAGTCAATGCAAACGAATGAACTTTGGGATGGGAAAATCTGTTATGCTGATAATGAACAAAAGAAAAAGAGAAACAACCTAAGGAAAGAAAACCTACCCAGAATAAAGAAAGCATTAGGACATTTGGGAAAATAAACTGAGCTTATTAAAAGAAGATACCATCAAGCTAACTGAGATGAAAGAAAGATTAAGGAAGAAATAACTCAGAATAACTGGAAGTTTTCTTGAAAGTAAACTCTCAAGCTGAAATCACTTCAACCGGCAGTTTTCATTGTAAGATAATCTTGAGTTGCCTTAAATTGAGCAAGAGAGACACTCAGTAATGCAGATCATAAAACAAGGAAATCAACGACAATGCAGATGACTTTTTTACCTGAGGGATGATAGAGACTGACTTTATGAGTCAAGAAAGAAAAGATGAAGGTAACTCACCAGCGGTGAGAATTATGTGGATGTATCATTTCGGTTACATATACGCAAAAAAAAAAAAAAAAACAGTTATGAAATATAGATAAATAAAAGTAGAAATAGAAAACAATAACCAAAGAATGTAGAAAACAAAAATGGGAAGACAAACAGGGTCAACCAATAAACAAAATAAAGTGCGTATGAGATGATATGGATATAGCTAAGAAGATCAAACCTGTAGAGAAAAACTGAACCTTTCCAAATATCAGCACAGAATAATAAGAACTAATTATGTCAAAGTAAAAAATATAACACACGGAAGAATAATATATATAGGTTACCGAGATAAAATAAATGCAATATTGCCAAATGTTATATGCACAAACCAGAATCTGTCCTAGAAAATAAGATTTAAACGATCAGCCAATACAGGAGATACCAAAAACCAGTCCTAGTGTTAAGTATAAAAAATAAAAGAACTTTCAACCTAATCGGTTTTACCGTTCCAGGCAAAGTGAATATAAAAAGCAAAAATATAAATAAGTAACTTGATCTTAACAGAGAGTTAAAAAAAATCTGTGGGACAAAAAAGAAACGGTCATACCAATTGCAGTTAGAGCTCTTAAAATGGTGCCCAGGGAGCTAGAAAAATGAATGGAAAAACTGAGGATCGGTCAAAAAATCGGGACAATTTAAATTACAGCTTTTCAGCGAAAATATAAACACCAGGTAAAACTGGAATGAAAACTTGCTCGTAAATAATGATTATAATATTTTGAAAAAATAAAGGAAAATGTGAAACAACCTTAGTAAAAGAATCTCGCAATCAAAAATGCATCTGAACACTTGTAAAAAACAAAAAATAACTAAAACCCAGTTATATAAGAATCGAAAACCATCAAGATAAGAGAGATAAAATAAAACGTAAGGAAGGTTTAATACAAAAGAACTAGAAAACATTTTAAGTTGGACAAGAAAGGAAAGCGGAAATATGCAGCATACTCTAAGTCCTCTGATGAAGATCCAATGTCCACTCAGCATGAATTAAAATTTTGATCCCAGTTCTTCGACCTAGAATCAGAATGTAAAATACAACACCAATTCAGAATATTCTGTTTTTGCATATAATTTTCTTATTTCTCGCTCGAATTTGTTTAAAATTGGACAGTTAACAGTATATCATTTCGATATATCTAAATAGTTTGGCAAAAAGTCCATCAGCTCGGACTTGACCGCAAGATACCAATTTTGCGAACGAAGATATATTCAATGATGAATCAAGATTGTGTATTTTCTTTGGTGATTGTGCCCCTGCGTATAGAAAAGCCATGCGAGGAATATGATGCCAAATGCTCAAAAAAAGAAGCGTACATTTCCCTCAATCTGCTATTCTTTTGGGTTACATGTCTGTCATTTGGTGTTGGAAGAGATTGATTGAAAAGATCGATTAATATTCCTGTCTATCAGGATGTCATAGATTATTTCCTTCTCCTATATATTGAGTACACGTTTGGGAACAATGAATTCATCTTCCAGCATGACCTTGCTCCACCCACACAGCAAAATCTACAAAAGAATTATTGAGGGAGAAGTGGATACCTGTATTCGATTTGCATGCAAATAGCCTAAATGCAAATCCAAGAGAAAATTTATGGAGAATCCTTAAAAGGATATTAAGAAGAAACTAACCATCAAATTTTGAGTCATTGGGCATCAGTGTCAGCGGAGATTTTGTTGTGATTTAATTGGTTCGTTACTAGAACGAATGAAAGAAATATCAATTAAAAAAAGATGCTACAATTAAGTATTAAGTATATTAATACAATTCTTCAAAAATGTGTTCATTAATAAATGTAATCTACATAAAAAAAACAGCTTTTATGTCTTTTTCTTATTAGATATAAAAATTTTCAAATTTCAAAACTTTCACATCTCAAATATTACCCATTTTGTCTGTAAAATATTACCAGATTATTTTCATATATCACATTTAAGAGTAACTGTCAAAATCTAAACTAATTCGAACGACATATATGAAAGTTAATCACCAAAAAAAAAAAAAAATGGATATTCTATTCTTCTAAAATGGTGTAGTATTTTCTTCTTCCTCTGTCGTGTTCCTATCTTCAGACAGGATATGGTATCTGTTGCGTTTTCTGGCAAATCCAAATATGAACTGAGTTGAGCATATTTCTGAGATTCCATCTTCTTGGAAGTTTCTCCGCATTTCATAAAAAGGGGAATAGCAGAGAACGTGAAATTTTGGTTTGGCTTCCAATTTTTTCCATTCTTTTTCAATTGGGCTGTAGATAAATATAGAAGCCGAGTGAAATACCCATACTTGAGAAAATCTAAGGAACATTTTATAAAAATATTAGGATTATTATCAACCAATTTGTACGTCCTTTTTTACGGATTTTGAAGTTTGTTAAATTAATTTGAGAATTTTATTCTCTTCAAAATAATAATAATTATCTACATATGTTAAATTTTGTAGCTTCGAAAATAATTGTAGCATCGACTGGGTCATATATACTACACAACCATTCTAAACATCTTAAATATCGAAATGTTGCATAATGATCATAGGCAGTTATGTTTATCACAAAATATCTCATCTTTTTGATGGGAAATATGGCAGTGAAAAGTGATCAAGAAAAAATGAGTCGAATGGAAGTAAGTAAAATGAAGTGTCTTTTTTTTATTTTATAATTCTGAACAAAAAATTTGAGAAAATATTTCAACAAACTGTCAACAGTTTCAAGGAGAAAAAATATCGAGTTCGTCAATCTTTTTTATGATTGTATATTAGTTAGTTTCAACTTATCCTTTGCTTCCAAAACGAATGTTTTTACTTCGGGATATAACGGATACTTATTTTTTTCATGATGCAGCTGACGACCTGTGTTTATACTAAAATCTCTTAAAGGGAAATGCACCTATATTCGGCGTCTTGAGAGTGAGATACGCTAACAGCGTCACAATGTATATTAGTTTCATTTTCCCTGGTGTATTTTAAACTTTCTAGTGGAGTAATTGTTTTCTAAAAAAACGTCATGTAAAACATTCTTATTATTCCAAGGTGACAAACGCCCGCTTGATTTCCGTCTCCGTCTCCGTCTTTTCTCTCTTTCTTTTCTCTGCCTTTTCACGTTTCACTTTACTTCTTTTTCTCTCTTTCTTTATCTATCATTCTATCTATCTTTGCGCGCATGTGTGTGTGTGTGTGTGTGTGTGTGTGTGTGTATGTGTGCGAACGAAGCATTGACATCAGCAACAACTTGGGAAAAGACTCCACATCTGTTGCATGCCCGATAGTTATCGGTGGGATACACATAATGAAAAAAATTCTTTTACAGTTTCAGAATATGACAGTCTTCTTCAGATACTCATTGTAAAACTAGATTTTGCCTTGTGCCAGACAAAGTAAAAACTGAAAAAAAAAGCAAATACTGTTGGGTTGAGCATGTCATGTTTGAAAAAGACTTTTCCTACTTATCTACTTTCTCGTTTGAGAAATACAAACTTAGTCAGAAATAAAAGTGCATGCTTGCCGATCAGTCTCATCTACATTTGATATATATATATATATATATATATATATATATATATATATATATATATATATATGCACCATTGCTATTTTTAAAGTTTTCAATATCTAGAGGGAATTCGGATGGTTAAAAATTTATTCTTTGCACGAAAGATACTTCACTAACTATTAAGTTACCATTTGGTGTGGAAATTATATTATCCTCCAAGTTAAAATATGTTAAATTTCACTCTCTCTCTCTCGATATATATATATATATATATATATATATATATATATATATATATATATATATAGCCATTATGCGAATTTTAGGGATATATAAATAGATACTGCAATAGATAGAAAAAAGTATTCGAGAGTTAATAGAACAAAATGTTTATATTGATCCGAAAACCAAAATTATTGACCGGAGACATTACTTTTCAAAAAATTGATATTGATTTTAAAATGATTGGATACATGATAGAGTGTATATATAGGTGGTATAACATAGAAATAAAACCATGTATTGTATCAAATATTTTTCATGTTTTCACTATCATCAGGTAATCTTCACTTCAGAATAATCTAACAAGTGATTGAAGAAACTATAAATATAAAACAGAATATGATTTATCCTTAAAAAAGAACCGAGAAGGCTATAAAAATGGACTTGATAATGAGAGAATGAAAAAAGATCAATATATTTCGGTTTGATGAGTAATTTAATATTTCTTGATTTTCTAAGTTTAAGTTTGCTTTTTCTCATTTTCTTTTGGTTTTTGTGTCATGAAAATAATAATAAAAACCAATTATAATAATATAATAATAATAATAAAAACCAATAATAATAAAAACCAAGTTCAGGTACTCTACAGCTGGGGCTGTAGAGTACGCCGATTGCATCTCTGCTGTGAGGTAAGACCCCTTCAAACGATTATCCTGGTTATGACACTAAAACATCTGATGGTGATGCTGTCATCTTGGAGATTTTATTACTATTAATCACAGGTCCACTAAAAGCCAGAGTGGTAGTACTTGTTAAGGTCCCATCTATAGGTCAAATTGAACTGTTTAATCATTGTATATACTCAAAATCCTTTAACTGTGTGCAAACAAATGACTGTTAAATTGAATTATTAGTATTAAATGGCAAAATTGGGAACAATTTAACGCTGAAAAAGGAATTAATAGTACTGAATAGAAATAGTAGTGTTAAATAGCAATACCATTAAACTATGTGCGAATTCTATATTAGTATTTGAGAGCAACCCTTGAAAACAATTAACTGTATGCAAACAAATTAACTCTGGCCTCTTTGAAAAGTTTGTTTAGAAATCATATAAATGTAATATAAAAGCAAGATTTGGCATTGAATAATATATAAGTGTTGGTATACAGTAAAACACAACCAACAAACCGACCAACCAACGAGAAATTTTCATGAGGTGTCATTTCATTTTTAAAACATATTTTAATCAACACCATCATTAACATTCTGTTTCATTGGTTCACGTCTCCGTTTAAAAACCCGAAACATGTTGAATCATTAGATTATTAGATTATTAAATTTGGAATTAATACATTTGCTGAGTAGCTTTAATCACTGATATTACATTGTTAGTCATTATTCTAATCTTGATAGCGTCGTAGATAGTACAGTCTTTTTTCTTGTCGGCATTTGGATACTAATTCAGATGCTTTATTTTGCTAATTAATTGATTTGCAAATAAGATAATAGCCATTTCCTAACCAATCTTAAGAAAGCATAAAATTGTTTTGGTAGGCTCATGCATTTTTGTTGAGTAGATATTATGCTTTTTGACTCCCCATGATAATTAGAAATGATTGTGCTGTAGAGGTTTTTTTCTATTAGTAATAGACAGTTGGGGGAAATAGAACATTTGATTCCAGGAGCTAGACTTAGAATAATGTAAAATTTAAGAATACGGGATATCTCACTGACCATAAAAATTAAGAAACTCTTAATTTCAGCATGTGGTATACGAGTTTTTTGCCTATATATATATATATATATATATATATATATATATATATATATATATATATATATATTCTCCACTTTGGTTACTATGTCATCTTTGCCATGAAGACTTTAAGTTATACGAATGAGAAAATAATCCTTTACAACACACACACACACACACACACACACACACACACACACACACACACACACACACACACACGCATATATATATATATGATTACACTCATAGATTTTTGCACACACGTAATATATACTCACTTAATATATATATATATATATACAACAATACAACAAGTGTGGTGTATTGTCAAATGATGAGGCGAAGATTATATTTTTATGTCGAGATTAATCCATAATGACACTTTAACCCTGGTTGAATTTTCTTCCAAAAACGTTATATATATATATATATATATATATATATATATATTAAATATGTATGCATACAATATGTGAGAGTAAACATCTTTTGAACATGTGAATTCCGTAAATTTGCAAAAATTTTTTGCAAGTATCTTTCTATAAATTTATAGTTTCGACTGTGGCACAAAATCATGTGAAAAGACAAACACACACACACACTCACACACACACACGTACATATATATATATATATATATATATATATATATATATATATATATATATATATATATAAGTGTGTGTGTGTGTGTGTGTATGTGTTTGACTCCCCATGATAATGAATATCATTAGAAAAAATATGAATATTTTTTAAATGTTTATATATATATATATATATATATATATATATATATATATATATATTTGAACAAACTATTGATGGTTAAAACCTATTAATGGCCAAGTAGACATAAAGGTTTAGGGAGACTGTGGTCATATTTATTGTTAAAAATGGGGGAAACGACCGGTTTCGTCTGTCACTTGTCAAGCTCTTAACGCCAGTTGATTGAAGGGATCGCACGTAATGGGTCTCCAACACTTTAAGATGATATAACGAATGTGACCGACTCAAAATACTGAATCTGTCGACATTAAAATCTGCCACGCATTCCCTGCTATCAATCCTGTGGTCTGCTATTGAAGACCCGGATGTGTTAACAAGCTGGCCTCTTTTAAGCTTAAGATTCAAAATACGAGCTGGGTAAATGCTGTTTTATGCGCAGGTTCAATCGGTTAGACGTCCTGCCTATATAGTTACTGCCACAACTATATGTATATTCATATAACCCAATTGATATGGTGGGGAAGTAGGACATTTTTACGCATTGAGACGAATGCAGTATGAGAAAGAAAAATTACTCGCACAGCAGCTGAAAAATAACACTTGCCAACAGCCTAGGTGATGTATTTAGCAAATTTCCCACCTGTAGAACTTACATATGGCAAACGCAAATGAACTCGGCACTTGTTAACGGTGCACCCTTTAGCCCTATCAAACTTATTTAAAACATCCTGGACAACGCTATCTAAAACAGACAATGGATATCCATTTTTAGACAAGGTTGACCTGATGAACTCGATTTCATCATCAAGAAAGCACTTGGACGAAATCATAAGACATGGACAAGAGTCTTAATTAAATTAATTTTGCGCTGCTGAGGGCAAAATGAATCCCATATCGTATACAGGCCAGAAAAGGTGGGCTTCCTGTATACAGAGGTAAGAAAAGCTGTGGAAATGTTATGCACAAATACATCCAAAAAGGCAAGTTGATGGTTGGACTCCTTTTCCACGGTAAACTTTAAAGAGGGATGCATAGAATTTAATTGTATGAGAAATGAATCGGCATCTTTCCCATTTTTGAATAAACACAAAGTGTCGTCAACATAACGATAATACATGAAGGGGCAGTCTATTTTAATAAATAAATTGGTCTCAGAAAACGCAAAAAAAAATATGTGTCAGTGTGAGACCCAGACTTAACCCCATCGCTACACCGTCAATCTGCTGATACATGATGTTATTAAAGCTAAATTTGACTGAAGAGGCGGCACAATTCATGAGATGTTTAAAGACACCCTCTGGAAATGTAGATTTAGGAAGCGAACTACGAAATAAGACATGACAACAAATTTCAATAATTTCTTCAAGAGGAATACAGAGAACTGAATAAAAAGAACAAACGTCAAAGGAGCTCATAAACACACCAGTTGGGATAAATTTTCTGACGATCTTAGAAAAAGAAAAAGAATCTTTAATGCAGAAACGACTAAAGTGCTCCAAAACAGGTTGAAGCACTGATGAAAGCCAACTGGTGACCTTTTGTTGGGCAGAATGGGTCGAAAAGGAACATCGTCTCTATGGATCTTTGGTAGATCATAGAGACGGGGACGGATGGAACCAACAGGTCGAATGGAATCAGAAATTTCAGAGGAGAGAAGACCACTCTTTACCCACTTCCGTAGTTGTTTTTGAAATTTTACTTCTATAGAAGTGGTGTGATCACAAGTTTCAACCGAACCTAATTTTATAACTTTTCTACAGTCATTAAGGATCAGTAACATTTTGTTGACGTAGTCATCATTATCTAATAATACAACTCTAGCACCTTTATCAGGTTTATAATGCTACCATCATACCTCTTTTTAAAATATTTCAACAAATTATTGATGGTTAGAAATTTATTAATAGCCAGGAAGACATAAAGTTTTCGGGAAACTGTGGGCATGTTTATTGTTAAAAATAGGGGAAACGACCAGTTTTGTTTGGCACTTCTCAAGCTGTTACCGCCAGAAAAATTAAAAGAGGGAATGTAATGGAGAAAAAGTGAGGGAGAGGCGAGAAAAAATCTAAATAAAAAAAAATTAATATAAAAAAGAGAGGGGAGTAGGAGAGATGAGCAGATGGTTAGTTATTTCTATTGAAGATTAAGAAAAACCCACAAAATTCAGGTCACGTTGTCTTACTAACCTTCATTTCATTTGCTCTTTTATTTTATTTTTTTATTAAGTAAAGACCAGACCATATGTTTTTCCTGCCTGGTTGACAAATGACATACAATTCCTGTATCAAGATGTATCAATTTTTGAACTCTCTTTCCTTTCCACTTATTTCATGTAATGGTAAACAAACACTTAAATCCAATGAAGGAGATAAGTAAAAATATAGAATATAGGAATAAATTGATTTAGTGAGAGAAAATAATTCTAGTATAAAAACTTACATGGGAATTAATAATTCCCAATTCTGGTTTAACTGAACCGAATAATACCTATATATATATATCATCATATCGCGCTGGTAGCACGGATATCCCTGACCCTCTCTCGCCACTCCTCCCTATCGTTCATCGCCCTAGGTAGGTCTTCAGGACAACATCCCGTATCCTCACATAGCTGCAGAATGTATGTTCGTGCTGGTCGTCCTGCTTTAGCACGGCCATGTGTGGGGGTGCATAAGACTACATCTCTTATGAGTTCGTCCCTGCTTCTCCAGCAGTGTCCTGCATGTCTGGTTCGTCTAACTTGAATAGTTTTCGTGAAAGGGGCAGGTGGCCGTACAGTTGGTGTCTTGTGGGGTGTTGCCGCCAGGACTTGTTTAAGATTGCACGTAGCATTCTTGTGTAATGGCCTTCTAGCTTCTTCTCCAGCCGTTTTGTTAGCGTACATGTGGTGCAGCCATATAGTAGTATCGATGTGAGCGCTGCCTGGAAGAAACTGCGTTTCATTTTATCGGTTAGGTCTGATTTCCATATAATCGATAGCCTATTGATAGCTGTCCATGCTTTCGCTCACCTCGTTTTGCACATAAGCTTATATCTCTTTTATTGTAACAGTTAAATATCAATTCATTCCTTTGATTTTGTAATTTACCGGTATTTCTATATTTAATTTTACTATTTTTTCTTCTAGACAGTGATTTCATCTACTTTTCTACTTTTGAAATTACTTTGGGTGGTTAATCTTTTATAAAATTCCATCCAACTAATGGTGTAAGGCCACTATCCAAATATCTCCAGAACTATTTAGAAAGGGCTATTTGATTTCTTAAGGAAGGGTTAAAAAAAGAATGTCTATCACTATAAAGCATCCGCTTCCAATTTCCAGCGGAAATTCCAAATTATATTTCTATATCATTTCTATTTTCCATTTGAAAAATGCTTGCCTAGTACGCTACATTTTCTGAATTACATTTTCCACCAACAGGACATTTCATTAACTCAGCAGTTACATAGTAGTTTACTCAAACCTTGTTTTTCCACACATGATTTTTTAATTAAGATTTTATTATAGTTCCTTATGATTTTGTGCCTGAAAAACTGATTTCCAATGTTTTCCTGTTAAAAATATTCAATGGGTTATTTCCATTGAAATGTTCATGTATAAACATTAGGAAGTCCTTACCTATTTCAATAGTAGATAATTTACAAAAAGGTGCGTTAAACCATATTACATTTCTTTTTCTGTTTTCGTTTTTTTTTCATTTCTACGGCTGCTATCATTGTTATTCCTATCACTAGTATTATCCAACCTATTATTCATCTCACCATTCACATTCCTACTATCAAATCCCTATTATCATTGTTGCTAATATTGTTTTTGTCATTGTTTTCATTTAAAACTTTTGTTTAAATTCACTGAACTATATATATATATATATATATATATATATATATATATATATATATATATATATATATATAATCTTAGTTAAGTGGTTTGTAGATAAGCCAGAATATGTACTGTGCAATATTTTTATACTAAATTTAGTTCAGTAATAACCAATACAGTTATTGTTAAACTTGCGTAATAAATCCATTTTCTGAAGGAAATGTATTTTCGGAAAAACATTTCATTCAGCCAATAGATATGCTACTTGGATATTATATATATATATATATATATATATATATATATATATATATATATACGTGTGCTCATGCAAGTACATGTTGACCTCACTTGCCCTGGGTTTGAAAATTTACGCAGATGATCCTTTATTAAATTAGGGACAACTGTTTCGATCACAGTGTGTGTTCTAACATGTTTGACGCGAACAAAAGAGAAGGGTTGGTTTTGTTTTTCTCATTTTCAGTACTTACTGGTCAGTTACTTGTTGCAGCAAGGGATCCAATTACTTTGCCTGATCATAAAAACAAACTCAGTAAGAAAAGATCTACTCACTTGTATCTTCATTATGCATGCGAACAATGGAGTTGTCATTTGAAGATAGAAAAAGTAAGCGCCATCAATTCTCCAGAAGAAGAAAAAAAGAAAGATACACGTAACCATATAATGTGGCTTAGCAACTTTTATTTATTAAGAATCGATTCAAAGGGCATGAATATAAATATATAGAAAATGACTATCAATTTAGATAGATAGATAGATAGATAGATTTCAAAAGAGAGACCCCTCACGTAGTTAATAGTTATGTAAATAAATAAACGATACTATAGATTTTAAAAAAGTAAATTCGTCACAATAAAAGCTTGTGCCACCAGAAAAAACAGCTTCAATACTGGTTAGTATAATGCGTTTAAGTCCTCTTAATTTAAAATCCCCAAAATTTTACAAAATTGTATGCCGTTTTATTCTTTGTAAAATGTCGCTTGTATTTTAAAAGTAAAGACATTTTTACCGTAAATCTAATTTGAATATATGACTTCTGGCCAAATGTGTTAGTATACACGGTGAAATGTTCTTAAAGTCTTCTAAAAGCTAAGAAAGCCCACTGTTTCCCCTTGGCACAGAGTAGTGTTGAAGAAAACAAAAATACTAAACAGCCTAAGTAAAAATCCCAAAGCCACCACGCCAACTAAAGAAGAAAAAAAAAAAAAAAAAGAAGCAAAAGAGAAAAAAAAGCCCCCGCCAACAAACTCCAAAAATGACGAAATAACTAGTATCTCCCTCCCCAAGTAGTAGACCTTCCCAAATTATATATAAATTCATTAGGGAGTAAACGGTTGAGCAGAATTGAAGAAGAAAAAAGAACTTAGCTTGCGCCACCAGAAACACAGCTTCAGTACTAGTTAGTATAATATCTTTAAGTCCTCCAAATTTGAAATGCCCCAAATTTTACAACATTGTATGCCGTTTTATTCTTTGTAAAATGTCGCTTGTATTTTCAATGTAAAGACATTTTTACTGTAAATCCGATTTGAATATATGACTTCTGGCCAATTGTGTTAGTATACACGGCGAAAGGTTCTTAAAGTCTTCTAAAAGCTTAGAAAGCCCACTGTTCCCCCTCGCCCCATAGTAGTGTAGAAGAAAACAAAAACACAAAACAGCCTAAGTAAAAATCCTAATGCCACCACCCCAACTAAACCCCCCAAAAAAGTTTAGGTAAAGGAAGTCCCCAATTCAAAATAAAAAAATGTTAGCGCCAGTTTCAGGAAACAGGTGAAAATAAACAAAAAAAAACTCCTATAAATATAGTTTAGTCATGGACTTTAATTAAGTTAAAACTTAGGGGAAAAGGACATTCCTTTTTTTTACGTGCACCTGGGAAGATGCATGATGGGCGTAAAGGCATGTGAATAAACCCTCTGACGGCCAAACGCAATGCCTAACCTGGTCCTGGACGTATGAGTCTGGCGGCTCAACGCTCAGAATCGTCTGTTCGATTGGGGAACCACTGCTGCTCATCTATAAGAGTGGCTTCTATAGATGAGAAATAAACACAGACATCGAAAGATAACCATGAGCCACACTCAAACCACATTCATAAACAGCATCACTTTTCGCGCGGGTAAAAAAGGGGCGCGTCCTGCTGAGGCTGGATCTCTGGCCTTGGTGTTCGAAAAATCAGCTACAAAAACTACTAAAATGCAAACAAACAATACAAATAGCAACATTTAATGTTAGAACTTTAAATACAATAGGCCAACAACCAGAGCTAACTGCATCTGCCCTAGAACATAAGATAGACATAATATGCATTCAAGAACACAGATACACGCACTCCGAAGATATCAGATATCATGATACTGGCAACGGGCTGACGCTAGCCACTGTATCAGCATGGAAAAACTCTGTCAATGCCACAGTGGGAGGGGTAGGAGTGCTTTTAGGACCAAGAGTGTTAAAAACACTAAATAGCATTGAGAGAATACAACCTAGGATCATGGCAGCAACGTTTAATGGTAAACCCAGACCAATAGTCATCTCCTGCTACAGCCCTACCAACTTTAGTGAAGAAACAGAACTAGTCGCCTTCTACAATGAGCTATGCTCTCTAGTGCGTAGCGTTCCGAAACACAACGTACTGGTCATTGGCAGAGATATGAATGCCCAAATCGGAAAAAACGGAAACAACAGATACAGCCTCCACAACACGTCAAATAGGAATGGGCAACATCTAACAGATTTCATGATAGAAAATAGATGGAATGCGTCAGACTGTTGTTCGATCATCTTGCATGAATCCAGCTTCAGTTTTTGAGTGGCATAAGAGATTCAAGGAATGTAGGGAGTCTGTGCAGGATGATGAGCGATGTGGGAGGAGTAAGGAAGTCAATACATCTGGGTTGATTGGCCAAAGGGTAAGGGTTAGGCTTAGGGTTACTATGTTGAGGTTTTAAGGGAGTTCAGGAAGAGATTCCGTCGGAAGGGGCCAGCACTCTTCAAATAGGTTCAGTGTCATTTCCACCAGGACAATGCACCAGCCCACAACTCCATCCTTGTCACTGACTATTTGACCAAGATGGACATCAAAACAGTTCCTCAGCCTCCCTATAGTTCAGACCGTGCTCCTTGTGACTTTTGTTTATTTCCTAAGCTCAGAGTCTATGGTTATGAGACAAGTGAGAAGATGAAAGAGGCTCTGACGAAGGCGATTGATACGCTCACACAAGATGACTTCAATGGGGCCTTCCAGGAGTAGTTGGAACAGTACAACAAGTGCATTGCAGCCGAAGGAGATTACTTCAAACGGGACTAGAGTTTTATGTGTGTACTATCAATAAAACTGCCCCTACGAAAAAAGTCTGGAAACTTATTTAATGATCCTCGTATATATATATATATATATATATATATATATAACTCTCAGATTATAAGATACTCAGAGAAAGCATCATTAAAACATTCTAAAAGGCGGTAAAAATAAGTGTACGTTAAATTAACCTTGTATAAAAATAGATACGAATAAATCTCACGAAGCCGATCGCATAAACCATCTTGCAAAGATTCAAGCACCCACTACGCATAAAAATTTTAAAAAATCAGACCTTAACCACAAAAAAATTTTAGACAAAAAAGATAAACTATGAAAAACAACAGTAACATAAATTAATTACAAATCACGAGTAGAGCAGTTGATTAAATGAATAGATTTTAAAGCTACATAGCTGTGTATTCATCCAACTTGATATTCAGGAGTTCTGTCCATTTATCTCATAATTCATTAAAGATAAACCATTTCCATTTCAAATGAGCATACAAATATCATAAGAAATAAAGTCCTTTTTTCAAAGATTACTGGAAATTGCTACTATTCAACCCCGAACCAATTTGTTTACACAAAGGTATAAAAGGAACTCTTGATGGTACGAAAGGAAATTATGACTGCTATGATCAGTAAAATGGTCTACACATATATACTAACCAAATTAGCTATAATAAGATGCAGTAAAACAAAAAAATCTGCAACAGGAAAAATAAATAATAATCATGTTCCAAGAAATAAGATTTCAAATCGACATAAAAAAACAATACAAAACTAATCTAATAGAAGTAGAGATTGAAAACTTCAGTATTTGAGAAAACACATGCCAATCACACAAAAAACAAATGTCATACGACTTTATATATACACCTTTTCTACCGTGATGAAGAAAATCCTTCGGTCCGATTATTATATTTTCAACACGTTGAACAATATATTGATAAATCCCCCAAAAATGATAAGGAAAGAACACCAAGGAACATTGTTTGGCGGGATGAATTCATCTTGAAACCAATTAAAACGAAAGAAATACGACAGCAAAAGATTTAGCATCTTGATCATTACTGTTAAACTATAGGGATCTTGAAGGTTGTCACAAGAACCTGACAACAGGAAGGAAACGACAAACACATTATGTTTAAAAAATCTCAACAAGTTTATTTAGATATTAAATTTTCTGTGACTAGTCTTATAAAAAGAATCTTTAAAAAGGAATATATGGTTTGTGTGTATGTCCATGTGCGCGCGTATGTGAATGTGGTTGTTTTTTTAGTAGTGGAATGAAGAGTTTTCTTTTCATTTATAAAACACAGTCTCCTCCCATAGTGGTAGCTTCGCTTAAGCCCCAAATTAGTTGACTGCTTCTTTTTGTGTCTCGAACAAAACTAAATCTAACCAGAACTTTGAAATACTATGTGACCACGAACGCCCATACAAATCTTTCTTTCACGTGATTGTACAAGCGGGGATTAAGACCTTGATCCGCCAGTTGCCAATCAGACCTCCACAGCTTAGACTACGTTGACTTTATGTCCTACAGAGGGATAAGACATCCCCTTAAATAAAAAAGAATGTCCTGGGTTTGACTAAACTATATCTGGTGGTGAGGCTGCAGTTCTATAGCCACGTGAAATAGGCACTATCCCCTCATTGCCATTACTCCAAGGTCACGAAGTGGTTGTACCTATAAAGGTCTCATCTTTTGCCGCCCCCCCCAACAAATATCCTGATATGACACAAAATTATCTTATGGTGAGGTTCCAGTAATGCTGGAGATTTGGGGATTGCGGTCCATGCCTTCACTGCCATTGCTCCCAGGTACACTCTGGCCCAGATTGGTAACACCTCTTAGTGTCCTCTCTCTGGGTCAAATTGAACTGAACTGCGTACTTACGCTAAACTGAATTGTTTGAAATAGAACTGTTTCTGTATGATAAACAGAATTGTTTAAAATGGAACTATTTTTGACTTTGAAACTGTACTTTTGCTTAACTGAATTGTTTGAAATAGAACTGTTTTGACATTTAACTGTGCGCAAAAACTATATACTAAACTGAATTGTTTAAATTAGAACTGTCTTAAACAGTGTACTTAAGCTGAATTGAATTCTTAGAATTAGAACTGAACATTGTATAAAAATGGATTTGGCCTTAGATAACCTACAAATGATGATATGCCATAAATACAAACAAAGTATCAAATCATCGTTGATCAAATGTATAGGTTGAAAAATTATTGGTATTCAATTGTTTTGAAACAACTACACCAAAAATATAAATATGACGTACAATGAACGTGATTTTCAACCCCAGAGTATAAAATAACCCGAATCGGGTTGATATGCCAATAAAATCAATCGATCAGTCAAAAGCAGACTTTATATGATTTATAAAAAGATTTCTTAGTCAACTCTGCTGAACGATGAAACGTTTACAGTTTGATATAATTTATAGTTTCCCTTTGAAATCGCTTGTAACCGCCAAATTTTGCAAACTCTTCAGTCCGAATATTTTGCTTCATATTAGGAGAGTGAATTTGTATATCATCATCATCGTCATAAAATCTCGATGTTAACTCGGAGTTCTCTGACTGACTCTCTCTCTCTCCCTCTCTCTCTCTCTCTATCTATCTATCTATCTATCTATCTCATCCATTGCTGCTGGTAGATTCTCCAAACAACATTGTGATTGCACAGAGCTCATCTAAGTAAATCTTTGGTAGTCGTCCAATTGAAGAACGTCACTTACGAGTGCTTCTTTGCTTCTCCTGTTGCACCCGTACTTAAAGGTTTTGTAAGACGGGAGGTAAGTGGCCGTACAGTTGCTGTTTTTATGGAGTGTTGCATCCAGGGTTTGTTCAAAACAGAGCGTAGTATTCTTATATAATTCCTATCTAGTTTTTTCTTTTCACGTTTACGTGGCTCATTTTTCAGCATCCATGTAATGCATTGATTCACTATAATTGACACACACACACAGCTTGGAAGAAATCAAGTTTTATTTTGTTGGGAAGATCAGATTTTCAAATAATCAATAACCTGTAAATAGTATTCCAGGCCTTCGCTTGTTGAATCTTGACATCACTTCCAGTAAATGAAATGCTACTGCCAAGGTATGTGAACTTCTCTATTAATTTTAGAAATGTACGACTTTAAATGCAGATAGCTCTTTCTTGTGTAAAACACATGTACGCATATATTCATTAGCATTCACGTAGAGACTAATGCTTCCTAATGCCTGCTCTAGGCTATGAAGCAAGTATTGGGCTTGGGAAGGTTGATTTGCGAGAAGCGATTTGATCATCTTCTTAGTCTAGATCTGTCATTGTTTCTGTGGGATATCATCTACTTCTTGCGTTCTTTTTGTAAAACCAATTTCTTTTTTTGATCTCCCGACAATCGAAGTCGACAGAGGTTATAAACATTTATAGCTCTTATGTATCTCCTTGGAAGACTCCTGCGAAAATACCCAAGAAGTTGGTGTCGCCATCTGGTGAGCGAACCATTACTACTGTTCCTTTGTTGAGCATCATTATAGCTGCAATATGCTCCTAGTGGAGGCCATATGCTTTGATCTATTTCTCTGTGCATGGAATCAAATGCTTTGGAGAAATCTACGAACAGTAGGGTTTCCTTGAATGCTTTGCTGTGTACTCTTGCAATGATTCAACGGATTGTCAAAATCAGAATAGTTCTGAATCTATTTCTCCGAAAATTATTTTGATTTTTCCCAGGAATTTTCTCGATTTAAGGTTGGATAAGATTGAGAGGCATGATATCATAAATCTTAGCAGCTTTCAGAGTAAGACTTATGCTCTGTAGTCCTTAGTGTTTCCGATGTCACTTTTTTTAAAAAAGGAAGGTTACAGTTTTTTTCTTTACTCAATCGTATTTTGTTTGTACACAGTGTTCCATAATAGGAGAAGTACGTCGTCAAATTTTCTTGTCTTCCATACTTAAGGAGGTATTTTGTCAAACCCTGCAGCTTTTCTGCTTTTAATTATTTTTATTACTGCGTCAAGTTCTTCTTCTTTAAACTGGCTTTGTTTGGTCATTGATCCTTTTTTGATAGGTTTATCAGTGACTTCGTGATGGTTTCTGAACAGATTATAGATACGTTCTTTCCAGTACTATAGTCTTTCTTCTTGGATGCCAGCTTTTAGTTTTAGTCTTGAGGAAGAGATTTTTTCTGCTCACTTTATTTACTATTCTTCATGTTAATCGTGATTGTCTGTGAGCTACCAAGTTTCCAATTTTATTGATTTATCCTTGAATGTAGTCTTATTGTTTTATTTTTTTTCCGGTGTTATTTCTGTCTGAGCTTTCTAAAGATTCTGTGGATTGGCATTTGTTGTGTTTCTTTTAATAAGGTTTCTCTTTTCATGTTATCTTATTTTTCTTTAATTGCTATTCACGCAGACTCAGATTTATCTTTGCCAAGATCATAAAATAGTTGTTCAAAAGTAGATTGTATTCTATTTATTTTCTTTTTAGGAATATATAGTCTAGCTGTGCTTCAGAGCCATGTGGGTAGGTGTGAGTCCATAGTTTTCTCTCCACCGTTTACTCAAAAAGAACTCGACAAAGAACTCGACTCGGTTCTAAGAAAAATTATAAATAAGAAAGCTGCAGGGCTTGACGAGATTCCCCCAGAAGTATGGAAGACCAGACAATTCGACGATATACTGCTCCGACACTGCAACGTAGTCTATAATCAAAATCCGATAGCCAGATAGACGAAGAGATGCAACCTCCCCTTCCCTAAAAAAGGTGACCTCAGATTATCCAAGAATTACCGAGGTATAACACTTATATCCATAGCAGCCAAAATTTACAATGCCCTACTACGAAACCGCATAGAACCCAAAATCCACAACATCCTTAGGAAAAAAAATGGCTTCCGAAGAAATAGATCCACAACCTCACAAATATTGACCATCCGTAGAATCCTTGAAGGCGTACGAGCAAAAAACCTACGGGCGACATTACTATTTGTCGACTTTACCAAAGCCTTCGATTCCATTCACAGAGGGAAGATGGAACAAATCAAACAATCCGACAGCTATCGATAAGCTATTGATCATAGGGAAATCAGACCTGACCGATAAAATAAAACGCAGTTTCTTCCAGGCAGCGGTCGTGTCGATACTGCTGTATGGATGCACTACTTGAACGCTAACTAAACGGCTGGTGAAGAAGCTAGACGGCAATTACACAAGAATGTTGCTAGCAATATTGAACAAGTCCTGGCGGCAACACCCTAAAAAGCACCAACTATCCGGCCACCTACCTCCCACCACGAAAACTATTCAAGTCAGACGAACCAGACATGCAGGACAATGCTGGATAAGCAGGGACGAGCTCATAAGTGATGTACTCCTATGGACCCCCACATATAGCCGTGCAAAAGCATGACGACCAGTTCGAACATACATACAACAGCTATGTGAAGATACAGGATGTAGCCCTGAAAACTGCCAGAGGCAATGAACGATAAGGAGAAGTGGCGAGAGAGGGTCAGGGATATCGGTGCTAGCGGGACGACATGATGATGATGTTGATGGTGGTGGTAGCCTGATCTTAAGTGGAAAATCCGCTAGATATTCTCTATTTTAGTTTAGTGAGGTGCGCGTGTGTGTGTGTGTGTTCATGCACATAAGTATAAATTTGGTCTACAAAGGATAGTGCTGTATTATTTCATTGTTTAATTTCAAAGACGCGGAAAAATATATATGAAATCCTTTTTCATACAGCTGACGTCATGAGTTCCGTCGTGGTAATTTTTAAGACCAGACATAAACAGGACTTCTCACTTAAACTGCAACATTTTAACGATCACTAAGTGCTTGATTCTACTGACGTCAGTATGTGACAAATTAAATTCTGATTAGTGTCTCATTTATTATTAATATGTAACAATCTTTATTTGACTGCTCACTTGCTTTTTATCTTTTTTTTTACATAAACTGATGAGTAGATAGGTTTGAACTGATATATACGAGGATCATTAAATGAGTTTCCAGACTTTTCTCGTGGGGGCACTTTAATTGAGAGCACACATAAAACTCTAGTCCTCTTCGAAGTAATCTCCTCCGACTCCAATGCACTTCTTACACCGTTTCAATTACTTCTGGAAGGCCCCATGGAACTCCTCTTGTGTGAGCGTGTCAATCACCTTTGTCACAGCCTATTTCATCTCCTCACTTGTCTCATAACGACAGCCACTGAGCTTAGGAAATAACCAAAAGTCACAGGAAGCAAGGTCTGGACTATAGAGAGGATGAAGATCTGTCTTGATGCCCATCTTGGTCAAATACTCTGTGACAAGGATGGAGTTGTGGACTGGTGCATTGTCCTGGTGGAAATGCCACTGGCCCGATTAGGAGAGTGCTGGTCTCTTTCGACGGAATCTCTTCCTGAAGTCCCTTAAAACCTCAACATAGTAACCCTAAGCCTAACCCTTACCCTTTGGACAATCAACTCTCGTGTATTGACTTCCTTACTCCTCCCACACCTCTCATCATCCTTCACAGACGCCCTGCCTTCCTTGAATCTCTTATGCCACTCAAAAACTGATGTTCGATTCATGCAAGATGATCGAAAAGCAGTCTGAAGCATTTCATACCTTTCTTCGGAATTTTTCCAAGTTTGAAACAGAATTTTATTGCATATCTTTCTTTTTGACGTCCAGATTGCATTTTGAAATTCACCAGCTGTGACAATCAGGCTTTAGTAGGGTGCATTCTAATTCCTGCTGTAGCTGTTCATTTGAACCTAAAATCATAAAAATTGGTCAGTCATCTCATAAGATGTATAGTAATAGCATGCTGAATTTTCAATGCCTGTACAAAAAAGTCTGGAAACTTTTTGAATGCACCAAGTATATATACATACATATATATATATATATATATATATATATATATATATATATATATATATATGTGTGTGTGTGTGTGTGTGTGTGTGCGTGTGTGTGTGTATGTTGAGAAAGATGAGATAACTAGAGAGATCGATGAGTGATAGAGAGAGAATGACTGATTGGATGTTGGTAAAGTGAATATTATCAAACAGAGTTGGCATTAATAAGGACATTTGTGATTATAGGGAAATTAAGAGAAAAAATTGTGCGATGAAAGGTATCATGGTATATTTGTTGTCTATTTCTGATTTTGTCTCTTTGTTTAATGGCGTATTAAGCTTGTGGGTTATTTAATGCCAAACCCATCCTTGTAGAAAGACAGTAGTAGTACTATTTTACCTTTAGCCGGGGCATGCACGATTCATATTAGTTTTACATGTTAGTGAGCGTAATAGACGACGGAGGTTCGAAATCGCTTTCTACGATGGCACAGTCCAATACATTTTTCTGTAGGCTACTGGTTAGTTTTTTTGTTTAATGGCATATCAACCTTCATGGGTGATTTAATACCAAATCCATGTTCTTGAAGAACAGTAGTCCTGTTGTTTGACCCATAACTGGAAGGATAAGGGGTATTAGTCCGAAAGTGAATGTAATAGCACGATTGGAGTTCGAACTCGCTTATTACAATTCCGCAGTTTAACACTTTATCCATTACACCACGAGGACTTTATGCTTTGGAATACTTGATACCATGTAACTATATTATTCTATGAGGAATACTTACCTGAAGCTATAATCATATTTATTCTAAGTTTTTTTGAAACCATACAAGTGTGAGCAAACAAATCACTTATTAAATCGAACTGATTTCTTGAAAGCATATTACTATTTTTATTTGATCGAAATACTTGGTATTTCTTTTGCTGGGAAGGGATCAGTGAAAAGTTTTGGAGGACACCACCCGAGAGAGAAATGTTGACTATGCTCAGTATCAACGATCCCAGGTGATTTCCTACTCACGTTCATTTGGTCATATCCCTTTCGTAAAAGTATTGGAAAATACCAGTCCACTCAGTGAGAATCAGTGTGGAGGAAATGGAAGGGATTCAACTCTTTAATTTCAGTGTAAACTTAGATTAGATTTATATTAGAAATTAGCACAGCAATCTTATTATTGGTTTTGATTTATCACTGAAAGAAGGTCTAATTCAGAATAGTAACGTTTTTGTTCACAGAAAAGCAAATAAATAAATAAAACCAAAAATGATCACTTTTAAAGACTTCAGAATCATGCCTCTTGATCATGAATGATTTTGTGTAGAAATCGTTTTTACAAATCAATATATACACGAGAAAAAAGATCCCTACGCGTTCATCATTTTGGAGAAATATTTTGAAGTTAAAATTTAGGAATTATAGCATCAAACAGTCTGAAGGCAATAAAGTGACGTCTGCAAGAAAATCACGTCACTTAATATATGATCTGCGCATATATATATATATATATATATATATATATATATATATATATATATATATATATATGGATTATGGGAATGGCTCATAGCGATTTTGGGGTTTAGTCATAGTGTTTTTTGGGAATTATTTTATTTGTAGTTTTAGAGACGAGTTTATATATACGAGTGCTACAATGACTTATCTATTTATTGAATATTTATAGTTTTTGACATGGGTTTATTCCTAAAAATGTTTACACGTAGATGACATTGATGTTTCTCAGATTATAAAGTTACACTCAGTTTATTTTTATTTTTAGGCAGTAAAATACGAAAGTGGCAAAATTTCTGTTTTTTAAGTCTGATATTTTCTAATCGTCACTATCATTATTATAAATTAAGGGCCAATCTTGTGACATTATTGTTCAGTCTTGTCTTGTAAAGGATGAAGAAATAGCAGGTGCAGCATACTGTAAATGTGAAGACTGTCAAATATTTTACCATATACCTTCGTTTAAAACTACAAAGATGAGGATAACTGACCAAAATATGCAAAAATCGAAAATTCATAAGAACTGTAAAAACAATGATTTCTTAAACAATCCAAGTATGAATATCAAATTTTACACAATTTGGGTATGAGTATCAAATTAACTTTTTCTTTCAAAACTAAACTAAGTGAAATATTCAAAAACAAATTCTTATCAGAATCAAAGCCTAACGATTTTTTTAAAATGAAATAGATCTACAGAGAAATTACTGAGTATATAGTTGGCCGTATTTTATTCATAAGTTATTTAGCGTAGATGAGGTAATTTTGCTTTTTTTAAAATCCCATTACTACCATCTTTTGCTCAAAGCAGTTTTTATGCAGTTATCATTCTTAATTCACTATTCTATCAATCAATAAAGAATATATGCCAAGAGTATGGCATTGTCTCCAATGCAAATATCAAAACACACCATCATCTTACCGATCAACTCATACATATAATATTGTCATCTATGCATGACCATATTCTATCTTACCCTAGCTTTTAAAATGGCCGACTTGAATTATTTCCACTTCCATTGTGAACTGATTTTTTCTTGTTTGGAATAAAAATGACAATAAATGGAGTGTTTATCTTCACTTGACAACTCTCAAAGAAGCAATTAAATTGCCGCTCTTTTTTCATATTTTTGCTTTTTTGTCTTTTTTTCTAAAATAATTCCATTTCCTTTTTTTTTTTTACTACCGGAGATTCTTCATTTTTCTTATTGTGAGAAGATTTAAACTTCCAGTGTTTAAATGCCGAAATAGATATAAATTCGAATGGCTGAAATATATAATTTATCTGAGAAAAAAATTTCGATATCCCTATATTTTTAAAACATTTTCAGAGAAAATTGTGTTTTGTGTCGAAAAGGTTTTTTTTTTATTGTTTTTCTTATGGAACATCGTACCTCTATTGCTATTATCAAAGTAGTTTTAAGATTAATCGCTTTTTTAATGTCAGACTAGGAAGTAGGAATGCATAAATATGCAAAGTCAAATAATAGTTGTATGAGTTAAAAGTTTTGCAATATTTTGATCATACTTGAGTTAAAATTCAGCAGCTCTGCATACTTTTATCGAAGACGTGAAAGTGACGAACCATACTGAACCGTGAAATGTCGAGCACACTTGATACTCACCAAGTTCTACTGATTGGATTCGTCTCTATGACTTGGAATATGGCCGAGGAATCCACGTTTGGAGGATTACCTAGAATTGGCTAATTGTCGAAGGTCTTGCAACTCAAATTTTTTTTTAAACATTTGTTTACTGGAATGAATGGCACCTTCATTATTTACTAAACATTATTTTTTTACTTTCCTGCCGGAAGTTATATCTCAGTTCGAAGTCGTAAAGCGTAAGTTCTTGAAATCAATTTCACGGCACATTCGTCTTTGCAGCTTTCACGGAACACACAGAGTGAAGCAATAAACAACGTGTCTGCGCACTAAAAGCCATAATACTACCAACTATATCTGGTACTCTCCATATTTAAACTGCTTTGGTCAAGTAATATATGACCAGCAAACTAACATGTAATCAATTTTAAAATAATTCCATTTTTTAACGCTTGAAAACTTGATGTTATTTATTCTTGATAAAATTAAAAAAAAAACCCTGAATTTATCTATTGGACACTATTGTCAAAATACTTTCCGGCGAGCGACATATATGCTTTATTCCGCGTGATATATCTGTAGATATCGGATAAGATAATAATCCAGCTGGAGACCTGCTGGACCCTGCATTATCCAGCAAGATGAAACATTTTCCAAATTAGAGCGGCAGCAACCGACTTAAGGGAAGGTCAACAGAGAATTGGCAGCAGATCACGTACGTAGACTGCTCTAGAGAAGAAACTTGATTGCATTCAGCTGATGAAATAAGAATATCAATGTTAGATAGTGAAATCTGGAGAAGTCAACTCGACTTTGAATAGTGTCCAGCCAAGATAGATAGATTAATAAGCTTATCTTGGTATTAGAGAAGATGAAAAGACTTGGATACGCCCGGAAGATCAGACATGACAGTCTGCGAGATCAGGCAGCTTGGCATTAATAAAAGTCGAGGCACCTATATATCATTAACAGCTTCATCGTTATGATATCACTGCTGCAAAATGGCTTTTCCCAAATCATTTTCTGATGACGTTCGTTATGGTAGTCTATGCTCTGTCTACAAGATTGCTCTTGTATTAATATCTGTGTGGCTGGGAATTTTTCATATATATATATATATATATATATCCCCTGAGAAGTTACCGAGATGGCAAGGATGGGCCAAGATAAGCTCAGAATTTCAGTCGTCACTGTGACAGGTCGGAAGTATATGACGGTATATACATCTAGCGTCACAGGTTGTCAAGGATTGCTCTTCCTTTAAATAGTTCTATTTGAGCCATAGATAGAACCACAACAGGTGATACCGCTCTGGTCAGAGTGGATTTGAAAGTGATAGCAATGAAGTGGTACTCCATATTCTCAAAAATTCCTTGGCTGGAGCCTCACGGTCAGATGCTGCTTAATTTCATACCCAGAATTATATATATATATATATATATATATATATATATACGAATGTGTATGTTGTCAGATAGTAAGAGATACCCTGATATTAAACTAAAATATTTAGTTTTACCATATTCTGCTCGATTGCCAATACAGTTAACCTAAAAGATCAACCATTTAATTCTTCAGACTGAGAATTATCCGGTTCCAATTTAAAAGTTAAATACTTCTGCAGAGAGCATGTTCTCGACTATGCATTTATTGTTTCTCCCTCCCTTATATATATATATATATATATATAAAGTTGGCGACCGAAGTCGAGGATGACCCGAAGGCTCCCTTTTCAATAGCTACAACAACGAGGTGTTGGGGAAGGTACTGCTCCATTCCCGGACATTGGCCTAATGAGTCGAGTGATCGCCAATGGTCCGGGAGACCGGGGTTTAATCCCAAGTCGAGTCATACCAAAGACTCAACAAATGGTACTTGATGCTGCCTTGCTTAACACTCAGCAGTATAAGATACGGATCGAGGGTAAAGTGGAGCAATATATATATATATATATATATATATATATATATATATATATATTAGCCAGAAAAATAATGAATTAAAAATACTAGAAGTTCCTTCCTTCCTTCCTTTAAGTTTCACGCGGCGAGCAGAGTTATTAAACTAGGTCCTATAACTGCTCCGTTGTAGTGACTTTGAGCACTTTCTTGTAAATTCTTCTTTTTTGCATTTATCTTTATATATATATATATATAAATGTGTGTGTGTGTGTGTGTGTGTGTGTGTGTGTGTGTTAGCTAATTAATTGTCTTAGCCAGTAAAATTCGAACGCTTTAAATGAAACTGGTTATAAGACAAATAGTATAAGAAGGGATTTAATACGTGCCGGTAAATATATATATATATATAATCCTACAAAGCTGTAAACATCGAGTGAAAATCCTTTATTGCCATTTTCAAAACAACAAATTGCATTCCATGTTTCTTAGTTACCAATTGAAAATTTGTATTAAACATTAACAAACGATAATACATTCCATCAAATATGCACCCGTTTAGCAAAATATGACTTAAAAATTATATTTTCAAAAAATCTTTTGAAGTTAATGTTTTACAGCGTTTTGTTGAAGAACATTTTTAGATATTACATTGGTAGTTCAGTTTCTTAACTAAACAGTATATGTAATTATTTTACACATCCATATTTCAGAACTACCAATAAGTTTAATAATTTATTTAAATAAAAATAAAAGTAAAATATTCCTGGTACATTTTTTTCTTTAAAAGTTTGAATATATTAATTCTATACGATTAATTTCCCTATGATTATCAATCATCGATCGAAAATATCGATATTTTCTTCGTGAAAACAAATACATTTAACGGTAAAATTTTTTCCCTAAATCCACCGTATTCATACTAACTTTAGAAGCAAATTGTTAGATAAATATATCATATAGTTCAGTCGTCTATGCTAAAAAAACTGTTTGGCGGAACCTGTTTGACAGTTTGTGAAGTTAGTTTAAAACGGTGATCATTTAGTGTAATTGACATGTGATAACCCTTGGTCACTTGAGAGCTTGGTTTTTCTTTAATTCGAGAAAGCCATATGATTTTATTACTCAAGGAGTTAGAAATTGCCAGCAAGAGCAGATCAATTTTCACCATGCTATGATCACTGACTCCTGGATTGAGAATAAGATGATTGTTGTCACCAAAAAATAAGGTAATTATGTGCGCATAAAAATGTAAGTTGTTTTTTTTATCTCAACAAAGAAGAACAATAAAACAGTTAGAGTCATGAGACACAACAACGAGAAGAGACATAGAAAAATAAATATAAGAAGTTAGGACAAAGGAACATAAGTTCTGATTTGGTACCGTAACTTACGAAGAATTGATGCCACCTGGACATGACTTATAACCATGATATAGTAAAATTTTAAACTGAAAAAAAAAACAAGGTACAACGTAAAATAAAAGGCATAGATAACCGACCAAAAGAAAAAAAAACAAGAGAAAAAGACTTCAGACAATATTAAGAAAACAATTACAAAGTAAGCATGTCCTAAGACATAAAGAAGAAAATACAAGAGAACATAAGGAAACTCGGCGAGGAAGATAGGCAGAGAACATAAAGCTACGATAAAAGAACATAAAGCTTCGATGAAAAGAAGAAAAATAAAAATTCTAATAAAAGAATAAAAAGAGAAAGAATAAAAGAAATTGTAGTATTAAAAGAAAGAGAGAGACAAATAAACGAATACGCAATCACAGAAAAGGAATTATTTTGACTTTGTTAATCTTTCAAAAAGACAGTCTGATTACTTTATTGTTTGGTTGTTTAGTTGTTACATTTTAATTGATAAATAGTTGAAACGTGTATAAGTAATATCTTTTATGGAAATTACACGTAAAAGTGAAAAGATTTTATTTTTGTGGTAGTTTTTTTAAGACAATTTCGTTTTTGTTTGCGGCTGTAAATCTGGATTTTTATCACACACACACACACACACACACACACACACACACACACACACACACACACACACACACACACATATATATATATATATATATATATATATATATAGAGAGAGAGAGAGCGAGAGAGAGAGAGAGCGAGAGATAGATAGATAGATAGATAGATAAGCATCAAAAGAAACATTATTTTCTTCTCACTTTTCTTAGCCGTGTTTCAATTTTCTAAGCATCTTTTGTCATAGTTTAATGCTATGTAATGATATTTTGAATATATTCTAAGTCTTTAAATATCTTTTCTAAGATGAATCTTCCAAAAATATCGCAAAAACCAAGATCTGATAATTATAGAGTGTTTTATACTTGCACAAGCCTGCGTTTTGTAAAATACTGCTTATAAATATATCGAGACTGTCAATCAGAAGTATTATAAGCTCTGTCACGTAATATCCACATATGACAACTTTATAAGTCACTCAACTGCACTAGTTTAAATCTATATTTTAAACTCTGAAATAAAAAATAAATTAATTCAATACAGAAAAATACATAATTTCTCACAACTACGGGACATAGTAACTATTTAAATCACGAATCTCCTGCTGTCAAATTACATTGGGTTTTTTACAATATATTTCGTTTATTTCCAAGTAATCACAAAGTATGGGATACCAAAATATATAAGCAATAGAAAAATTGATAAATCTAATCGATATATATAAGAAAAGGTTACGCTTCTTTCTTTTAAATTGGGAGGAATCGCTTTCATGAATTAATTTTCACCTAATGACGTTTGACTAATAGCAACACGTCATTTTGATTTTTAAAATTCTCTCTCCTCTCTCCCTCTCTCTCTCCCTATCTTCCTCTCTCTGTATCTGTACTTCTCTGTCTCTCTGTCTCTCTCGCTCTCTCACACGCATACATACACACACACGCACAGACATACATTAATTAATTCATATATATATATATATATATATATATATATATATATATATATATATATATGCCAAAATTTTCACACGAGCAGAATGCAACACAAGATCAATTTGAAGTGTAATTTAACAGGTTTGAATTCTGAGTTTTCTTTCTCCTTGACTTGTTGCCATACTAAGGTTAAAGATCTCAGTCTGCCCTACGAGTAACCCACAGCGAGAAAGAGAAGAACGTATCCATACCTTTCCCAAAGGTATCAGCCCTATGTGAAATGTAAACAGCCTCGTGCAGAATTAGAACTCCGGTCAACGTGGCCATTTCTTACGATGGTAACTATTATAACACGAACACCGCCATTTAATTTATTCTTATAACCTTATAAATTATAACGTAACAATAATGTTTGACTAAAATGATCGAAAGCGGTGGAAACTGCTAAATTCACAGTACAATATAAAACAATGAAGACAGAATTCATCTACTTAGATAATGTACAGCTAATTCACAATTTACAGATTATATGCCAGCATTCCCTTAGTATATATATATATATATATATATATATATATATATATATATACTGACTTTTGGACGAGTTCCTTTAGGAAAGGTATGAAATCCCTTTTTACCCTAGCAATGAGTTAAATAGCACCACTACTGTCTTTCTACACGGATGACTTTGGTTTTAACCCACAAAGGTTTTTATGAAATTAAACTCAGAATCCGAAAGCTAACCATGAATTATACAGGATAATTGAGAGATTACTATTCCCTCTTTATTCAAAGCGGTATAAAAAATGTTTTTCTAACATTTCAGGAAGGTTAACAATTATTACAGACGCTAAGAAATACCGGCAAATACACTGATCAATACTCTGTAAATGAAACATAAAACATCAATAACTTGGTATTAATTAATAATTGTAAAATAGTAGCGTCTTGAATATCATTAACACAAGATGGTTTTTGTGGGTTTTGTATTTACTGTAAGTAAAGTAAAGTTGGCGACCGTAATCGAGAGCAATCAGGAGGCTCCCTTTTCAATAGCTACTACACCGATGTGTAGGAGAGGGCACTGGTCCTTTCCCTGGATTGCTCCTCTTTATCCTCGATACGAACCTTATATTGCTGAGTGTTAAGCAAGGAGGTATCAAGTACCATTTTCTAAAATTGGGATTGACCATTGGCGAACACTCTACCCACTAGACCAATGAAAGTCGAAACTATAATGATCAAATGAAAGAAAATGAAAGCTGGATATGATTGTGAAGTTATTGATATCTAGATAAAATTTTTAAAATTTGACGATGTTGTTTGCATGTAGCTTTGTACTAATACCCTAAGTAAAAGCTTGATTCTACCTGTTCTCCTACTTGGGGCAAATAGTTGGTTAGCCTCGGTTATTTACCCTTTGTAAGGCAACCAGTCAAAGAGAAGGAACATCTGAAATAAAACCACTTTTAATCCGCTTAAAAATTTAATTTTGTTGCATCCTGTCCAAGATGGAAGGAAATGGTAAACACATAAACCCATCTGTTCTATACAACAGTCCAAAGTAATTCACATGCCAAATCATGATGTGGTCAGAGTTTGAATATAGATATTTAGGCTACTTGGTTTCAGTCGGTGTGATTTCCGGTATTTTCCCCGTGTATATATTATTTATCTGTTTTGGGTTAGAAGTAAATGTATTAGAATTTCCTGAAACGATATTAACCCGGATATATCGGTAAGCCAAAAATATTGAAAAAATATTTAGATATTCGACCGAATAATTTATCAAATAAAGACAATACGTTTGCTGAAAAAATCATTTTTTTAAAAAGCCAAAGATCAAAATGACCAAAATCTTAGGAACCATCCGAGAAAGATGGGAATAATCTTCTAAATAAATGACCATAAAAGGGTTTTCACGTGAATCCTGATTTATTTGTCACTAACATTTTTATTACCAGGATATATTTTGTTGTGTAAATGGTAAACATTTATCTGAACTGGTTTATGTAGTAAGAAAAACAATCTCCTCTGATATCATCATACGATTGGATTTTGAGGCATTTAAGACGTCATGAAACGGGAATTCGATAAATAAAGGAACTTTGGTGGTTTCCAAATAGTTTTATTTTACAATATTTCTTTTTTGCAAGAAATATTGTGATGATTCTAACATAAATTTGATTAAAGTATCCGTAACTTGATTGTGTAAAGAACTCCATCAACGTGCCTACACATATATAAAAGGTCTGTAAATTTAAGAAGGGCCATCGATGTACAAAGAATTGTGCTTAAAATTACTTTCCTTCTTTTTATTTTTGTTCACACGACCACTTGATGTGTACATTTATAATTCTCCTTTTAAATGTGGCAAGCAATATAAAAGGGAATCGAGTCGCTCTCTCAAAGTCAAACGAAAAGATTATAAGAGTTATAACCAAATGAGAGAAACATTATAAAAAAATAACCCTGCCGGTAGAGCTTAAGATACGCTGACTGTATCTTCTGCAAAAGAGAAAGACCACTTCAAAAAGGGGTGCCGTGAGTATGACAGTAAAATGCATTGGAGTGTGTTGCTCTTGTTAAGAAGAAATGACGGGTGTGGAGTAACACTTCATTGTCATTACTCCCAGGTCCATTCTGACTGGAGTCGTAATACCTGTTAAGGTCCCAACAATGGGTTTAATAGAACGATTTGAAATTATTCGTATTTGATTGCACTCATCCCCCCAAGCAATGAATTAAATACCACCCCTAATAAGCTTCTATAACAATAGGTACTATTTACCAACCCCTCCGCTCGGGCAGGATGTGACACAAGGTCAATTTTTTAAGCGGAGTTTAACAGGTTTTGAATTCAGAGTTTTCCTTCTCCTAGACTAGTTGACTCACCAAGGCTGAAGAACCTAGTCCGTCCTACTATTTACCCATAGCTGGAGGGAGAATAAGGGGGTTCATACCTTTCCCAAGGGTATTTGCCCGAAAGTAAACGTAATAGCGCGACTGGAGTACGAACTCGCGTACTACGATTCCGCAGTTCATCGCTTTAACCATTACACCACGAGGACACCCTTCTATAACAATAGGTTTAGCACGGAGGTTGTTATGCCATTAAACAAAGAAACCGATACCATATTAGATATGACCGTTATGCCATTAAACAAAGAAACTGATACCATATTAGATATGACCGTTATAAAAAAGAAAAAAAAAACTTTTAAGAAATATCTCTACAAATAATATAAATATGTACATAAAATGATCACAATATCTTAACCTCGAGGCATAAAATAACCCGAGATAGGTCGACATGCCGTTAAAATGAACCAATCAATCGAAATAAAATGCTTTTTTGATGCTACAAAAAATACTTCTAAATTTTCATTGTTTAGCGTCGACATCTAAAGAAGAGAAATAATGTAATCACTTCTTTCAGTCTTTCTACATGTAACGATTACCGACTTCGTTTCGCAACAACACATTAACAATCAATGCAGACTATTTGATTTTTAAATATTTATTGTTTATCCACAGGGAATCACATTGGACGAACCTAAAGTGAAGGAAGGAAGAAACATATGATTTCGTTAAAACTTCCTTAAGAGAAGAAGGGTGTGGAGAAGAGTTTGCGAGAAAATACTCAAATGAATAATGAAATTAAACAGTAACGCCTCTGGTGAAAACAGGACACTGATTATTTAATAAGAGTGGTTAAAATGCTGCCTCCAAACAAAGCAATTATACTGACAAAAAAAAGTGGCTTTTTAGGCTCTCCATACATTCATTAACATTGAAAGCTTCCATAAATTGGTTACACAAAAAATAACATTGACATTTTTCGTTATATAACGGTTAGCAAGCTAGTCTCGCAGAAAATAATACTACTGAATCGCGGGTTCGATCATCACTAGCTCTTGTAAAAAATATAAGCTTCTATTATCTGAGAGCATCATTCAAGATATTATGGTTAGGGAGGAAACTTGCAAATCATTGTTATTTCAATTCTCGGTGACCCCACCCCAATAGCTGGACGTGTGTTAAACTAAACTTGTTTTAACTGTAGAAAAACTATTATAATTGCGCGAGTTTCCATTTTCATGTGTTTGATAACGTGGTTCCTTCCTGATCTTTAAGGTGATCTCAGTATTTAATCCTTTCACACGTTGTTGGGATGTGACACATGGTCATCTTTATGCAGAGTGGCTGGGGGGAAGTAAGTCTTTTAGGGACAAAAATCTCTCAGTTCCATCGGGATTCCTTTTCAAAAATGCCTTAGGTACCAAGCAATTAACTCAGGTCTTAACACTTTTAGGATGTATGCTCTTGCTTCCTAAGCAAATTAATTTTCCGAGACAAATCGTACGCATAAGAGGGGTGTGATCTCACTAAAAATTAATAAGTTAATCTCAAAGGCTAGTTTGGGTGTGCAACAAAATTGATCCAGTTCTTGGTACTCTATTTCCGCGGTCTTATGCAAGATTCGCTACTCCTTCTGTTTGGGTTGAGTTTAGAATAAAAATGCTGTAAGGGTAAATCAAAGCCGAACTTATATTTCCGATGCCCAAATCATTTGGAACGAAATAAGTTTTTGTAGATTTTGATCAGCTTATTCAAACGTTTCTCGTTCACAATGTTTCTGAAATCTGAAAAGTAAGGTTTTCAAAGTTCACTTTTGGTTCGTATGTTCGTATTTTTGATTTCATGGAATATCAACCTTTACAGGTTATTTAATGCCTAATCCATATTTACACAAATAAACAGTTCTATTTCAAACGATTTAGTTTTGCATTAGTAAATAGTTTAATTGTCGAAAACATTTCTATTTAAAGCTATTCACTTTAGTCATATAGTTCTAATTCACAGAATTCAGTTTAGTATGTGTATAGTTTTTGTCAAATAGAGTTATATTTCAAACAATTCAGTTTAGCGCAAGTACGTAGTTTAATTGTCAAAATAGTTCTATTTCAAGCAATTCCGCTTAGAATAAGTTCGCAGTTCAGTTCTATTCGACCCATAGATAGGACCCTATCAGGTTCTATCACTCCTGGCCCGAGTGGACCTGGGAGCGATGGTGATGAAGGGGTACTCTGCATTTCCCAAAGCTCCAGCATTACTGGAACCTAACCATCAGATTGTTCGATGTCATATCCAGGACATTCATTGGAGGGAGCTTACCCCTCTGCAGAGATCTAATCGGTGTATTCTACAGCCCCGCCAGACTGGGTCTCGTTGGCAGCGGGGTGGTGTCTTATTCCCCTGCAGAGATGCCGTCGGTGTATTCTACCGCACCAGCCGACTGGGTAAATCTGTTTTGGGTTACCCTTTCCGCGCTATTTTAACTGATTGCTAAAACTACATGACAACACTTGCTGTGTTATTTGATACAAAAATCAGACTTTTTTTTCAAGCAATTCTATTGTTTAAGCGAAAGTGCTGTAGTGGCTGTGAGGTCGTAGTCAATGAGTTCGAATTCCCCTACCACTATCACGTTTCCTTTTCAACTAAAACTCTTGGTAAAGGTATTAACCATTTTATCCCTCCCATCTATGGGTTAAATAGCGCCACTACTGTTCTTCCTCAAAGATGGCATTGACATCACCTACGAAGGTTAAAATGCCATTAAAGAATACTACTCATCAAGTGTTTATATGTCATTAATTGAAATAACCTGACCTAACCAATCTATTGTTTTAATTAGCTATTTCTAAATAATAATAATAATAATAATAATAATAATAATAATAATAATAATAATAAAACAGTGACAATAAAAGAGAAAACTGAAAAACAATAGTTAGGGAACAGAAATGCGGGAAACAACTTTATGGTCAAGAGACAAACTGGTGAAACCTCACATGAAAAGAAGTGGACACGGTTGCGAAAAGGAAACTTTAAGAAAAAAACTCAATCTCTTTTAATTGCAGCAAAAGACAACACCATGCAGACCAATTAAATTAAAGCCAAAATCGACCATACGCTACAGAATTACCAAAGGTAGGTTGAGTAGTGAAAGAGACAAATAATCATATAATAAACGAATATTGCAAACTCATGAAAAAGGAATTTAAAACTAGACCCCATTACTCGTGGAAGGTGATTCACTGTGAATTTAGAAAAAATATTCAAGAATGCTAGTAAATGATACATCAACTAACCAGAATACCTCTTGGAAAATGAAACTCATATTGTCTGGGAATTCGAGATACAAACAGATCCGTTAATCCCAATCAAAATGTAAAAGCTAGTGATGATTAACAAAGAAAAAATGAATTAGCGGTATAAGGAACTTTGCTGACTTTGTGAATCACTGGGTCACAATAAAAAAAAAGCAAAAACGTAGTCGAATTCTTGGACATCGTCATGGAAATTAGACGGCTGTAGAACACGAGGTTGACGATGACATCAATTATAATCGGTGCGCTCGGAACAATCCCCAGTGGATTGGTAAAGGGACTGGAAGACATGGAAATTAGAGGACATATAGAGATCATCAATACTACAGCATCATTAAGATCGGCCAGAATACTGAGGGGAGTTTGGGAGACTTGAGGAGACTTACTGTCACTCAAAGTCAAGTAAGAAACCATCAGCTAACACTGATGTCAAAAACTCTCAGAGTAAAGTAACAAAATTAATTACTGTTATTTCTTAGTCTATTCAAACTATTGATCACATATTTATTGTCATTCTCATAACGTTTCGGATGATGTGTTCTTCAGGTGTTTCATGTCGAACTCTGGAGCCCACACAGAACCTTCAACTGAACCCTTTATTTGATTCACAGGGGTAGACTGCTCCAATTCTGTCAACTATGACCGGGTACAAGTGTCAAATTACTGCCAGTTATCGTTACCTCTTGCTGAGATTGAACCTGCAACCAGATAATTTTATTAAGAAGCACATTCGAACCAGACGCCTAATTTACTGCACTACGTTTCCGTGTCCGGGCAATTTAGAGTGAATTTTGCGGACTTATAAAACTAGAGTATCCATCAACCCATGAGGTCCAGTCATAACAAAGACTCAGAAAACTGTACTTGATACCTCCTTGCTTAATACCCTTCATCATAAGGTATGGATCAAGGGTAAAGTGGGGCTATTCAGGAAAAGGATTAGCGCCCTCTCCTGCACCTCGCTGTAGTAGCTAATGAAATGGGAGCCTTCAGGTCGCTCTTGAATACAGTCGCCAACTTTACTTACTATTGCATCATATTTTTAGGTATTTAGACAAATAATAAGAACTACCATTACTATTATTATTTGCTTGCACACTGTTCTATGGTTTGAACAATATATGGAGCCCTAACAAGTACAAGCGTTTTAAGTCAAAGTGTAGGTATAATTACGATTAACAAGTGCGTTACTCTACTTTTGCCCAAATTTAAGAACGTGAAGCAGTTACATGTCATACTTGGGACAGCTCTTTACAATGGAAGTCGTCAGCGTATTTCAAGCATAAAGACAGGGCGTCAGCTATTTGTGAGGAAGATTATTCTCAGTGCTTAAGAAGCAGTCTTTTCAAAACAATTTTTCTCATATAATGAGCTAAAATCTAATTAGGTGATCCACTGTTATGACTTTTTCCCAGTCTAAGGTAAACTGAAAAAATACGTTAAAAGTTCAAAGAATATTTATTGCACAGCGATGCAAAAAAGCTCAGTACAAATTATATAGACTGATAGAAAAAAAAATGCAAACGAGATAATGTATTTTGTTCTAAATGATCGAATATCATCTAAGGAAAATATGAAAGCATAATGGCTACAATATAATAACGTAAACAACATAGATAATGATACAAAACTGAATAATTTATGATCTTAAAAGGAATTAATGTTTGTTGAAATTCCTATTAATATTAGATGTATACAAAGGTTTACAGCGTTTACTTTTTTATTTGAAGACATAAGGAAAATAAGTAAAATTGTGCGCATAACTTTTATATATATATATATATATATATATGTGTGTGTGTGTGTGTGTGTGTGTGTGTGTGTGTGGTCAGGCAGAAGTCCTCTATTTAAGCATGCTTGATTAAATAATAAAGACACATTTCGTTTATATAATTTTTTAAGGATTCTTTCAAGTTTCCTCGCAAGTGTTTTGGTTTTAGGTTGGAGTTGATAGATGAATTTTCCGAAATTTTCCTAAGCGCTTTTAAACCAATCATAAGCCATCATCAGGGGTTGTTTACGATTGCAGAGATTTAAAAAAATGTTTTTAGTTTCTTATAACATTGGAAAAATTACATAAATGTATAGTTTGTTTAAACTAAGACACAGATGATATCGAACGAATCTAAAACAGAACCTTATCAACGGAAATAGATTATCAAGAGAAGCAGAATACACACACACACACACACACACACACACACACACATATATATATATATATATATATATAAATATATACTCAACCCCTCTATCAAAAAAAGAGTGTGAGACAAGGTCAAATTTTAAGTGGCGTAAGGGTGGTTTCAATTCAGAGTTTTCCTTCTATAAAGGTTACTTATCCAAAGCTATATACTCCAGTCTGTCCTTCTATTTACTCATAGCTTGAGGAGTGGAGAATAGAAGGATTCATGCCTTTCCCAAGTGCATTAGTACTAAGCGAAACACAAACACCCTGTTAAAGGATTTGAACTTGAGTCACTGATCATATTTTCAAAGAAGATAACCGTTGCCCTATGAGAGTCTCCCACCTAACATACACAGCTAATATATTAAAAAATACTGAATTTCTGTATTTGGTGCTGAGTAGATATTGATAAAGATGTTTTGCAAAGCAACTTGTTTGGAAATTATGTTTTACCTTTCTAAGTTTCCTTACTTTCAGGGCCATTTCCTTGACCAATTTAACCTTTTCCAATATCAAAGATCTTCCTCGTGTCAGAAATAGTTGCGTATTTTGAAAGGTTCCAAAAGTGTTGTTATTCAATAGTAAAAAAAAGAGTTCTATTTTCTAACGCAGATTTTCTAGTAGACACGTCACTTGGGTGATAAATGATTTCCATTTTTTCGTAGACTTTTATAAGCTAAGCCGAGAAAAAAAATACTAAAATTGCACTTTCAGTTCGTACGACTTATTTTGGCCACAATATTGCTAATAAATCCAAACGACAAGAGCAATAAGCGCTACGGGCTGATCGACATGGTATTAAAATTTTTATTTAATTCAGCAAAATTGATGTAATCATGAGTAATTGGAAATTCTGCTGAACTTCGTGACATGGACGAAATTCCCGTCTGGAAGTGAAGCTCAAGTTAATCCAATAGCTGACTCTTGGTAAACAGTAAACCCCGAGGGACGACGTTCGCCCTCCTTGCAACTCCAGATCTATAAACAGAAAACTCGATACGCAGTGGCTGGAAATGAAATGCTACATCCAATACCCACCAGCATTCCTCTCTTCCCTGACTCACCCAGAAGGCAGAGACGGTTGGTCGAATCTAAGATGGCTTTTACTTCTACACAGGCCGCTGGTCAGTCGTTCGACTAATGAATATTGATCACAAAAGTTGTCTTCTCTTGTCTACAGAGACCTTTCTGTCCGTGTATGAGATACGGGTGGTAGGTAATTGTTGGGTGGTCAGGAACGTAGATAATTACTTTGCTCCAGTCTGTAAACTGTGAGCAGACTGTTGCCAAAAAATATTATTTATTTTAGTGTCGTTAACGTTTTAAACTCAGTTCCTTGTCTGTGCACGAAAAATATAGTTAAAATAGTTGTGAATTTTGCAAAAGTTATAATAAAATCAATGTGAAATAATATAAAATTCTCTTTATCTCATATTGGCAAGACAATAAATTTTTCCCTTCACATACTAGAAAATAGATTTTAAAAAAGTCTATATTCTCAATTTGACTACTAAGTCTATCCAGTGTTGGACAAAATACCACAATCCGGGATATAATGGATCGTCCAATATTTGTGAATGACGGATGAAAAATAACCTAAAAACAAATAATAAAAATTAACAATATATATATATATATATATATATATATATATATATATATATAAAGAAAACAATGATCTACTGATGGTAGATGTGTATAAAAATATATCAATATAGAAAAAGCATATCCATTACCAACAAATATGGCGACTGAAATTAGAGAAAAAAGCGTTCTTATTTATATCTAGAATTGACTGATTTATTGTTGACTGATTTTAATGGTATGTCAATGTGTTCGGTTATTTGACGTCTTTTGGTTGTTCGTACATTTTTATATATTTTGTGCAGTTGTTTCTTATGCACACAGTTCAAATTCATCCGAATGATTTTTAAACAGATCAATTTGCTTTATAGATGGAACCCTAACTGGGTAAGAGAGGACCTGAGTGTAATTGGAACTTTACATTCCCATTCTCCAGAGCCCCATGAGATGCAGTTAGTTTTCATACACATATTTTGAAGAGAGGCGAATCTTATTCCTTTTTAAGGGAAGCAGTCAGAGTATTCTAAGCCCCACCAACCGGACTCTTTGCAGTAACGTGTGATTTCCTAAAGTATGTTTAATGATTCCTAACGAAATATGGCAACATTGCAATGTAAACAATTATTTCTTATTAATCTGCATCCGGGGCAAATTGCCACACTAAAGATTCAATGGGGACGATTTCTGCCATTGGAAAACAAAATAATGGATTTAAGAGTGTAATTTCTGGGATATATAAGCTTTACGGTGATGCATGCTACCGTATATCACTAAAAAAAGATGGCCGCCTAAAAAGACTCAGGTGATTCAAAGTCTCTCCATTTTTGTACAAAAGTGTCATGTTTTTTGTTGTCTTTTGTAACAAGTTTTCATTTAAACTTTTTGCCGTCAAAGTCTTCAAGAGTAAGAACGTTTGGTTTGTTTTCTTTGCTTTAAATAGCCTTCGACGTTTATCATATGATAAAGCTATTCTTGTAGAAGCACAGTTGTTGTGTCATTCAACCCATAAACTCGTTTGTAAATGGGTTTATACATTAGTCTTAAAGTGAACGTAAAAACAAGACCGGTGTTCGATTTCGCTGACAACGATGATGCAGTCTAGCGTTTACCCATAACGATTCAGGGATTTCCCCTCTGCAGCAAGAATAGTCAAAAAGCCGGACCAGCACTTGCAAAATTGCACGTAGTCTGAATGGATGAACATTCAGTAAGAATGTGGGTAGCTATAAAAGCATTGGTCGTCCAAAATAAAAGACGCAACCCAATTGAGAATTTTAGCGAGATTATCGGCAATATTAGTGGACGAGAGAAGCAATGTTACTGACTAATGCGTTGCAGAAAGGCAAATGGATTACAACAAAATCCCAATTGTACTAAGTTGTAATAAGTTAGTAATATCGTTGACTTATAAATGTGCAGAAGCTATTTAAATACATGGCTGTAAACACCTAATTAATATTGTTCAATATTAATCAAATAATACTGTTAATTTAATTGACACGTTCATTTGCAATACTGATTTACGCTAAAGTTAGAATTTCTCCTTCAATAAAAATGTAGTATCTATCCGCTTTAACTAACATCAAATATCATTCCTCAACACTTCCACCTCGTAAAAGAGTGTAGGTCAGTATCGTTTGGGATGCTAAACGAGAGTAGTTTCTGTTGCGCTTTCTTAGATTATGCGTAAAAGATATTATTTTTGCAATGAGCAATTTTTTATCGCATCTTTCTTTTTTTCGTCCTTTTCCTGCAAATGATCCATGTTTATTTATTCATTTATTTATTTTTAGAATATTTGCTCCAGTGTGTATCACAAATAAATCTGTTGAAGTGGATTATTTTTAAAAATTTCATTCAGTAATGTTAACAAAGCATTTTTCTCAGTGACAATCAGGAACTAGCAAGCGTCAAAACTTTTTTCCTACTACCATGACAACCTATAATGTTTATGTAAACTTTCTTTCATGAAACTGATTTGCACGGAGGAACTTATCGAGACGCTTTCATTTCGTAGATTAACAGATAAATTGAACATAGTTTGTCACTTAGATAGTTGTCATAACAGCTGAAACGTATTATTCACTGACTAACTGCGCTCATATCCATTGCTTGTTCTTCGTAAACGTTAAAAAAGCGTCTGGGAATATAAATGGGTGAACTTTTTTTTCCCAGGAGGAATTCAATGATATACCTCTGCTTCCAGATCAGACGTGATTTTGCTAGATCGATTCCCTGCTACAACCTATATGCAAAGAAAAATGTATGTGAAAGATAAATCTTATAGTACCATACTGGCTACACTGCCAAAACTGAAATGTGACGTATTAATTTTAGAACAAATCTCTCACAAGTTATGGTAAAAATGCAAAGCCATTGTTGGTGATTATGTGTAAAAGAGTATTTTGAAGGAGAGGATTTCCTCTATTTAATGTGATCATTGCTCTGCATGTATCTTGTTATTTCTGTTGAGATAAAAAAAAGGCATTAATTTTGGAATTTGCTCATCAAATAAGAAGAATTACTGAGTAAATATAATAATATTCGTTGTTTACTTTGTGTTATCAACATTGAAACGCAAAAAGCATTCCTGATTCTTTTCCTCATAATAAGCGACCGTAGTCGAGGGAGACCCGAAAGCTCCCTTTTCAATAGCTACTCCACGGAGGTGTAGAGGAGGGTGCTACTCCTTTCCCTGATTCACTTTACCCTTGATCCTTACCTTATAATGTTGAGTGTTAAGCAAGACGGCATCAAGTACCATTTTAGAGTCTTTGGTATGAGTTGACCTGGGATTGAACTCTGGTCTCTCGGGCCATTGGCAAACACGCTACTCATTAGGCTATTGTGAGTCTTTTTTACAATAGTTTTAACTGGCGGTTTTTCCTGTTGTCTGAGTGAGAGCAAGTGTCCCTGAGTCTTCAGGACTCTTCTAAGTAATTTTGCTGGTTATAACAATGTCATCGTATAAATGGTTCCGATTCGAACTCTGATATCCATTTACCCCAGTCTATTTTTCCGGATATTGGAGACCGTTTGAAGAAATTTAACTATAATTGGTATCATCTTCACCTTCATGATACGTAACTTTTTTAGTTATCTGCATGATATAGGTTTAATTTCTATTTTTTAATGAATTTTGGCTTTCCTCCGGGAATCCTTTTTTTAATTGTTTATTATTATATTAAAAAAATATAACAAATATGTTTGTAATTTAAACTCTCTAAATGGTATATATGGTAAAGCGAAAACTACGTTTTTTATTCGCTTTATTTGCAGGTTTCAATTGCTCAATTCAGTGTTTCTCTACAAACATCAAATAACACATTTTCGAAATCTAACATAAATCCTTAAGCTACTTTAGCGTAAATCATAAACTAAAAAGACGTCAACAAATCAAGAATAACAAAATAAAGAAATATCCCCGCAAAATTAAATTCCGGACATATTTGTTGGGAAAAGCGTTATGGTTCTACTTGTGTAATCTATGACCGGAAGTTCTTGTCTAAAGAAATAGAGGGACACAATAATACATCAGATGAAACATAAGTCCGTTATACTATCGATCCTAAGAGTTTCGATTTAAGGTTTGGCTTTTCCAAATATCAAAATGGAAAAAGACAATGGTTGTTTCTCTTGACATCTAAATTATGGTATTGTGTTCCATTTCCGAACTGCTTTTGGGAATGTCCCAAAATTAAATCAATGGAAACTTCCGGGTGATTATTCTCATAAAACTTGACCAACGATATCAACAATCAGGAACATTTCGAATCAGGCAAAGAAACAAGAACTGAAATCAAACTGTTTTTATCTTGTGAGGATAAAATTGTAAAAATTCGAATATCTTATTTTTATGTTTGACCACAATAACATCAACTCTTTTTCTTTTTCTATCTTATATATATATATATATATATATATATATATATATATATATATATAGGGGAGAGAGGGAGAGATAGATAGAGAGAGAGAGAGAGAGAGTGAATGAGAAAGAGTATGTGAGCTTACTTGCGTGACTATCTTTGCGTATATTATTAATATTATTTATTATTTATGGCTAGTAAAAATATGCGCTTGTATTTAAGTTATAATGTAATAAAATATTGTATTGAATTAGAAAGAGTACCGAAACTAAATAAGAAGGCATATAAAAAGTTCTCAGGAGTTCATATTTTATTCAAATTGATTTCTATATAAAATTATATCCAGGATTGCTTTATATGTGTGTAAATATTAAAAATAGATATTGATAATCAGCAGAGCAAAAAAATCTTTAATATTTTTAAAAATCAAACTATTACGTTAAACTTATTATAAAGGTGGATATATTCAAAGAATAAAACAGGTTGGATCCTAGCCCTTTCTATCTCTATCTGATTGCATTGTTAAATTTTCCTAATTTACCTATTTAAATAAATTAGACAGTAAAAAAAATATATATATTTCTTTTGGTCAATTGATTTCTTTTAAGATTTATCGATGGGATTTTTGTTTGTATTTATCTAAATAAAACCAAACAATTAGAACTCAATAGTATCAAATAAATATTAGATAGAATCAAATTTTTAAGATGAATATGAAAATTAGTCTTCCCATTTAAGAAATAAACCGCTATTTGTATATAAATACTGTTGCATTATATTAGTATGTAAATAAAGTAAATAGTATCAATAATATAAAATAATTTTTCTAATAACAAGTTTAAATAAAAAAAATCATGGAAAACGTGACATAAATAACTAAAGGAACCAAGACGTCGGTAGTTTCATAGTTTCAAAGACAAATACACACAATTTCTAATATAATACGAAAAACAAGATATAATATAGCATTATATAAATGTGTGTGTGTAGCTTGCTGTTGCCAGTAACCGAACCGGAATCATAGGAAATCATTCGTGGGAAGACCGTCGAATATTCATGATGATCGAAAGAAGCACCTCATTTGTAGTATTCGAATCGGTTTTGGCATGAGTTTATTTTCAGGCTGTCATCTTAAAAAGTGAAGGTAGAATCCATATTAACCCTTTGTTCTCTTTTCTTGCTGATGCTCAAACTGATTCTGTATATCTTTACGTTTTTTCTATCCGTTCGTCTCTATTTAGAAATGAACGTATAACTGCCTACTTTACAAATTTCTATATCTTTTCTATCTTCCATTGCATGAAACTGAACCAATCAATCGGCAATTTCTTGTACCTTATTTTTTTATCTTTACGCTTATTTTCTCTGGTCACACATCCACAGCTATCTGTCATCCTAATATATAAGTATATTGACGGAAATTACTGGGAACCTTTTTAGATAGAAAGCTCACATTGAAATGTTATGCTTACCAATAAAACTGTCCCCAGTAAATTTTTGTGGATTTACTACAAAATATATCTTTAAAGTTTTGGTTATTTACAAAGTCCATTTTTAATTCATGCATATTAAAGAGAAATACATAAAATCACTAACCCTCTAATGATTACTTGAGACTGATTTATTCGAGAAAGAATTGATATACCAAGGTCTAAAGTATTGTGGTCAATTTCTTCGTTCATTTAAAAATGCCACCGAAGTTCACAATTGACATAACATTTGGCGAGTCGAAATACCAGTAAAATTTTGCATTTGACATTAGACTGAAGGTTCCCTGCACTTACGATTAGTAATAAGACCCTCAGTATGGCTACTCGACGCATAGAATGTCTTTTTTAATATATTGTTTAGCGCCCTTCCCAAAATACATTTCATAAAATTGATTTTCTCACTGATTTCTTGGTAAACTACACGACTTAGTGTATATCGTCCTCTTACCCAGTCTCTCTCTCTCTATGTCAGTCTCTCTCGCTCTCCCTCCCTCTTATTCTTTCTTCCTTTTTTATCTTTTGCTAGGACTCCCCATTAGTTAGTCTTCTCTCTGTTATATCGTTTTAATTTTTTAAATTTCCTTTCGACAGATTCGCTCTTCGCTTTCGCCTTCCGTACTTTATTCATTTTGTTTACGTGAGTGACTTGAGATGATTTCAGTCGACTGATGCTCCAGTATCCTATCCTCATCCATACAATTGATTACACTAGAATTACAAAAGTATTATTTGCTATTATACTGTTGATAATACTACTGATGCGGATAATTTTTCAATTGATATCATCAAAAGAGGAGTAGGAGCTAGTGGCATAACGTTTATCGTCGCATCAAATTGAATCGTTGAGCAGAGTTCACATCAAGGCGGCTGTCTGAATTTCAAATAGAGCTGATAAACTTGGGTAAGATATGTATGCAACTATTGTCCCTTCAGCTATGGGTAAATAGTAGGACAGACTGTGCTCTTTAACCTTGGTATGGCAACCGGTCTCGAGAAAGGAAAACTGAGTTGAAAACAGCTGTAGACTTTGAGAGGGATTGGCTACGACAGGCTGTTCATACTACACCTAATGCGTATTGCCCGGAAGCATTCGTATTGTTATAAATACTGTCGAAGGAAATGGATACGACAACACGAGTTCAAATTCTCGACGAGACTGTTTGCAATTCACATAATGTTAATATCTTGTGAAAAGGTATGAATCCAACTTTTCTCGCTTTAACACTGAGTAAATTGGGCAGACTAAGCTCTTCATCCTTTGTATGGCAACTGGTCTAGAAGAAAAAAAATGAATTAAACCTGCTAAACTCCGTTTAAAAATTAACATTGTGTAGCATCCTGCTTTTGCAGAGGGATTGGTAAATATTCAAATGTGGATTGTCCTAACGAACACAGGAGGTTAAAGGACCAGTGTGAGAGATTTAGAGTAAACTTTTTTTCTGTTGTGGAAATATGTCGTCAGAACAGCTAGCAAGAGACTTTGTTCTGCTTGTATTAACAATGAGGTGCAAAGCAAATGAAGCAGAGAGAGAGAGAGAGAGAGAGAGAGAGAGAGAGAGAGAGAGAGAGAGAGAGGCATCATTTTGGTATTTGGAAAAGTAACTGGCGACAAACGGGCTATAAAATGGAAGTTTCCAAATTTTATCTATCAATGAAACTAGAGGTAAAAAAACACAAGCATTATCAATGATAACTAATTGAGGAAATCATCGAACATTCGAAGATTTTTAGCCCTTAAGCTTTTTTTCATTTGACTGTTTCCCGCTATTTGTTCTAGAAGATAAGAGTAAAACATCTTTTAAATTTTAATCCACATGAATCGTTTGAAAATTCGACTGTAATGTGATCTTTTGAGAAAATTGACTCCACGAAGAACAGCGTAACATACAAAGACATACAACCTCGTTCCATGAATAATTACACAAGATTGGCAATTATATGTTTGCAACTACTTATATTGGAGTTTGTCGAATCTTATAACAAGAATAAGAGCGTGAAAATCTCCAATTTGATAGATTTTGTAAAAAAATCCACCTTTGACTGTGACAAATCTTATATTGTTAAATATCAGAAGACAAAATAATTCTGAAGATTTTCTTCTACGTAAGCAATAAAATTAAAGAGAGTCGAAAAGAAGCAAATTTCCTAACATTCGGTTTCATCTTAATGGCCATCTCCTGTGCAGATTTATAAGAACAAACATTATTCCTCATTCGGTTAAGATCATTGAAATTTGCCGATATCCTTTTTTGTACATTATTTAAATTTTTCGGACTATTGTCCTCATCTTTGTCGCCATGTCACAACGTTTCGGCCGTTATACGTTCCGGCCTTCTTCAGGTGGTTGGAATGTCGAACTTAGCCCTTTATTTCGCTCACCGGGGTAGACTGTTCTAGTTTTACGAGCCATGTTAAATGGATGTCAGTTATCAGTTATCTCCTGTTGATTTTCTCTCTGAAAGTTCTCCACTGCCTTCACCGGGTATTGAACTCACACTCTTTTTGAAACATTGTGATAAACATGGCGACATAGATGAGGACAATAGTCCGAAAAATGTAAATAATGTACATAATACCTCGTCTCAGAAATATAGACAGATATCCGTTTTTGTTCTTTAAGGAATGAATTTAAGAAAAACTTATCTGAATGTTTTTTGGTATTTCAATTACATTAACAAGAAAAAAGTAATTTTCTCAGATGCATCAACTGAGATTGAAACCTAAACTCCAAATCCACTTTCCCTAACAGATTAGTTGAATCTTTCTCTTCGCCGGAGATTTGTTGTTTTTAATCGACTAATTTGAAAGCCTCGTCTTGGGCAGACAAAACCTGTCAAATGCAGCGATTAAAGAGACGAAAGAGGCAAAACAAAAATAAAGAAAATATCTTTTCTTTTTCCATTACTTTAAATATCTTACATAATGAGAAAATAATTCGCCTTTTAGATATTGCAAAAAAAAAAAAAAAATTCTAATGTTAAAACGAATATTACAAGTTCGGCATTTCCTCCTTCACAATGGTAGGCAGCATAGTTTTCCATAGAGCAATTAGTTCATGCAGGGAATTCGATCATCAGTGAGTGCCACTTTTAACTGAATTACATCCAGACTTAGTCAAGCTTATTAAACAACAATTTAAATCTGATATAGGATTGAAACAATTGTTTTGATCATTAGGGTCTGAAATCTTTGTTCAATCCCAAATAAATCTAATATATTGAAATATAATTTTCAAAAAAGGAAAAAACATTTGCGTCTTAGAAAAACACCCCAAAAGAATATCATTTCTACCATTATTTTGCTGGGCTCTTAAATATCTGGGCTACAAATACCTGGAAGTAGTAGAAGCGGGCAACATTAAGCAAAGGGAAGAAGAAGAAGAAGAAGAAGAAGAAGAAGAAGAAGAAGAAGAAGAAGAAGAAGAAGAAGAAGAAGAAGAAGAAGAAGAAGAAGAAGAAGAAGAAGAAGAAGAAGAAGAAGACTTCTTGTCACCAAACTCTGCCGCAGGAATTTTATCAAAAGAATAAATAATTAGGATATCTCTTTTATTAGATATCCTGAACACTTTTTTCAACAGTACAAGGAAGGGTCTCAGATATATTAAAAATGGGACAAGAAAATTGAAGAAAATTCACAAAGCACTGCCCAGAAGAGCTGAGATCTATAGACAAGCGAAACTGAAAGAAGGAAACAGAATCTTTTATAATAGCAACAAAAACAATGCCATCATGACTAATAATATCAAAGTAAAAACTTGATGATCCGCAGGAGAATAGTGACTGTATGTAATGTGGTGAGAGAGATAAAATAGTTAATAGCATAAGTGAATGTAGTGAATTAGCACAAAATAAATACAAATGCTGCTATGACAGAGTAGACAGGGTTATACACACAGAAATTGTGCAAGAGATTAAAATTTGACTATACAAACAAAGGGTATATTGACAAACAAGAACCTATCCAAGAAAATGATACATTAAAAATGACCAGGGACTTGGAGATACGAACAGGATCACAAATTCAAAAAAGAACTTTATGAATAAATCGAAAAAAAAATATTGATTGAAAAAAAAATTCAAATCTGCAAACACTTGAAAATTATTCACACGAAGAATACTCTACACTCACCAGTCCCCCAGAATTGGAACCTCACCTGCAGATGAGGTTTAGTTTTATACCTGGGACTTTATGTTTTCATGTCGTCTTCCCTTCGGTAAGGAATGCACTTAGCCTCACCGACAGAATTAACAGTAGTAGTAGTTGTTGTTATTGTGATAGAACTAAGCAAAATTTTGAAATGATTGAATAAGGCAAAAATAAATACCTTAATCACGTGAGACAAACGTAAACAGTAACATAAAAACGTAATTGAAAGATTAGGTGGGAGCCTTTTCTGCTTGAAAAGTGAAAGTCTTTTATCTTTGAAGTTTAAAAATGCATAAATTCGGAAACGGCGCCGAGTTTATCTTAAATTACAAATAAAAAGATAAGTTCAGGCCGTGGGTGTGTAAATCAAACAGATTTCAATCACTCTTTCTCACAACATACACCCCATGCACACCCTAAGACACTCATCAGAACACATATGTACTCATCCATACAATCATACACAACTCTACAAACAATCAAGCATACATAGTCAAAAGTCATACGTACACGGACAAAGATACATTGTGGCAATAATATTCACACACACACACACACACACACTCGTACACACTCACACACAGAGCAAATTATTCATACATCCACACTCTAAGATACAGACGTTGTGACAATTATTATTCATACACAGACAAGACACACATGCACGTATGCACACACAATCAAACGTACACATATAAAGATAAAATGATGACAGAATACATATATATATATATAGATATAGTTACACTGAAAGCACCTTTTTTTTTCTTTCTCCGTTAATCTACTGTTGTCTGTGTGTCTCACGTTATAATGTTCCGTGCATTTCAAGTTTTAAGTGATTAGTCTGGACGTTTGTTGCTGTTTTTTTTTTCTTCTGAAAAGCAATCGGCCGTAAAAAGCCATTTAAATATTATCGCCACCCGCTCACACGGCAACATGTCAGCAGGAAAGATGGGTATGTGTTCTATATATTTTCATGAGAGAGTTTTATTTCGCTGTGAGTGTGTAGTCATTACTGTCATTAGGTTGAGAAGTGTAAAAAGAAAAACAAAAATATAAAAGCAGCCGTGAGTAAGAAAAAGACAACGAAAGAAAACAGAGATGAATGAAATAAAGAGAAATTTCGTTGATGAAATAAAAAGATAGAATTAAACAAAGTCGAGATTAGGGAAAGTAGGAAAGAAACAGAAGTAAAAAGAAATACAAGCAGAATAAAGAAAGATTCTGAAAAAAAAAACTTAAAAAAGAAAAAGAAATTGCAACAGAGAGAAAACGAAGAAGGAAGAAAAAAAAAGAAGTGAAAAAAGAAATCAAAATGAGTTTTAAAAATAGGCGTTAAAGCGACTAAAGGAAGAGCATTGGAAATTAAAAATGAGAGAAGTTAAGAATAAGGGAAAAAACAACTAAAATAAGATAAATAGATGAATATAAAACAAAATGAAGGAGAGAAGAAAAGAAGAAAAAAAAGAAAAAAGGAAAATAAATAAGTAAAAAAAGCAAATAAAGAGAAAACACAATGCAGAAACAAGAAAAAAGCAAAATAAATAAAATGAAAAGAAAAGAAAGGAAAATAAAAAGAAAGAAATATTTAATCTAGTGTAAAAGACGAAAAAAGTAAGCTAAGGAAGTGATAAGATAGAAAGGATAGAAAAAACGGGAATGATGATCAGGTTCAAGGTCAAAGCTAAGATGCTGACATACCTGGGGTAGCTAAATGATGGAAAATCACCAGCAACTTTTTGGCTGGCGTTAAAGGCAGAAATAGATTGACAGTTTTGCTTTTATTCTTTGCTTTTTTAAAAATTCTATTTTTGTTTTAGCTTTTTTTTTTTTTGTTTTACTTTTTGTTGCTTGACATTGACGCAAATATCTGGTAGTGTCATAAGATGTCATATGAATGATTGTGTACGTGATTATTTGATTAAATCAATTCTAATTTTATTAGCGTGTTTCTTACATACGTACCATGACTACCAACCCATTGGCATAATATTTAGTATTTACCTATCGAACGGGAGATCAAAGTTCAAAACCAGGTCAAGTATTACCAAAGAATCCTTGCTTAACACTTAGTATCATAAGGTACAGATCAAGGGTAAGTGGATCAATTCAGGGAGAAGTAGCATTCTCCCCATACACCTTGGTGTAGTAGTTATGGAAAAAGGAGACTTCGAGTCCCTCTCGACCTCGGTCGGCTAACTTATATATATATCATCAGGCAGAAAGACAAAAGTGAGGGATATAAAATTATGATTATATCTTCCAGGCAGTCTACCATCTTAAGATTGATTGATTTTAGCGGTATGTCAAACGGTCTCGGATGAGTGTATATCAAGAAGTTAGGGAATCGTGTTCATCATACAGTCACGTTTACATATGTTGTGTAAATGTTTAGTAAGAATTTTCCTCCACACGATCTGATTGAATACAAATAATTTTGATACATCTTTTTGACATGTAGATTGAAACCAAACAGATTCTACCACTCCACGTTCAGAGTAGACAAGTGAGGAATGCCAAAAAGTGACCCCTTCACTCTTCCCAGAGCTCCAGAAATTGAGCCTTCCCATCAGATGCAGTTTAATTTGGTTTAGTGGGTTTGGTTGTGTTCTCCGGCATATAAACCATTGCAGCATATTTAATGCCAAATCCATTTTAGAAATGTATATATCAAGAATATGATTTCTAAGCGAATAGTTTGTAGGTAGCTTTTAAACAAGCTAGATCTCATTTGTTTGCACACAGTAAAATGTTTCAAGTATTCTATCCTACAATAGTTATATTTGCACACAGGTAGATAGTTCTAATTATTACTATACATAATTGACATTTCAATTAATATAAATCATTTGTTAGCACATAGTTTAAATGTCAGTTGATTCTATTTGACCGTAGATCAGAGCCTCTCAAGTGCTATCACTCCGGGTTAGGGTGGACCTGAGAACAATGGCAATGAAGGGATACTCTACACACACACACACACACACACACACATATATATATATATATATATATATATGTGTGTGTGTGTGTGTGTGTGTGTGTGTGTGTGTGTGTGTGTGTGTGTGTGTGTGAGTATAACGTATTCATGCGCATGTATATGTATGTTTTTACGTATGTAAGTGTTAATGTTTGCTTGTTTGTATTTGTCTTGAAACAACGTCGTCATCCAGAGTGGATCTTTTCTTAATCTGACATGGACGTGGAAATGCATAGTGAAATAATTCGTGGACAAATAAAATGAAGGCGTTGCACCCTTCAAATGCTTACCAGGGTGATATATGCAGATACCATTGTCTTTATTCTGGATACACGTTTTATCGCAAGGAAATTTAAGTTTGAAAAGTTGTTGATCTTTCATGCTATTTGGGGACCACAGTTGATCAAATCCTTCTTATCATCTCCTTTATACCTATCATGTGATATAAAAAATATGAGAGATGTGACTTTTGATTATTCAACTAATAACTTGCTGGTGAAACCACATTGTTGAATGTATTACGCTGCATTGGAAAAGAGTGTCTTCAAACTCTTTTCAAACCTATAAAAAGATTATTGAGTAGATATTTAGTTGATTTTCATTTTTGTCATAACGGATTCCTTTAATATGAAAGATATCTCTAAAATAATAATAAATTGCCTCAACCTTAGCTATTTTGTAGGCAACATATACAAATATACATATAAATGTTACGCTATATTACCTGATTTAGATTTTGAAAGAAGGTTCTTCATATTTGGTACTCAGGCAACGCCAGATACTTCTACTAACGGATATATATATATATATATATATATATATATATATATATATATATATGTGTGTGTGTGTGTGTGTGTGTGTGTGTGTGTGTGTGTGTGTATGAGTGTGTGCTTTCTTGTGTGAGTCTGTTTATATGCATACATGAAGATAGACCTTCATAAATGCTAATGAATAGTGTATGACGAAGTTACTGTTAAGCGTAAAGACGCACATAGCAAATGAAGGAATGTAGAGCAAAGTAAATAAGGGAGAAGAGAAAAATAGTTTTAAAAAATTGAGAAGAAAATGCGGAATAAAAAACGATAAGGTAAATGAGAAGATTGAAGAGATTATCCAACGATTTTCTGGACCCGAAAAACAAATCTTATTGATTAACGATCGAATCTTATTGCAAGTGAGCCTTTTGATTTACGGATGGATTTCTCGAATTTATTTTTAGTTAATCTGTTTACCGGGACAAATTTAGTTGTCACGTTTTAGATTATTCTTAAATGGAATAACGGATTCACATTTAGAAGGGTATTTTTTTTTAATTTTTTGAGGGTGTAGTCGGTATATCTATTCATTATTGGAAATTTGCAAGACAAATGATCAATGAATAGTTTAGTTTAATTGAATATTTATATTGTACTTATAAACATAAACAGGTATTGTTAAATCAAACGTACACTATAAGAAAGCATAGTATGACTTTAGTTTACTTATTTCACTTTATGTAAATTGTGAAAAGAAAGCGTAAAATTTCATGGCTACTAGTTTCCTATTCAAACATAAAAATATATTGAGATTGATGCTGAATTTACCAAGATAGAAATGAATACAGCATGACTTATTAATTTTCTTCGGAATAGTCTGCATGGATTTCCACACAACTATTCTTCCATTGAAACTGTTCAGTCGTATTTCTTTTAAGGTTCTCAGAAATTTGTCATGCCACCCTGTTGGTGAACCTTATAATACATTGACTGTATCCTCTGCTGAGAAGTACGGTCCCACCCAAAAAGGTACCCTGAATATGATACTAAACTGCTTCTGATTATGAAGCGCCAGTTCTGGTGCTCTGGGGAATATCAATCAATATTCTTTAGATAAATTTCCCCTTTAAGAATCAAAAGGTCACATAGATTTAGTTTTGGCGTCTCTAGATGATGCTACATATGCACACTCCTGTGTTTCACCAAAATGTTCTGATCAAAAAGTATCAAGGCTTCAAATCAAAATTCGTGGATAATTAAGATTGACTCGTCTAGATATCATTACTTTATTATATGAGATCCTCTTCTGTGAACAGGTCTTTATTTGAATTTTGAATTTAAATTGTAAAATTTTAAAAAACATATACATTTCGACTTAATACGTTTTGATCACACTGCGTATCTTTAGACTCTATAAACTTGAATAAATTAAAACCTTCACGAAGGATTTATTTTGCTTTATTTTGTTTTGATACCAAATAATTTATGTATAAAATTATCCCCAGTGGAGAATAAAATAGATTTCAAACAAAAACACAACAGAATTACATTAAGTGATTGAAATTTTGTGATAATGACTCAAAGTTTAACGACATAGAATTAATTTAAGAGCAAAATGTTAATCAACAGGATCTTTACCTTGCTAGCTATTCTTTAAATTCCATTCATCCTGTCCACAAAACTTAGAATACACCAACTGCATCCACTACAAAATATCTAGACTAACATTCTAAAAAAGGGTTGTCCTGATTGATGATGTTCTCACTCTGGGGAACTTTGAGAACCTCTTCATTACCATTACATCCAAGTCTTCTTAGATTCGGAGTAGTAGTACCTCTAACTGTTGACAGATTATCCTATAGAATTTTCCAAAACAAATGAGAATTATAATAGTCAAAAATTTCTTGGTTAAAAATTTAATTGGAAATGTAAATGAATCAAAATTTTGGATGAAATAACCGAAAAGAAATTGATAGGCTGCAAAATAACCAAAAAGGGATCGATATGCCGCTAAATAACCGAAAAGTTGTTTACATGCCACTAAATAACCGAAAACAGATTTACATGCCACTACATAACCGAAAAGTGATTGATATACCGCTAAATAAACGAAAAGGGATTGATATGCCGCTAAATAACCAAAAAGGGACTGATATGCCGCTAAATAATCATGAACGTAAACCTGCTCTTCAATTTTTCGTTGATGACTTCCCGGTTTTTATCCTATTATTATTGCTATTACTCCAACCTCCCTACCTTCAGTAAACAACGCTTAGAACAAATATATATATATATAACAACACTTCACCTGTAAAAGTACGCGAGAGAAAATGACTCTTGGCCACCACAGTTGTCTGTCTATCCTAACTTAAATATATACGAGGATCATTAAATAAGTTTCCAGACTTTTTTCGTATGAGTACATTTATTGATAGTACACACATGAAACTCTAGTCCCCTTCAAACTTCTGGAAGGCTCTATGGAAGTCCTCTTGTGTGAGCATGTCAATGACTTTCGTCACAGCCTCTTTCTTCTCCTCAATTGTCTCATAATGACAGCCTCTGAGCTTTGGGAATAACCAAAAGTTACAGGGAACAAGGCCTGGACGTTAGGGAGGCTGAGGAACTGTCTTGATGCTCATCTTGGTCAAATAGTTTGTGACAAGGATGGGGTTGTGGACTAGTGCATTGTCCTCGTGAAAATACCACTGACCCGATTTGAAGAGTGCTGGCCTCTTCCCAAGGAATCTCTTCCTGAACTCCCTTAAACCTCAACATAGTAACCCTAACCCTAACCCTTAGGCAAATCAACTCTGGTCTATTGACTTTCTTACTCCTCCCACACCTCTCATCATCCCTCACAGACTCCCTGCCTTGAATCTCTAATGCCACTAAAAAACTAACAGTAGATTCATGCAAGATAGTCCAAAAGAAGTACGAATCATTCCATACGTTTCTGTGGCAATTTTTCCCAAGTTTAAAACAGAATTTTATTGCATATCGTTCTTCTAAAGAGTCTAGAAATCTAGATTGCATTTTTAAAATTCACCAGCTGTGACAATCAGGCTTTAGTAGGGTATATTAGAATTAATGCTGTAACTGTTCATTTGAAGCTGAAATCATAAAAATTAATCAGTCATCTCATAAGATTTATAGCAATAACATAGTGAATTTTCAAGAGTCTACGAAAATTTAAAAAAAAAGTCTGAAAACTTACTGAATGTACCACGTGTATATATATATATATATATATATATATATATACACTTTTGACCATCTTCGGTCATTTTCGAAAACATAGGTTCAGCTATATTTTAGAGTGTTTGAGTCTCTGTTCAGGAATTTAAAGCTGCGCAAGACGTTATCTATGGGAACTTAATCTATTGGTGTTGATCTGAAGTGTAAAGATAGCAGCCGAAGATCACACGACTGTTGATCGACCGGGACTATATCACCAATTTAAACCATCAACAATGGCCTACTTGTCCGTAACGTAACTACCACCCCAAAATTTCATGAACACAGAATCAATCCAGCACTTCATAGCACGGGAGCACGTATCCATGGAAATAACCAAAGATGACCTGAAGTACCCGTGCTCGAATTATACCAACAGAGACATTGGAATATTCTTTCACTGCCTTGAACCACAGTTGTGATATCTAATACGCCAAAAAGAAAAGCTTAACAGAAATCTAAACACTAAATACCTGTCTGTCAAGAAAAACAGCCTTCAAGGGAATCTGCCATCTAGTATACATTATATATATATATATATATATATGTGTGTGTGTGTGTGTGTGTGTGTGTGTGTGTGTGTGTGTGTGTGTGTGTGTGTGTCGGTGTCGGTATGCGTGCATACATTTGTGGCATTGGCACAGCAAATTGGTGCAAATTGTGGATCAGAAACTCACGTATGTTTGGTTTACATAGACGTCGAGAGAAAAAGACCAAATAGCTCAATAGCTCATTTACTAACCAATTAGCAACCAATATTCTAAAAAACTAATTAGAAATAAAAAACATGAATTCTTAGAAATGTCGATCCATTTGTGACATATAAACACGTAATAGGAGTCTACCTCCAAGCAGTCGCCGTTAGGCAATCAAGATTTGTCAACAAACTCCAGGTTTCTAAAAAAAGAGAAAAATAAACAAGAGAAAAAAGATAACATCCACCTTATCGCTCCAAGGATTTAGAAGGTTCTTTTCTTTTTAATGCGGGAAGAAGTTCGATGAAGAGCTTCCCACTCTAAAAAAATGAGCAAACTCCTTTTTATTCCCATAGATTCATCAATATATATATATATATATATATAGACTAAGAGAGAGAGAGAGAGAGAGAGAGAGGATTTGTTTAGGAAAGGTAATTTTCTAAGTGTTTAATACATTTACCAACCTATATGTTAGTATATAGGGATTTGATGTCAAGACTAGCTAAGGATTTGTTTTCACATTAATGTTAATAATTTTGATAAGGGATTAGCGAAAATTATTACTGGTACCTAAGAATGGGGCTTCGGTTTTAGCTAAACGTTTTGTGATGATATTGGGGTTAGATCGTATTCCAGGGGTGATTGGCCTTAAGGGAATATCAGGTTTAGGGGTTTTAGGAAGATCGTAAGTTTTAGGGATAGTAGGGAGGTAATTAATTAAGAAAGAACCTGCCTCCTATAACATCGCAATTTCTTTAGCTAAAACATTGCACGTATCAATAATCCTGGCTCACTTCTTATAAAAATAATTAACATTAATATAAAAAAAGAAATCCTTTGCTAGTCTTGACATCAAATCTTCATACACCAACATAAAAAAGATTAAACGTTTTGAGAATCACCTTCGACAAACAAACACTTTATTACCCCTACTCATTTGTAAATTAATTAAAACCTGTACCTTGCATATATATATATATATATATATATATATATATATATATATATATATATTTGAAAATGAAAAAAATTGGAATAAATATTGCTCGACTCTATTACAGCAAAACCGGTATCTAACCTCCAAAAATATCAAATTTTGAAGTACAGGTGACTTATTTTTGGTCAGTGAGTTTCACAGATGCGACTTTTCCCGCCCATATGATTTAGATTGGTTGGTCACATTTTTCAATATTTCGTCTGATGACTGTCTACATTCCATGAAATTTAAAGTAAAGTACTTTGATTGGAAGAGTGTTCATATATATATATATATATATATATATATATATATATATATATATATATATATATATAATTACTAGATCGATAATTGAATCTTGCTTGACAATTCTAGCTGTATCTTTGAGCAGAATAACATGAAATTCTGTTAATTTGTAAAGAAGTCATTATCTTTTACCTCCACAGATAAGACGTGTTATTGACGAAATGGTCCCATTAAGACTTGATTGATATGATTTAAGTAGTTTACACTCTTATAGTGATTAAAAGAAGACAGGCTTATTTTTGACTGCTATGGTAGCAGGTATAGCACTCAGTTGATGAGGTGGTGCCCTTGTGGTGTAATGGTTAAAGCGATGGACTGCAGAATAATAGTAAGCAAGATCATACTCCAGTCATTACCCATATTTACCATCCTCTACGCTCGGGCAGGATATGACACAAGGTCAATTTTTTAAGCGGAGTTTAACAGGTTTAATTTCAGAGTTTTCCTTCTCCTAGACTTGTTGCTTCACCAAGGCTGAAGAACCCAGTATGCCCTACTATTTACTCATAGCTGAAGGGAGAATAATTGGATTCATACCTTTCCAATGGTATTAGTGCTATGTGAAAAGCAATCGGTCTCATCCATGATTTGAACTCGTGTCGCCGTGTCCATTTCCTACGGCGATAACCATTACATCACGAGTACCTCCTGCAAGTCGCACTATTTCGTTCACTTTCGGACAAATACCCTTGGGAAAGGTATGAACCTCCTTATCCTCCCAGCTATGGATTAAATAGTACCAATACTGTTCTTCTAGAATAGCTTTGGCATTAAATAATAATCTACTAATGTTGATATAGTTTGGAATGATTATGTGCTATAATCAAACGGGGGGCATCTCCACTCCCTCTTAAACTAGTAGACAAATTCACTTACCAAGGAAGCAGCGGCGAATCAACCGAAAAGGACATCGACACGAGGTTAACGAAAGCATGGACAGCAATCAATAGGCTATCGATTATATGGAAATCAGACCTAACCGATAAAATGAAGCGCAGTTTCTTCCAGGCAGCGGTCACATCGATACTGCTATATGGGTGCACTACATGGACGCAAAAAAAAAAAACGGCTGGAGAAGAAGCTTGACGGCAATTACACAAGAATGCTGAACAAGTCTTGGCGGCAACAGCCCAAAAGACACCAACTGGACGGCCACCTGCCTCCTATCACGAAAACTATTCAAGTTAGACGAACTAGACATGCAGGACACTGCTGGAGAAGCAGGGACGAACTCATAAGAGATGTACTCTTATGGACCCCAACACATGGCCGTGCGAAAGCAGGACGACCAGCACGAACATACATTCAGCAGCTATGTGAGGATACGGGATGTTGTCCTGAAGACCTACCTAGGGCGATGAACGATAGGGAGTAGTGGCGAGAGAGGGTCAGGGATATCCTTGCTACCAGCGCGACATGATGATGATGATGAAGGTTGATATGCCATTAAACAAAGAAACCAAACAAAACAGAGTTGGTATCTCATTAAGTTTAAAATTCAAAATTTAAAGGGGAACATTTAACAAAATCAAAAATATGTAAGAGGGGATACAAATAATATGAGAGACCTTTATTTTTACTCGGTTCATAAATTTTCTCAGCCTTCTAAATGATAGAAATTCAAGATGTTAATTTTCGAATTCAGGTGATAATGTAATTATTTTTTTTTAATCGCGGATCAGCAGGCAAACCACATTCACTTAAAAAGTTTCGTTCAAGACTAGCTTTATCTCTTTTATTCATATGCATTGTTGGCTAAGCTTAAAATAAGGTAACTCCATCTTCCGCAGGGGGTAGGACCCACACAAAAAGGTGATGTCTTGTTCATGAAACTAATTTATATCTGATTGTAACACTCCAGTGCTTGAATCCTGGAGATTGAAGAATAATCATTATTTTTCATTGCTCCAAGATCCCATTTTACCAGGATTGGTAATACCGGCAAGATTCCCTTTTTTGGTTCAAGTAAAACTGTTTAAAAATGATTCACATTCAATAGAAGAGTTTGCAACGAAAAATGACACTTAAGAAACAACTAAACAAAAAAATGTAAATATGAATTCAATTGCCAAACCTCAAAGCATAAAATAATCAGAGACAGGTTGACATGCGGCTTAAAATATTAAATCAATCAATCTTTTAATTATTTTAATATTGCTTTGTACTTGATTATTTAAGTGTGAAAGATGATATCAGCTTGCTCCTAAATGTATTTTCTGTGTCATTTTAAGTAACTTCCTATTTTTAATGGTCTTCTATAGTGATATGCAACAATAAAATATTGATCTCAGAAGTACTTATAAATATATATCAATGAGCACTTGTTATTAATATGGCTTGTATTTCCTTTGTAAAGAGTTCTCTGAATATTAAATGCCAAATGCCTACCAATAGAAGCCCGTTGCAGACAATGGCAATTAAAGGAAATATTTCTTGTTTGAATGTACAGAAGGACTCAGGAATAAAGTAACTGGGATTGAAATTATTTTGTATTTTCGAATATTTATTTAAAATAAAAACGAATCGTAACCGTAGAAAACTGTTTTCAACAAAATGCAAAAAGAATCGTATGATTTGCACGTACCGGTGGTAGACGGAAAACGCAGACTCACAAGTTAGTAATATTGGTGGCCATTTGCAATGTAGCATATACGTTTTCACACGTTGCTGTTTGCAATGGTCAATGCATAATCACAATTTCATGTGTCCATAAGTGAAAGTTTCGAGAAAACTCAGCAGTTCGGTAAAGACCGTCGGAAGAGAATAAGTGATATTTGATTAGCGTGTATATATATATATATATATATATATATATATATATATATATATGGTAAGGTTTCTTTTATTTTTAAGGACAATCAATCTTCTTGGATTATTTAATGACAAAGACATCCTTCTGAAAGAATAGCTGTGATACTATTTAATCCACAGCAGGTAGGATCGTTCAATACTGTGACTTGAGTTCCAATTCACTTACGAAAATCTTGCTGTCCAGCACATTATCCACTATGCTATGGAGACTCCATCCTATAGATATCATGATTTGAATATATTGTCAATTTTTTAAACGTGTTGACAAGCAGAAAAAAAACAAAAAAGTGTTCAATTTCAAGAGAAATCTACTAAGTAGAATTTATATGTATTTTGTTTTGATTTGAATATATATGAGTGTGTGTGTGTGTGTGTGTGTGAGAGAGAGAGAGAGAGAGTTATGAATTAACATATTCGAAGGAATCAAATTTCGTTAGTGAAGGAGACACATGTGTTGTGAGTTTCGATAGTCTTTGTCGGATTGAGGACACGAGAAAAAAGTCTCATAATAGTGGTACATCATTCGTTGGTTTGATAACTAACGTAAATCTTTAAAATAAAGATCTGTTAAGAGGAGCTTTTTGTTTACTTTATTTTTCTCTTCATAATGCTTCCGTATGATTATGATTGGATGTTGTTGAGCAGATTCCATTAGTATCTATAAAGACAACTTGCAGTGTTTTATCTTTTATAATGCTCAAGGATTCCTATATATTTAAATATTGAAATCTAATTCAAAACCAATTTTCAAAAACCGATTTAAAAATGAGTTCTATGAAATCAAACATGCGCCTAACGTGCCTTTCAGTTTCATAAAGTTCAATCGATCTTCACTAATTTTAAAGGGCAACTCTGAAGAAACCAGCGTTCTGTAAAGGGTATACTTGTTGTTAAGAATTTATATTCAAATGTTTTTGGAAATTGGTTTTGATTTTTCTGTTGGTCTCTATCTCCCTCTGTTTTAATATATATATATATATATATATATATATATATATATATATATATATATATATATATATATATATATGTATCAGTGTAGATAATATTTCATATCTATAGAGCACAATCTTACTTATGTCAAATCTAATATCTATAATATTATTTAATACAGATTTTATATGAAAGTAAATAAAAAAACAGCTTAGCTATCTACGAAGCTTTCAGCTGATGTCTCTGGAGAAAAAGTAAGATTTCATTACCTCTTGCCTCGATCGTTTCAGGAGTCCGTTAAAAACAACAGCTTGTGTTGTCACCGTAAGATGCTGCTGGATTACTTTTATTCATATATATATATATATATATATATATATATATATATATTTAGGCAACAAGTTATTATTCAAGCAAGTTTCGTTAAAGAGGATGAAACAGTTTGTTTATTATTTTTAATCTTATTTTTTCAAGACTCCTTGTTATTTTTCAAGTGTCGGTATCTTTACCATCTCAATCCCGACACTAAAAAATAAACAATATTGAAAAAATAGAATTAAAAATAATAAACCGTGTTCAATCGTCTTTAACAAAACTTGCTTGGATATATATATATATATATATATATATATATATATATATATATATATATATATATATATATATATATATATATATATTCGTGCATTGAATAATTCTAAGACTAATTTTTCCTCAAAAGCAAGTGATTACTCGTTACTGAAGCTTTGATTTGAAACTTTAAATGTTCATTTGCTTGGATACTATGTGTCCCCCACCATAATCTATACCAAAAGAAAGGTTAAAAAAAGTAAACCATTCCTCCTGAATCTATTTAATTATCTGTATATGTAATAATTATATCGTCAATGCTATTGTGTATCAGTGCTGTACTTTCGTATGTTGGGAATAACCAAATAAATAGAGTTGGTTATATCAAAGTTTAGACGATATTGTTAATCAACTGTATTAACGTAAATTTAGATAACACTATAGTAGTTTTGAAAATATAAATAAGATTTTGAATATTTTCTTGTTATATCATTGGATGTTGAAGAAATGTTTTTGTAGGCTAGCATAATCAAACATTAATGGTTGTTCATTATATACAATATAGAATAAATCACCTTTTTCTGAGTAAACATCAGTTATTCAGTACTCGAGTATATCTGGAATATATATATATATATATATATATATATATATATATATATATGCGTGTGTATGTGTGTGTGTGTGTGTGTTAAAACTTTCATAACGAAATATGTTTAACAATTATGGCCTCTAATTCTATATGGTATTCATACGTGTATTTGCAATCATTTTAAACCGATTAACACACCGTTCTCAAAAAAGGATCCGTTTGATTCATTATTGGGATTGGTGCGGGAGTTGCAGTCGACATATTCTAGAAGTCTCTACGGAAAGAACATAAAATAGGCACAATTACATAGATAAATAAATATTATATAAAATCAAGAACTTACTTTTCTGTCAATTTTTATTTTTCCATGAGAGAGCCAATTCTCACACAAAATACTTCGGGAGGGAGTATTCGCGGCATATACGGGCGAAGGCATTGAATTGTGACGTCTTAGTAAACGATTTTGGACTCTAGGCACACTAGAACATTCACTTTCAGATTAATTTTTTTGAAGAAGGTTAAAACAAAATATGGGTTGAATAGTCTCATTACTTTTCTTCTACAAGGATATCTTTAATATTAAGAAACACTAAAGTTAAACTTTAAACAAAGAAACCAAACTAAACCAAAGCAACTTAAATCCTCAAGAACTTCATGTAGCACATCTTATATAAGGATACACTGAACCATTCTGTTCAATTTCAGCAGTTTAAGTATGGGCGTACATTTGGCTTAATGGTTATAGTCGTAATCATAGATAAACGTCTTTTTTTGTTTTCGTACCAATGCCCTTAAGAAAGATATCGCTAAATATTAGGGCAAAGTAGACTCTTTAGCCTTGGTAAGGTAGCCAATCAAAGCAGCTTTGCTTCGTTTAAAAGTTAACCTTGTGTTGTATCCTTCTCATGGAAGAGGAGTTAAGTAAATAAATACTTCCTGTTAAATTTGAATTACTCTATGAACGGTGATGGAAAAGTAACACCCTATTTTAGAATTCTTATAAATATTTTCTGAACCATAATTTCTACAAGAAAGGAAAATTAGAGTATTAAAAAAAAAAAGAAATTTACTTTTCTATTACCCTGTATATATATTTATATATATATATAATGATTTCAGTTTAACAGGACGTATGAATTTAACCAAAATATTTATTTTCATATATATATATATATATATATATATATATATATATATATATACGCAAATTTCATTAAACATAATAGATATTTTATGCCTACATATTTTCTTCTGGATCCGTTCGAATTCCCGTATTACTTTTATCGTATTCGGGGGGAATCGATTTAGGTATTGTCCATAGTACTTTCTACCCGACTTTGGGCCACCATCAGGGGAGAATCTATTACAAAAGTGATGTAACTTTTGTTTTAGCAAATTACTACTGTGTAAGGACGTCTTTGCCGTTGGAGATTATGGCGTTTGCTTTTAAATGTAATTCTGTAAATAGTGCCAGTAGCTAAAGACATTTAAGTACATTAGCACTGGTTTGAAAATTAATTCTATTAAGAGCTCGTTGCAGGTTACTAATATATAGTGTTTCGAGAATCTGATGTTTTTGTTTATTATTTTGATGTTCGAGTATCGTTGTGTTGTCGGTGAGAATTTTTCGTCGTTGTGTTGTTGGGCATGAATGCTTTTTTAAATACTGAGCTATTGAAGTTGTGTCAGAAAGGTGCATTGTAATCTCCTCAACAGGGTAGTTGAGGTTAAACCAACATATATATTATTATTATCAGAGATACAATCTCATAGGGGACATTTAAATTTATATATAACGTTGGTTTTTTGCAACACCCCAATCGTTTTTTGTAATAGATACATACAACTATGGACAATACCTAAATCAATTCCTCCCGAATACGATAAAAGTAATACGGGAATTCGAATGGATCCAGAAGAAAATATGTAGGCATAAAATGTCTATTATGTTTAATGAAATTTGCATTAACGAAGAAATGCTGTCTAAATGTACACACACACACACATATATATATATATATATATATATATATATATATATATATATATGAAAATAAACACACACACACACATATATATATATATATATGTGTGTGTGTGTGTGTCTCGTAGAAATATGAATATACCTTGGTATATATATATATATGTTTACGTGTATGTTAACCATTTACACAATCTCTATACAACGAATGGCGTATAATGCCGTACGAAATTCGATTGGTATCAGTTGTTAAATTCTATGAATTTGTGTATTGTCTCTCGTGTATATACGTAATGCCGTATTTGATAAGTTAATGGTCATATCACTTGATAAAAGATAATTATACGTCAAATAACTGACATAGATTATTATAGGATTGACTGTCATATGAACGCATCTGAGGTTATTTTATGCCTAGATTTTAAATATTTGTGTACATTGCGCGTTTTGATTAATCCTTTTTGTGTCGTTTCTTAAGGTTTTACACACGGTTATATGATATCAAGTATTCCTATCTAACAAAAAAAAAAATACAAATAGATCTCTTTGACCGATAGAAGTATATACAAAGAAGAATGACACAAATAATGAAAACATTAAAAGATTATTGTTACAACATTAAATAAATTAGAAATAACTTCTTTACGATGAATAAGAGGTGATGAAAGTGAAACATTCAAAATAATTAATTGAATTTCCAATTATGGTAAGCATACTTTGAATATTTCTCCTTGAAATGGAAATCATCTGTCAAGACCGATTTTGAAAAGTAAGTCTGCTTGCCAGTTGGAATTTTTTACTAATCGAGTAATATATTTATGGAACAAATTGATTAATCAAGTAACCCCCCACCAAAAAAAAAGACAATAGTGCAAAAAAGTTAAAGATCGATTCGATTGTTTAAAAAATGGAAAGAAAACGAATTTAAGCGTGAATTTTAGCGAACTATCAGATATTAACAGAATTTGATCTGTATATAGATATCTTATTAATAGTGTTTATGTTCTGTTTAAAGATTATTCAATTTTTTAAAAAAGGTTACGGTGAAAGATAGTAAAAACTGGAGATGCCCAAAGAAGCATAACAAACTAACAAATAATGATAATATCTACGTTAATGTTTCCTCAAAATAACGATGCCCTTTACTCTGTTTTTTCAACCTTTAATTGGTTCATTATACTTGTAAACATTTAAACTCATTGGCTTCCCGCAAAAACAAACCTTAAGAAAACAAACTGAACTGGTGAAGTTTTCACCTCTTTCTCGAAAATGATTCGCTTTGATAGCGTTAATATTGCAATGCTAAATTATTCACATCTTTTAACGTCAAAAAATATTTTTTAAATATTTTCGCTTCAACCGTTTAATCTCTAACTTTGACAAGTGTTTACACATTAGTTTGACAGTAAAAAGGGATTGAACAACGTGTTCGATCCCTAATTTTTCACTGATTGATCGCTTCTGTCATACTTATTGATACCTTTTCTATTCGTTCACTCTCAGCTATTTCTGCATCAATATTTAATCGAATTTATTAAAATTTCCCGAATTAAAAATGCATCAAAATTGAGAGAAATAGAAGTGATTGCCTTATTTTTTCCGCCTTTAGATCTAATCGATTATTGATTTCCATTTCATCTGATTATGTAATTTTAGGCTTCGTCATCAGTAAATTTACAGCAAATGAGGTTGGTGTATTCTTCTGTTTGTTTTCTCTTCCTCTTCCCTTTTACCATTAATGTTAGTTTGTTGGATTTTATCTGAGCAGAAACGTGATTTGATTAATTCTAAACCAGAAGTGTAACGAAATATATTATACAAACCACTGCACAGCTGGCGTTCGATAAAAAAGATTAGGATTTCGATCTATCAGTATATTGATCGGAACTTATCTATATTTTTTCTATCGGCAAAACCTTCATCTCTCACTGTCAATCTTAAGGTTTAAAAAAATTATTTTTCTAAGGCTTACAAGCTTGCTTTATGAAATCTTTCAATGGATAAAATTGTTATCGAATATTTGCAAAAAAGTATTTTACTTTTGTTTTATGATTGCTTAATTTTAAAGGCATATCAACCAATCTTGGGTTATTTTATATCTAAAGATAAAATGTTAATTGTACGTTGAAATCTAATTTTTTGTGTTTTTTTATTCAGAGATTCTAGTAATTTGGTCATATGCAAGGCGTATCCAAAAAGTAACGGTACTGGTATCACAAATTTAATAAGGTTTCTCTTTAAAAGTTAACCGCGCTCGAGTCTAAGGCACTTTTCCATCATTTTTCACCGCGCTTCAATGCACATCTGAAAGGATTCGTCTAGCATGCTCCCCATTTTCGTTGTTACTGCTCACTTGAAGACCTCCACGCATACAAAACGGGCTCTCTTGATGATTCTACTGAGTTTAAGGAAAAGAAAAAAAGTTTTTTATACAATAGTTATGTTCTTCTCGGCCTAGAATTGCCAGATACTCGTGGTATTGTGAACAGGTGCATTAACGTTGTCAAACAGCCACGATTTGTCCTACAACAACTCCCATCTCTTCTCAAGTTCTGAGCAAAGTACACCCCACAGAATCTCCTGATAGACTCGTTGATTGATTGTTCAGCCAAAAAATTGCTGTGGACAAAATCCCCCACATCGAACAACGTGATCAACATGACTGACTTTTTATTTTATTTTGCTTTCTTCGGTGTAGGCACCTGCGGAGTTTTTAACAGATTGCTCAGGTGCTTGGTTTCCGGGTAGATCGTTTCATAAAAGAGTGAAGACAACATTCAATTTTGGTTGGTGACAAGTTGAAATTTCGTCCATTTCTTCCTAAGTTTTTAGTATTTTTAAAAATCAAATGACGAGGAGTTGAACACAATTCGTTATGATTTGTCGTAAAGTCTAATTCCTTTAGCTGTATATCTTTTTATATCTGAGTATAACCTAGTTTACTAAACTCAACTTGTCATGGTTAGATGTTTAACTCGGTTCACTAATTCCATTTTTCTTCCAGTTAACCGCCAAAACACTAAATATTTTTATACAATGATTGATGTTCCAAAAATAAATGTTCCTAAACAAAGTCATATGTATTAACATAAACTTGAAGAGCTAGGAATATATTTTATTGAAATTCTTAATTCGAAAAACACAGTTGTATACATTCATGACGATACGAAAAGAATATAAAGAATGAATCAGGACGTTTGATCAACAAATACAAACGATTAAAAATCTCCATTTTTGTTTACACTTTCTGACTATTAAATAGAGCATCGTCTTGATTAATGGAGTTAATGTATCGTTTATACTTGAGTAATAAACGACTTTGTTTAATGAACCACTCCTAATCTTAGCCACATGAAGGTGTTTTATCAGTGAGAGTAATGAATGACGCCTTACTCTTTTCTGTGATAACCTACAAAAATATCTCTTCAACCTCCAATGACTTAAAGAGAAATTAAAACAATCATTTATATCTTCAAAACTCCTGTAATGCAATGAAAATCAATACAATACAGTTGTCCCGACTTTGATGTTGCCTACTGTATTTACTTTGACATTCCAAACATGCTAACACCCCATTACTGATACATATTTATAACACATGTGTAATTGAGAGTAAACAATGTTAAGTAAAAACATTACTATTTTTAACTAAGAGCTTTTATTTAGGAATAGATTATGTGGAATGACCTTAGTTTAAAGTTATGGTTAAGTTAAGCCTAGAAATAAAGAAAGTTTCAGTTTTTCATAAACATATTTCTCGTAATGGAAAACCTTTTGTATTTGAGGCAAAAAATTGCTCGTTAAAGGTATTTCATTACACTATTATAAACTGTATTCTAAAACTTTATTCATATTGTTGAAAAACTGCATTCAATGTCTTCTTATTACGGGTTATCAACAGAAAAAGAAGGTCATTAGAAATACAAAGATAATTTAAAAATCTTCTTCGTAATAGATAAATTTAAGTAAAAATAATTTGTAGCGAGTAAGAATGATTTTAAAAATTAGCAAAGAAAGTGAAGTTTGTATTATTCTTTTCTTCTGCAATGTCTTTAAACATATCTCCGTCATCAACTGCCAATCCAGCTTTATGCAAAATGCAATTAGTCATACTACATCAAAACCGCATTACCCAAGGTATTGCTGTGAAATCTAATGTGTTTTTCCAACTCCATTCTCTCATATCGTTTAAATTGCATTCACCAAAAGAACTTCAACTTGCGTTAGAGATGATTTGATTTTTTTATCATTCAAGTGTCTATGAAAACGGTTAGAAGTTCGAAATGTAATAATAGACCATATGAAGAAAGTGTCACTTCTTTACAAAAAGAAAACGTTTGGAGAAGCCAACTTAAAGTAGAGTATGAACATATTTCTGTAAAAAGGTCACACTCAATAATCGTTATAATACGTAACGAACCATTCTTGCTAAAAAAAAAAAATCCTCAAATTCCCATATCAGAACCAACTAACCGGAAATAAGTCATGGCTTTTATTTTGACATTATTCGATTTCTGTTAATTCTTCAATTTCTGTAAATTCGTTAGAAAAAGTATTTCTTAGTTTCATGAAAGCACGCGTGCACAGCAGGGAATTTAAAAAAATTATGTAAACATATATATGATTCTTTACTTTAAATACTAATCTTTAATACCAGAGGCTCTTTCCTTTATTCTTTTCTCCTTGGGTGTTCTATGATGTATAAAAGCGCATAGTAGAGATATGTATTGATTTATAATTCTTTAAGCAAAGCCCTTCATGAAAATTTACAGGAAACAAGAACGGTGATGAAAAAGTGACTCCGATTTCAAATATTGGCATTTGATAAAACATATTCATACATAAATTTTAAGATGATGTGTTGTTAGCTTGCCTTATATAATAACACTAACTTCAAGAGACTGCAGCTAAAAGTTTAAAGTAATCAAATTGTTACTTATAAAATAAAGCTAAATTCAAGAATTTCTGGAATCATAAAAAAAAAAGCAATGATCTGCACAACGTTTTGCTGACGAGTTTCGTTAATGAATGGAACGTTATGATACTAGTTTATTTACTACATATATAAGGTATTAATAAAAGCTTCTTTGTACTGAAGATTTCTGCTGTTAAGTAGTTGATTTTTCGTTTAGGTTAACTAATGTGATTTTCTTTTATTAATGTGAGTCAGTGTTGAAATCAAGTTTTATATTTTTGATAATGACAAGTTATTACTAAACATATTATTGAAGAACATATTTAAAGTTAAAAGACATTTCCTGTTATCATCAGAAAAATGTTGAAAGTTAATTTCAATATTTTTCTTATATAGGATTTCTTCGTGCATTCATATTAACTTTGGTGTAAGTTTTGTCAATTTATATCGAAACAGCTTTCATAGTTTGATTATTAGAAGTTAAGCATTGTGAAGTGCACGGTCTATTCAAAATGTCAAGTTCTAGAATTATCATTGAATATTTCATATTTTCAATTATCTCATTGATGAAATCGTAGATATACTACAGATTTGTACAGGAATTAATTGGCCAAGTTCTTTCTAGAAAGCCATCCACACACACACACACACACACACACACACACACACGCATATATATATATACATATATATATATATGTGTGTGTGTGTGTGTGTATGCATGTATGTATACACACGCATATCTTTACACACACATGCACACACACACCCACATGGATGCCTCATGTTTTGTAATGGTTAGAAGCTTGACAAATAAACCTTGAGTTCGAGTCTCATTCTGTGCCCAATTTATACGACCTTGTGCCACATCTGAATAAGCACACACACACACACACACACACACGCGCGCGCGCACACACACACACACACACACACACACACATATATATATATATATATATATATATATATATATATATATATATATATGGGGGTGTTTACGCAAACTTACCTTACGATCAGGATTCGACAAAAAACAACTTTTAATCGCAGTCTAACAAGTTTGAATTCTTAATTGTCCTTCTCCTAGACCAGTTGCTATATTATGGCTAAAGAGCCTGATCTGCTTTATCATTTTCCCATAACAGGAAAGAAAGTAGTTTCATGCACAATGTTAACGTTATGTCAAATGCAAGTAGCTTTGTCAACGATTTGAACTTGGTCACCGTGTCTATTTCCTACAAGGATAACCTCGAGCGTATACATATGAGGAACAAAAGTGATGGGACAAATAGGAATATTTAATTTGTGTTATCTATCTATGTTTCGATTGTTTGAAACAAGTTTCGACCTTAGGTCATCATCAGGAGAAAGTCTCTGTCAAAAACACTTTTTTTAAAAAAGTTTTCAAAAGAGATGATATGCTATAAGTGAGAAAAGTTCACTGGTGATGTTCCATGTAATCAATCATATTTTTCGATATTCTAGATATATTAACCCGAAGTGACGACTACAAAGAAGACTACATACTAACCCTGCAAACACAAACAACTCTCTCCGTTACAAATATTCCCACCTTAAACATGTCAAAAAGAGCCTTCCCTACTCTCAAGCACTTAGACTAAGAAGACTCTTCATTGATAGTAATGAATTGAAAATTCAAAGTGATAACTGAAACACCATTTCTCATCACGTGGATATTTTCATATGTTAATTGAAAACTACACAGACACCTACCTACCTACCTACCTACCTATTTATATACATATATATATATATATATAGAGAGAGAGAGAGAGAGAGACAGATAGAGAGAGAGACAGATAGATAGAAAGATAGATAGTGAGAGATATATAGATAGAGAGATAACGAGAGAGAGAGAGAGAGAGAGAGAGAGAGAGAAATAACTGACAGATTTGAAATTAAAATTACGATATCGAGGAGGTTTGAACTGAGAGAAAGACATATTCACTTACATCATGGTTGTGGAGCTTGTCAAGTTTGTCTAGTGGGTGGGGTGTTCGACAACGGTCCAGGAGACCGGGGTTCAGTCCCAGGTCGAGTCAGGTCAAAGGCTAAAAAATGTTTCTTGATGCTGCAGCATTATAAGTTACTGATAAAGGTTTAAGTGGAGCAAACCGGGAAACGGATAGCGCCCTCTCCTACACCTTGCTTTATTCGCCTGCTTTAGTTTACTTTTGTATATATATATATATACAGAGAGAGAGAGAGAGAGAGAGAGGGAGAGAGAGAGAAATAGAAAGGGAGAGAGAGTTTAGATTGGCTTTATTTGGTTTCTTTGGTTAATCGCATATCAACCTTCAACCTTAGACAATGCTAAAGCTTTCCTCGTAGAATAGTAGATGCACTATTCAATCCATAGGTTAGAGATAAGGAGTTTTGTACCAACCCTTATGGTATTAGTTTGAATAGCGTGACTGGAATTCGAACAGAGAGAGAGAGAGAGAGAGAGAGAGAGAGAGAGAGAGAGAGAGAGAGTGACTTACCAAGAGATTTCACAAAGTTTGAGAGTTGCTTACTTTCTAAAATGTGTTAAGGTGAAATTGGAAGAATAAGAAATTGAAAGAAATGTTGAAATAACGAGAAGAAAATGATATTGAAGTTGAAGGAAGTTAGGTGGAACATTTGAGGCGGTAAGTATCATTTGATTTGTTGTGATGACTTCTTGACGCCAGGCGTGGGTACCTTATTGTTTTCTGATAGCATGCTAATTCTTTCGGGGTGTTCAATAAACTTGAAAAAAAAAAGGCGTCGATAGTTGTAATTTAAATTATATAGATCATATCAATCTTTCTTGTGGATATAGCCAGTGCTCATAGTGGGTGTCTAGATTTATTCAATGCTTAGGTTGTTAAAGGTTTGCTTAACTTCCAACTGTGACAAATAAAGCATAAAACTGCTATTAATCTTATATGTAGGAAAATGTATGAAGTTTTCTCGTTCCCAATATCTTTTTTCCGTCAGTAACTGCGAGAGTGAAGTGACCCAGGCAAAATAACGGAATTTGCACACTGAGAGGATTTTTATTTTGTTCTTTTTTTGCATTAAATGAACTAAGAACTTATTAAAATGCAAAACAAATTAATTTGATAGCTAAACTTATATTCCTTTAACAAAAAGAATAGATTATTAAAATTGATGATATTGTGTTTCTAAGTCATGCGAAGGAAAATATCATTGAAGAATACAATATAAGGGAAAAAGGATGGAATTCATTGACGTAGAAATTAGATTAAATACTTTACTTGACTCTATAAAATATTTTATGATAACCTTAATTCTCATTTCATTAGTTAGTACTGGTTTTCGTTTGGCTTTCTGTGAGTAAATGCCATTTTATTCCGTCTATTTCAAAGATTTCTCTCATAAAATTTGACTCTTGTTTTCACTCATTTGTCTTCCGTCTGCTTTTCTGTACATTTTCTATTTTCAAAACATATTGCTTTAAGTTTTCAATCTTGAAATTTGTGGGCATTGGTAGTCTACAAGTACGTTTTCCATTGTTTTTTTTTTCTTCGACACTCGTTAATGTGGATTGCTTACTTGAATGGGGTTTTTGATCCTATCTATTGTTTCCATTTGACAAATATCCTCTAAATTAGGTATGCTAAAGAAACCTGTTGAGCTCAGGAAGAACCGTCTTTTAATTGTAAACCAACTTTGCAGGTATTTATTTTAGGAATGGAAATTACACGATCATTCTATAATCTTTCTTCAGTATTGGATTATTACATATTTTCCTCCGAATGGCCTGAAAAAATTCAATTATCAATACAAATGATGTAATCAAGGTTTTTAAGGCCTATTTCATGAAGCCAGAATATTCAGATATTAAAATGTTCAATGTTTTAACTGTTATTTGTTTATTTACTACTGAATAAAACAAAACCCCTAAATGACCGAACTCTAAGTGTGCTTATTCCCTATGTTTTTCCTGGTGCGGTACTACTCCAGGCAAAAATTAAGGAATTCATAGCCCTTCGGCACTGTTCCAAGCTGAGGGTATTCCAAGTGTTCCAAAACTAAGCGTTATTCAGGGTAGGGGTACAGTGGTTATAAGCGAACCGAGTTTATACTCTGGCCGAAACCTGCTGCCTTAACTTCTCATTAATGTCTTAGTGAAAAGAATGAACTCCAGTCTTAATCTCAATTTCAGAAAATGGATATATTTACCCAACCCACCACTATGGGCAGTATAGTTTAAATTCAGAGTTTTCCTTCTCTTATTCTGATTACCAAGCAAATGCTAAAGAGCCCAGTCTGCCCTACCTCATATTCAAAGATGGAGAAGAGATAGGTAAATACCTTTCCAAATTATATTAGCACGAAGTGAAACGCCAAAAGTTTTGTCCTGAATTTGAAGTTGAGTCACTGATTCTTTTTATTTCAATGGTAACCGTTACTTTAAGCACACATCCAACAATAAGAAAAGAAGAACATTTGATCAGGCTCCCTGACCATAGTGATAGGCAAATAATCTTAGAGAAGCATTGCGCTGGATTCCAATGGTGGAGAAGACCATGGGGATTGACTCCGCTATATCAATTCAGAAAAATTATGGTAAATAAATGTGCTGGTAAAGGAGGCAGTGAAGAGCCGTGATCACCCACATATTAAAAAAGATGGTGTTTTCTATTCATTTATTTTTCCTACACACCAAACTAAAACTTCCAGCTATTTTAGGCAATGTTATTCCTTGTTTTAAAAAGGATACGTCACTTCTTGGATTCTATATTTTTATCGTCTTTTTGCAAACCATTCAGAACCATTTCAAATATTCCAATTAACATTACATCACCAAATTCCCATTCCATAATGTTCTGTTCTAGTTACTATTTTTTCTCTCTCTTTTTTTCATTTGAATTATTATTATTATTATTAGTAGTAGTAGTAGTTGTTGTTGGTGGTGGTTTTTAATTCGATTCGTAGTTTTATTTTATGAACGTTCGTGCCCATCCTCTCTGGCGGTTCTCGATGTGAATCAAGTGACTGCGCGTCTTTTAAGCACATTCTTCTATTTTTTTCTCCGAATTCACTAAAACTTTTTTTTCATTCATTGAATTTAAAATTCTTCAAAATTTTCTTTGGATTTAACAAATGTATTCCTATTGTTATTATCTAATGCAGGGAAAAATTCGTGCTAGTAGCTGTAGTAGTGATGCTGGTCTTAAATTGCTGTTTTTAAATTGTTCACTTTCTGAGCTTTTAACTAGTACGGACTGGTGACCTTCACAAATGTCTTTGTGATGTCAATTTTCTCCAAGACTCTTCTAGATATTCTGGCTGATCTCAAAATAGTACTGTAAACTGGATATTTCAGTTCATCTTTGGATCACCAAATCCTCCAGTTTCCTTTCTAGATTCATTCAGATTGTTCAAGGGCTCCAACAGTAGTTAATATCATTATCAAATACATTTTTTTCACTTTCTTTGATTTTAATCTTAGATCACCTGGTCTACAAGTTTTCACCTTCAAACTGTGATTGTAAGATCAATTGTTATCTAAGAGAATGTTCTACCTCATTTTCCAGGACACATTCAGGTTTGTGTATATACCATTTGGTTGAACGATAAGAGTTTTATCTCTTACACACTTCCCAGTGAATCATCTTTCCATTGCTGTCATGCCTGCCAGTTACGTAGTGCATTCAATAGGTTTCTAGACTTTTTTGTACAAGCATTTAAAATTGTCATAGCCTCTTGAAAATTCAGTACGTTATTGCTATACATCTTATGTGATAACTGACAATTTTTTATGATTCCACGTTTAAATGAACAGCTACAGCAGCAATTGCAATACACCCTACTAAAGCCTGATTGTCACAGCTAGTGAATTTCAAAAATGTAATCGGGACGTGAGGGCACTTTAGAAGAACGATATGTAATAAAATAAGAGATTCAAGGAAGGCAGGGAGTCTCTAAGGGATGATGAGAGATGTGTGAGGAGTAAGGAACTCAATATACCAGAGTTGATTGGCCAAAAGGTTAGGGTTACTATGTTGAGGTTTTAAGGGAGTTTAGGAAGAGATTCCGTCGGAAGAGTCCAGCACTCTTCAAATCGAGCCAGTGGCATTTCCACCAGGAGAATGCACCAGTCCACAACTCCATCCTTGTCACCGAATATTTGACCAAGATGCGCATCAAGACAGTTCCTCACCCTCCCTATAGCCCAGACCTAGGACCCTGTGACTTTGGTTATTTCCTAAGCTCAGAGGCTGTCGTTATGAGACAATTAAGGAGATGAAAGATGCTGTGACGAAGGTCTTTGACACGCTCACACAAGACGACTTCCATGGGGCCTTCCAGAAGTTGTTGGAACGGTACAAGTGCAGTGCAGCCGGAGGAGACTACTTCGAAGGGGACTAGAGTTTCATGTGTGTACTATCAATAAAAGTGCCCATACGAAAAAAGTCTGGAAACTTATTTAATGATCTTCGTACATAGAACACAATTGCAATTCTAGGTTTTTCCAAAGTGGTTGTTATGACATTTTTTGTTTGTTATTAATAAGGAGTTTCTTTTTAGGTACTGTTACCTTAGTTTGTTTACAGAGCTGTACATGTAATTGTTCTCTTTCCATTAGAGTTTTTTTTTCATTTAATAATTCTTATTTCCCTGTTCATCTATACATTATCTTTGATTCTGTTACTAGTTAATAATTAACACATAAACGCAATGCTCACTTCTGACGTGCCCACTTTTTCTTCTTTTCTTGTCAAATCTACAATCAACACCATCTCTCGGATGTAAATCTTTGCGAATCCTCATGAATTTCTCGATCTTTGTTCTATGTTTTTGAACACTTATCGAATTTAAGAAGGGCCAAGAGTTATTCTCTAGGGAGACTTTCCAGTATTTATTCGTTCGATGAAGTTCATCCAGTAGCGTTTGATTTTGGTAGTTTTATTTTTCTTTTGATGAGACTCTCAGGCCTTTTCTTTCATTTCTATTTGTATGGAAATATCTGATTCTAATTATCCAAGGTCATTTTGGCTGATGCTTTCTTGACTGTGTAGGTATGTTCCTTATGCGGTTTCTACTTTCTTTTATCTATTAAAAAACAGCTGATTTCTTAAATTCCATCCCTATGCTTTTGCAAAAGTTTCTAATTATCTTTATTCAAGTTTCCACTTTGTTTTTATTATCGGCAAACATTCCCCTTATATTTAGGCAATATCATTTTTTGTGAATCAGTAAATATTTATCCATTTTTGCTTTTTCCTAATAGACTGTTTATCATCATTATCATCATGACACACTGTCGTGTTGTAAATAGGTCCCGCTGGAAATTTCAAGCAAGTATTCCATCAACTGCTCGGTATTGTTCTACAGCTATTAATGCTACTTGTTATTGATTCATCGTTCTCATGATGAAGTTGATTACTTGTTTGAAGTTTTAAACCTTGTGAATTATTTCAGAATTTTATCGCAGACCCTCAAATTTTCTACCCCTACCATGGCTCGATTTCCCTCTTTGTTTTACCCTTTTTAGAAGTTGATGATCAATGTAGTATAGGTCATTCGTGCCTCTCGTTTCATTTCGGGATTCTTTCTGTTGTTCGAGAAGATGTTAATGATTTTCGAGTGATTGATTAATTTCTTCTCTTCGCTGTGCCGTCAGAATTTTTCTCACGATATCCAGACACATTATAGCTCTCAATTTGTCCGGTGTACTTCCTTTATTTGAGGCGTTTCTGGATCAGGGTTATTTTTACTATCATTTTAGAATGCTTTCCTTTAAGAGGTTCAAGATATATTTCTATTTCCAGTCTTTTTCAATTCCTTGTAATTTGTTCTTCATTGCGGTTAACCATTTACCCCTGTATTGTCCTTTTCTCCCGGTACTAATACCATTTGTTTCGATCGTATCTGGTTGATTAACTTTCTTCTTACTTTCTCTATTTAATTTGATTGTTTTCGACTGACATTTTCTTGTATTCTTTGGACCTCTACCGATATTTTCGAGTCTTACCGCCACTTCATCCATACATTTTGTATTTGTTCTACTTGGACTGTCTGTCTTTGATGTCATGTGTCAGTCTTTTAATTCCCTTCCATTCTCAGATATTTTGTTTGGCTTAATATTTCGACCTCATTTCGTAGTTTAAAAGCATTTGTTCATTTTCATTTCACTTTCACTTTTTTTATTTCTCTGTTACTTTTACAGTTCTTCCAACGAATGCCTTTTTCCTACTGACGACCTTTAGACTTGCATAAATTGAATTATTCAACTCTGTAATGTCAACTGCTGGAATATGGAGTAGCAATTGATTTATTTACCTTTTTCCATTTCCAATTAAACTATTCCCCAGTCTTTATTCCTTAGTGACGGTAATGTTTTTGTTTTTTTTCTCAGTCTCGTTTTCTTTATCATTTCTGTGTTATTTTTTAGTCTGAAGTTAATCTTATTTCATTTATGATTTTACTGGGTTTCATTATGTTGAGGCTTTCAACATTTTTATGTTTATTTTTGTCTTTACTCAATGGGAATTTCTTCCTTGTGTTTTATTTTTATTTTTATTCTCTACATTTTTCCAAAATTTAAATTTCAGCGTTCGGTTACTTTTAGATAGCCGTGTAGAGCTCTAATTTTTTCATATTCACTCTTTCTGGATTCAAGTTTTATAGCAATGGCAACAAGAGAGTGATAGAGTGTGCCTTTATTTTTATAACTGAAGATACAATTACCAATATTCGTATGATTACCACCTGGTCCCCTATGTTGGCCATCAAAGATCTATACATCTACAATGACATTCAAAACTCTGATTTGAGATCAATGTTTATTTGAGACATTTTTGGACATTCCTGTATGCAGTAAATTTTAGCTATACAAACACAGGGATTGATTATTACCTTTTATCCTACATTAAAGTGGTAAGTAAAAGTAAAGTTGGCGACCGTAGTCGAGGGCGACCAGAAGTCTCCCTTTTCAATAGCTACTACACCGAGGTGTAGGGGAGGGCGCTACTCCTTTCCCTTGATTGCCCCATTTTACTCTTAATACGTACCTTATATTGCTGAGTGTTAAGCAAGCAGGTATCAAGTAACATTTTAAAAGTATTTGGTATGACGTGACCTGGGATTAAACCAAGGTCACCCGGCCCATTGGTGAACACTCTACCCACCAGTCCAATGAGCCAGTCATCAAAGAGGTAATATAGGATTATTTCAGGAGAAAATGCGTTTAGCGTATTACCAGTGAAAATTGCCTGTTGGGGCAATTACTCACGTTATTTGACATTCGTTGGTTTTATTGTGTGCTAATTTTAAGCATTACATGGAAATCTCTCTAACATAACATATGGAACTATAAAAAATTCTCTTAATTAAAGAGCCACTGTTTTTATTTCTATGGGTTTTTTGACGGATTACCTTATCTGTTAATTTTTTGTTATCATATTTTTAAATAGAATTAATTCAAATAAATACGGAAATAACGGCATAGTAAGGTTTAGAAGGATTTAATTTAGGATTATGAAGTCAGAAATGAAAAGAAAAAAAACATAGATGTTCTTTCGTCTCTCTTTCTCCCCACTCTCTCTCTCCCTCTCTCTCTCTCTCTCACACATACCCTATTTACCAACCCCTCCGCTCGGGCAAGATATGACACAAGGTCAATTTTTAGGCGGAGTTTAACAGGTTTTAATTCAGAGTTTTCATTCCCCTAGACTAGTTGCCTAACAAAGGCTGAAGAACCTAGTCTGTCCAACTATTAACTCATAGCTGGAGGGAGAATAATTGGATTCATACCTTTCCCAAGGGTATTAGTGCTATGTGAAATGCAATCAGTCTCGTCCAGGATTTGAACACACAGGCATACATCCTCTCTCTCTCTCTCTGTATATATATATATACCTTTCTATCAATCTATCTTCGTCCTTTTTAAACAATTAAACTGTCTTACGAGAACCCTTCAATAAGTTTCCAGGCTTTTTTTTTTATACAGGCATTTAAAATTGTCATAGCCTCTTGAAAATTCAATAGGTTATTGCTATACATCTTATGAGACGACTGACTAGTTTTTATGATTCCAGATTTAAATGAACAGCTTCAGAAGCAATTGAAATACACCTTACTAAAGCCTGATTGTCACAGCTGGTAAATTTCAAAAATGCAATCTGGATGTGAGGATACTTTAAAAGAACGATATGCAATAAAATTCTGTTTTAAACTTAGAAAAAATACCACAGAAACGTATGGAATGCTTCATACTGTTTTTAGAGCATCTTGCATGAATCGAGCATCAGTTTTTAAGCGGCATAAGAGATTCAAGCAAGGCAGAGAGTCTGTAAAGGATGATGAGAGGTGTGGGAGGAGTAAGGAAGTCATAACACCGGAGTTGATGGACCAGATAAAGAATTTCATGGATAAGGACGATTGAGTGTCTATAGAGACAATAACTGCTCAGTTTGATGTCAGTGTAGGAACTGTACACACAATAATTCGCGAGGAACTGATAATGCGGAAGTTTGTCCCAAGGGTGCTCAGAGAAGATCAGAAAGAAAAACGTTGTCATGACAGCAGAGAGATGATCAATTCCGATCCCTCAGTTCTTGATGTTCTCGTAACCTGCGATGAAAGCTGGATCTACTGCTATGACCCAGAGACCAAGAGACAGATTTTCCAGTGGAAGTATGCTTGCTCTCCCAGACCCAAGAAGGCCAGACACAGCAAATCCACCCATAAGCTTTTGATGATCCCTTTTTTTTGACAGCATTGGTATGATCTACATTCACTGGGTTCCACTGTACAGACAGTCAACAAGAAATACTATGTTGAGGTTTTAAGTGTGTTTAGGAAGAGATTCCGTCGGAAGAGGCCAGCACTCTTCAAATTGGGTCAGTGGCTTTTCCACCAGGACAATGCACCAGTACACAACTCCATCCTTGTCACAGACTATTTCACCAAGATGGGCATCAAGACAGTTCCTCAGGCTCCCTATAGTCCAGAGTTTGCTCCCAGTGACTTTTGGTTATTCCCTAACCTCAGAGGCTGTCGTTATGAGACAATTGAGAAGTCTGTCTATATCATTTCTCGGATGTAAGGTCTTCCGCATCGTCAGGAGTTTTTCTTGTTCTCTGACCCATCTTGTAGAAGTTCTTACCCCATCCACTTCATTATTTTTTTCTCCTTGAGAGTTTTTCTCATCAGCGTTAGTTGATGGTATTTCACAGGAGTATAAGTGACAACAAGTCTTCTCAAGTCTTCATGACTCTTCTCAATATTCCGTCCGATCTCAACAATACTTTAATGTGGATGGTCTTCGTTCGTCCTCTCGTTCTTTTACCAATCCTTTGGTGACTGTAACAAGAGCACCTATTATACTAGTAATTACCATCATGCTCATGTTCCATATTTTTTTAAAACTCCCTTGCAAGGTCCAGGTACTTGTAATTATTATTATTATTAGTAGTAGTAGTTGTAGTAGTAGTATTAAATATAGCTTTTCGCCCTGTATCTTGTCCCCTGTTTAGAGAAAATATGTTTTGGGGAACTTTTTACCCAAGCTAATATACCATTCATCAATTTATTTTCTGGAATTGTTTTTTCACTCGTGAAAAATCTTTCAAAAATTGAATATTTAGACCCTGAGCAATTTCGAATGGGTTCAAGCATTACGAACGTATTTAATTCACATTTCTTCTTCTTCTTCTTCTTCTTCTTCTTCTTCTTCTTCTTCTTCTTCTTATTATTATTATTATTATTATTATTATTATTATTATTATTATTATTATTATTCCACAATTTTGTTGCCAATCTTTGCAATGAAAATGCATCTAAATGTGAGATCTATGGTTATTATTATTATTATTATTATTATTATTTTGACTGCTCTTTCCACGGAAAACATCTTTTTGCATTAACTTCAAAGGGAATAACATTCTGTCTGCTAAATATGAAAGAAAGTGTTTCTAGATTTATGTTTTAACCTTCTTTGCTCTTCTCCAGCGGAATATGTCAGTGTTATTAGTGAGCCTGGTCGAAACACATTGAAAAAATTTTGAAACCGACAATAAAATAAAAGTATTTCCAAGCGGTAACTTAGCAATTCTTTCCTTTAGATATACTCTTAGCATTTTTATTTCTCTGGTGTGTTTACTTTTATTTAAGAAAATAAGGCAGAAATGGTCAAAATATCTAAAAGAAATTAATTCCCAAGCATTTACTAAATTTTGTTTCGTCTGTTGCAAAGGTAAAAGGATGTTGACACTATTAACAGTTCTTTGCTATTCATCTACCTAAGTTCTGAGCAGGGTAATTGGTATTTAATTTCGATGATCTGGTAGGAAACACTACAGCCGGCGTCGTATATCTGTTAACTAAAAAACTTATAGTTTCACGTGATTTCTTAGGTTTGGGTAGTTGGAATATTTGCAATTTGTCTTGTGTTGATTACATTATCATTATTTCACTTCCTGTGAGTTTTTCACAACAGCGTTTGCTTGTGAAATTTGTCCGGAATCTCCTCAGAGCTTCATTACTCTTCGAAGTATTCTATCGAATTCTAACAATGCTGTGGTCTTGACGGTTTCGATTTTTCTGATTGGTGGGATGCATTCCAAACAATCTTTTTCCAAGACTTTGTCTCCTGTTTTAAGTGCACCAACCACAATCTGTATAGTAGTCACACATATGTTCTGTAGTTTTTTTTTTAGCCCTCTAGCGAGATCCTAGTATTTGTCTATCTTCTTGCTTTCTTTTACTTTTACGTTGTGGTCTGCTGGAACAGCAAAAGCTACTTGATGATAAGTTCTTTTTTCATATTAACCTGTTCTTCTGACTGAAATTACGTGATCTGTTTGTATTTCAAATCCTAAAAGAAACTTATTCTTCTCATTTTCTTAGACGAAATCTGGTTTGTGATTATATCATTTGATAGATTGTTCAAATCTTACTCTTTGGCACAATTACCAGGGAATCGTTTTCTTATCAAATTGTGACTTTTCTTGTACTTCTTTTGCTGAATGTGTATATTATGTGATTAACCGTCTTCCCCTACCTTCTCTCTTTTGTGTATTATCAATTTTCCCTTTGAAATAATTGGCCCTTGTTGCATTATATTTTACTGCGAGTAAAAAGATTCAGTTTCTCTCTGTATGTTTCATTTTTGTAACCATATCTATGTCATTTTGTGTGCATTCTCCCCAGTTTTTCGTTTTAAGTGTCCATTGAGTTGTTTCCAATTTCTGTTTTTTAGTTTTTGTTGTTTTTTCTCTTTCTTGTCATTGTTCCATTATTGTTAATGGCGGCTGTAATAAGTCTTTCCTAACTCATTTTAGTGTAATCCTCGATTCCCTGAATTGTTGCATCTTCCCAATCCTCATTGCTGGCGAGTCCTCTTCTCTCTACTTTTTTCCCTCATAATATGTCATCTACTTGGTATGATGCCTTGTGCATAGTCATCCATTTCCTTGTCCTTTGGTCTATTTGTCTGACCTCCTCCCTTGTCCATTATAAGAATGCTTCCGAGCATCTTACAAAAGAGAGGACTGCCCAGGTATTTATACCTTTGATGAGATTTCTTGAACTTGTTTTGTTTTTAACTTCTAAGATACTCTTTCTTTATTTTTCCTTAATCTCCCTTTGACGGTTTCCGCTTTCACTATTCCCAAATACTTGCTGCTTTCCTTCTCCCCAAGCGTCCTAATGCATTTCTAATTTGATTGTACTATTCCTTCCACCGCTTTTCTCTTTCTATTCTTTGATATGAGCATAGGATATTTTTCAATAGTAAATTAAAATCCTATATTCAGGTTGTATATCCTTATTGCTTGTATCAGAGTCTCCAGTTGTTTTTCTTCTTCTGTGGTGCTATTTTCTGACTTTTCCTTTTCTTTTTGCATGCTTGATGGTTTTATCTCCCAATATTTCCAAGTACTTGCAGTTTTCTTTTCTCTCCAAGTGTCCTGAGACTCTCCTGATTTGTTTGTCCTATACCTTTCGTTGTTCGTTTCCCCTTTTGAAATTTCGGTTAATTTTTTATTATCAACTGATTTATTTTTGTGCAATCTCCATCAACCTGTTGGTAGAATTTTCTTTCTTGATTTTTATGTTTTGTTTTATTTGTATTGATTCACCCTATCCCTCTATCTTTTAAGTTTTTCCTTTTTCGCCAATATCTTTTTATTTATTCCTTCTTATGTTTTTAGACTTGTTTGCAGTTGTCTTTTTGTAGTATTTTCATTCCGTTGGGTTCCTGTATATTTCACCTTCCTTCGTTGTTTTGCTTGTAGTCGCACTTTCTCTATTTGTCCTTATCAGCCCCTTTCGCATCTAGGATTTGTATTTTTGTTCGGATTCCCTAGGGGTATACATATTTAATCAATGACTAGTTTGACTCGTGCTTACATTAACTCCCTCATCTCAATGATATTATCTGTTTGGATGTGTTGCAATAATCTATTCACTTTTTCGTCTCTGCCATGATTTCTTTCCGTCTTGATTCCTTAAAAATGGAAATGTAGTCTTCAGTTCATCCATGATTTTTTATAATTAATCCTACGTTTTTTCCTGTCTTTCGTAGTGATATTGATGTGTTTCTGAGTTGAGAGATGATCTGGTTTTCAATATTTTATACTTTAATTCGTTTAGAGAGCCTTCCCTGTGAGTGTGTCCTTCACGATTTACTTGTTCTCATTCTTCTAGTATCTCAAGTTCACACAACCAAGCTTTCGATAAAATCAATCTGGTTTGGTCAGCAAGTCTTTGACTTGTATTAAATGTAGCGGATTCTGTCTAGAAGACAATCATCTGTTCCCTTTATTCTCTTTACCTGGGGTTGCATTTGAAATAAATTTGGATTACTTTCTTGGTAGTCTTCCCCGTTCCATTTATTCCCTATGATGTCTTTCATATGCATTGTTACTTTATCCTTTGTGTTCTTGAAATAAGAACAGCCAATATTCGTCGGATGACAATTAATCGCCGATGTTAGCCATCAAAGAAGCACCTTTGGATCATGTTACCTGGATCTTTTGTCTGTATCAAATGTGGATTTGGATTTGTCATTTTTTTATGGGATGTATAATGTGACTATACCAGACTTGATTAATATCTGTGAATTTGCCACAGATATGATCGTATAAATTTTAAGTAAGAGAAGAGGGACACCCATTATTATTATTATTATTATTCCACTACTTGTGAGTTTTTCTCACCAGTTTTAACTGATGATATTTCCATGAAGTCTGATTGACGGCGTGTGTATTCGTGGTCTCCAGGACACTCCTAATTAATCAAGCAGATCCTAATAGTGTTGGTGTCTTGACTGTGTCATAGTCTTCCCCTGATCTTCAGTTCTCTCAGCTTCTTTTCCATGTCAATTTTACTCATTTGAACGTTTTTCTAACCTGTTTTAGCTGATGGTTTCCATTGGAGTTTGAGTGACAGCAACTCACCTAAAGTATCCATGACCCTTCTTAATATTCTGACCGATCTCAACAATGCTGTAATTTGGATGATCTCGACTCGGCCTCTTATTTCCAAGCACTCAATTACCTGTACCAAGCCTTTAATAACTGTTGCTAGAGAGTCAATTACAATTGTTAACACCGTCAATTTCAGGTCCTATAAGTTTCCCCATTCTCTTGAAAGGTCTAAGTACTTATCTCTCTTTTCGCTTTCCTTTAGTTTTACCATGTAGTCAGCCGGAATGGTGAAGTCTACTATACGGCAGGTTGTCTTTTTTCTTATTAACTATCACTTGGTCTGGCCGTCTAGCCGGGGATAGATGATCAGTTCGTATCTCAAAATCGTAGAGAAGTTTGACCGTCTCATTTTCGAAAATGGATTCTGAGTTGTACATAAATCATTTGTTGGTATGGTTAAATTTAAACTACTTGCACAATTCCCTGTGGATCGTTTTCCCACTCAATCGTGTCTACTCTGATACTCTATTTTCTCTAATTTACCGGATTTACTTATTATGCAATTGATCCTTTCGTCTCTATTACCACACACTCTATATCTACTATTTTGTTATCTATTTTTGTTTTGACATATATACTCCTGAAGAGATTAAGTTTTTTCTTTTAAAGTTTCCTTTTCTTAGCCATTTATAAATTTTCTCACGTATGAGATTTCGCTTGTATGTCGTTTGAAATGTCCATACAGTTGCTTTTCTTTCAACTATTGGTTATTTTGGTTATTTTTGTTGATACTTTTGAGTTCCGTATTTTTTCTAGTTCGTGTAATCAGTCTTCATCCGTACTTTTCTATGTTGTCTTCTAGTCGTTGTATCGATGTATCGACGTTATCTTGAATGATGGCGTGTCCTCCTCCTATCCCTTCTTTTCTTGACTCAAACGGTCTGTCTATGTCATCTATGATATGTAAGATCTTATACATCGTCATGAGTTTTCTTCTTGTCTGGTGCATTTGTTCAGATTTTTATCTTGTTCACTTTAAGAATGGCCCCGCGTACCTTACCTTTGATAAGATATCTGCAAAGTAGTTTGGTTTCCAGTAGTTTCCTCATTTTTCTGAGATTCTCTTTTTAATTTTCTTTTTAGATTTCCGCTTGTTTGATGGTGTCCTCTTCTAATAATCCCAAGTAAATGCCAGTTTCCTTTTCTCCGAGTGTTCTGATTTCTTTTTGGGTAGGTAGTTCTATTCCTTCCGTCATTTGTCGTTTTCCTTTTTTCATTATTAGCATGGCATATTTTCCATAGTAAATTCCATCCCTATATTATAAGTATTATTGGGAGGTGCCCGTGGTATAAGGGTTATCGTCGTAGGAAATGGTCACGGTGACAAAAGTTCAAATCCTGGACGAGACTGATTGCATTTCACATAGCACTAATACCCTTGGGAAAGGTATGAATCCAATTATTCTCCCTCCAGCTATGGCTAAATGGTAGGGCAGACTGTTTTCTTCAGCCTTAGTGAGGCAACTAGTCTAGGAGAAGGAAAACTCTGAAATTAAACCTGTTATACTCCGCTTAAAAATTGACCTTGAGGGGTTGGTAAATATTATATTATGACTATTATTTTAATCTTTGAGAGTTTTTTTTAAGACGAGCGTTTGCTGATGGTCTTTCAGAGGAATTCGATTGACAGCAAGTCTCTTCAAGTCTTCAGGAAAATTCTCAGCAATCTGGTTAATAATGTTGCAGTCTACATGATCTCTACTTGACCTCTGATTTCTCCACTTGTTCTCTCATTTCTATGTCTTCCAAGCCTTTTACCAATCCTCTGGTGACTGTTCTGAGCGTACCATTTACAATTGGTACCACTGTCACCTTCACGTTCCATTTTTCTTTCTCTTGCAAGGTCTTGGTACTTATCTCTCTCTTTGCTTTCTTTTAATTTTAATCTTTGGTCTGCATGAACAACAAAGTTCATTTTTCATCAAATTCTCTTTTTTTTTTTTCGTTAACTGTCACTTGTCTGGTTTTCTGGACCAGATTAGGTGATCAGTTTGTATCGCGAAATCCCGGAAAACTTTGTGCGGATTCTGGGTTTTGCATATACCATTTTTTCTCATGGTCAAATTTAAACTTTATTATTATTATTATCATTATTATTATCATAATTATAATAAATCGAAGCTGGCTTCTTGTTTTGTGCTCTGTTTCCTTTTTTTACCAAAAATGTTATGATTGTGTTGGATTTTCCAATACACACTGAAGAGCACAAGAGAAATTAACTTCTTTCAATTCGTCTGTAATTCATTTAATTATTCTTTCTATCTTTGTTCGTTCTTTGCTTTATTTTTGTTACATTTTTTTTACATTCTCTATTTCAGCCGTCTTAATTTTTTCTTTCTTTTCGCCCTTTTTTTAAAAAAAATCTAAAGAAAAACATTCTTATGTAACCGTTTTTTAAAAGGAGATACTGAATATATAGGGAAATCATTTTTCTTATCATAAAAATGATTTGGAAATTTTGGCCGAAACTAATAAGCGTTAGCACGTGTTCTTTTTCATTATTCAACCGATTTTCTATTTTTAAACTCAACGTTTTATTCTTTTCCTTGCTTGTATGATGAAAATGACTGGCAATATTAATTCATCTCTCTCTCTCTCTCTCTCTCTCTCTCTCGCTCTCTCTCTCTCTATATATATATATCCCCTTATAGATACACCTTAGTCAGTGTGTGTATGTGTGTGTGTGTGTGTGTGTGAGAGAGAGAGAGAGAGAGAGTGCGAGTGAGAGAGAGTAAAACAGCACTTCAAAGCACTTTTTTATGAGGACAATACTCTTATGCTGTTATACTTTTGAATTATGAAATATTTTTGACTCAAATTTTTGAGTAAATTTTGTGTGATACCGTCAACCGAGAAATGAAAATAAAAATAACTATAACAATTGTTATAACATGAATTATATAATTGAAACTTGGAATTTTAAAGAATCACCTTGTTTAGACTGAGTCACCAGATTGGTCTTGGCAATTTGTTCGTAAAGACCGAAGTCCATTTTTAGAAAGGAGGCATCATTTACGCCAAAATACGTTATGGCAATCAGAAATTTACTCATATACCTTAATATGATTCAATGATTGATAGAATATTTATAAGGACGATTATTTCACTCCTTGATATCAGAAGGATACTCAAAAGGGAAATGTTGACAGTAGCAGAAATCTACTCACGAACAAATATAAGGGTTTCGATGCTAAACTTTAACTTGTTCTTTCATTTCCATCCTCATAATAAATAATATTGCTTCATATTTACATTACCATCTTCCATTTGCATTTTACATAAAATTTAACTGATGCTTGAATGATCTCATTTGACTACCCTAAAGTTTTTATGGCCGTACAAATATACATACACTGGAATCTTTTGTTTCTCTAATACAAAATAGTCTCAAGAGTATTTTATTAGGTTCCAAGTCGGTTGTTTAAAGTGAGCACGTCTTAAGTTTTTGAATTAAATTTTCTCATTTCTTTCAGTTTTGTTCCCTTTTCTTTCTTTTTTTTAATAATCTTGTCTGGCAATAAGTACAGTCATGATTTTTTGTGTGCCTGAAGTAAACCGAATTCCTTAGAGAAAATGTTACAGTTCTTCTTTTACAATTTTTTTGTTCAATATGGTAAATCATTCATATATGTAAGGTGGTTAGGTTTAATTTGTATATTTATATTCTACTCTACAATTTTACTTTAAAAAGATGTAATATGGCCCTTTTATAGTAATACGATACAGGGTAATCGAGATGGACAGTTTCTTTGAAAAGATTCAATTTATTTCTTATCTGGGCTTTGGAATTTCCTTCTGTACTCAGTACCTTCCTGTAATTCCGCATTAAACTTCTTATAAAAACCCCGAAATATTACCAACATATTAGCATCTGAAAGCTTTTTATTAGGAATATTACACAGAATATTTTATCAGATCAGGCATGTTCAACTATTATTAATTTTTGACCGTCATTTATTTCTTCTTGAAAATGAAAAGCAGTTTTAAATTCGCCTTCCACCTGATCTTATTCTTTATTTCTCATTCATTCTGGTTACTTACAACCATTATTGACTCTCTGAATTTTTGTAAATGTAACTAAATCGAATGTAACTAAAATTACGATGAAGCTAATAGCATTCAAAATTCAATAATTGCTAAAAGTGCACAATATCATATCATGGTGCATTTGCATTCAGTCCATAGCCATTCATGTTTGTTGACATATGGCTAACTTTGCTGGATACTTTGATTCCGTTTCTTTCGTATTATCTTCTGATACCCATAATTTCTTACAAAGAATCCTTACTTTTTTTGGCAACAAATGTATTTCTTTATACGGTTCAGAAAATCTATTTAGCCAAATCTGATACAAAGATAAATAAAATGAATATAAGTTAGGAAAATTGTGTCGCATCAATCTTGTGAGTTGTAAGACTTGTTTGCACTGAAAATTATCGGTTCTAAATCCTGACATTTACTCACCTTGAAGATCGTTTATGATCATTAATAAGCTTTACGCTATCAACAAAATAATGAAAATAACAACTATATTGATATTTACTTCAAAATTCTCCTATCTCTGAAAATCGAGACTGAAAGCGAGGTGAAAGTTGTGCTTCTATAAACCTCCAACGAGGCAGGGTCTGATTTTCTTAATGCGTTATCATACTTTTATACTAATTATTTTCGTCCTGGATTTGGCCCAGCACACACAATGCAGGTTAAGTTATTATTATTATTATTATTATTTACTCATTAGAGATTTACACATCAGCCAAAGCTGATGGCCTTTCACTTGTGTTTGAGTGACAGCAAGTCTCCTCAAGTCTCCAGGACTCTTTCTGTATTCTGGCCGTTCTCAATAATGCGGTAGTTTGGATGGACTCCACTCGTCCGGCAAATTCCAAGTCCGCCAGTCTCTTTAATAATCCTTTCGTTACTGTACCAAAAGTACCTATCAAAGTTGGTATAATTGTCACTTTCATGTCCCATAGTTTTTTCCATTCCCTAGCAAGGTCGAAGTACTTATCCTTTTTTCACATTCTTTCAGTTTTATTCTGTGGTCAGCCGGTACAGCAAAGTCGACAATTTTGTAAACTCTCTTTTTTTTGTTGATTTTTATTAGGTCTGGGCGTCTGGTCAAGATTAGGTGATCCGTCTGTATGTCAAAGTCCCAAAGGAGTTTATGTGCGTCATTCTCTAGGACAAATGCTGGGTTTGCATATACTATTTGCTCGTTGGGTCAAATTTAAATTTCTTGCACATCTCCCAGTGGCTCACCTTGCCCACCCAGTCGCGTCTAGTCTTATACTCCTTCTGTGCTAATTTGCTCCATTCGCTTACTTAATAGTTTCATCTCTGTCAACGCATAGCCTACATATATGATTTGGTTGTATCTTACCTATTCTTGCTTTGATAGGATTGGTTCCTACGGCGTTGTTTAGTGTCGCTGTTAGGAGAGATTCAGTTTCTATCTTAAAGCTTTCTTTTTCTTAGCCAGACCCAGATTTTCTCATGTGAGATGTTATTTATTAGTCGTATAAAACGCCCATAGAGATGTATTTCTTCCCATTTTTGTTTCCAAGTTATTGTCATTCTTTTGTCAATTCTGTTGTCAGTATCGTTTCTGATGGCTGTAATCAGTCCTCGTTCTTGTTTTTCTATGTTGTCTCCAATTCGTCGTATCGATGCGTCAACGCTATCTTCAATGCTGGCAAATCCTCTTCTTCCTTCTTTTCTTGATACATATATTATGTCAACGTCGTCTCTGGGATGTAACGCCTTATACATGGTCACTAGTTTTCTTATTCTTTGGTCCATTTGTTTAAGTTTATGTCTGGTCCACTCCAGAAAGTTTCGGGGATATCTAATAAGGTGCACAACCCAGGTATTTATTCTTTTGATAAGGTTTCGGCTAGAGGGTTTTGTCTCAAGTAGTTTTCTTGCTCTCCTGAGGTATTCTTTAGAATTTTGTCTATCATTTCCACTTGTTCGGTGGTGTCAGCCTCCAAGATACCCAAGTATTTGTAGGTTTCTTTTTTCCGAGCATTCTAATCTTGTCTTGATTTGGTAGTTCCATTCCGTCAGTTAGATGTGGTTTGTCACTTTTCATTACAAGCATGGCCCATTTTTCTATGCCAAATTCCATTCCTATTTCCTCACTGTATATTCTAACTGCGTGTATTAGAGTTTTCAGATCTTTTTTATTTTTTTCAAATAGTTTGATATCATCCATGTACATTAAGTGATTGATATTTTCCTGCGATCTACTTATTTTGTATCCGGCTGTGCATTTTCTGAGTATGTAGTTAAGTGGCATCATGACAATTAGGAATAGTAAGAGTGATAGAGTATCTCCTTGAAAAATACCTCTTTGGATCTTTGTTTTGGCTAAGCTTCTTCCTCCTGCTGTCCATCCCACTGCTCATGTTTTCATGGTTTTCACGATAAAATTTATGACTTCAAGTGATATTTTGTACATTTTAAGGCAGTTTATTATCCAGCTTTTCAGAATCATATTTTTGTAGTCAATCAAGACCATAGCTAGATTTTTCCGTCTGGTCTTGCTCTCATTTAGGATGTGTTGATCTTTGTAAAGTAACTCTGCTGTGCGTTTGGATCCTTTGTTGCATCCTTCTTGTTCCACAGGGAACAATCCGCGACTTGTTAGCGTGTAGTAAATCACTTCCCTTATTTATGCTGTTAATATTTTCCACATCATTGGTAGGCAAGTTATGGGTCTGTTATTGTTTTGGGCGGTTCCTTTCCTCTGGTCCTTTAGGATTAATGTGGTCCTTCCTTTTACACGAAAGTATTTTACACTAGTTTTAACAAGTGGCTTTTCTCTGAAGTCTTAGATCCCCCGTGCTTCTCTTAAGTCTTCAATCTGATTTTAACAGTGTTGTGGTCTGGGTAGTTTTAGATTTCTTCTGATCTACAGTTCCTCACTCTCTTTTTCAGTAATTTGGGGACCGTTCCAAAAGGGCTAACTTAATTGGTATCACTATCACTTTTATGAAAACCCGTTTTAGTTTCAGTTCTCTGACATGATCCACGATTTGTCTAATTCCGCGTTTCCTTTTATTTACACTGTCTGATTCATTTGAACGGAAAAACTCACTGGATGACATTTCTTTTTGCTTGTTAAAAAGTACTGGGTTTATTTATTTATTTATTTTTTTGCTGAGATTGGATGATCTGATGGTAACCGTAAAGTCTCAGATAGTATCATGGGTCATTGTTTCAAGGGTAGACCTAGGTTTGTGCAGTTACTATTTGTCAACATGCTAAAATTTTAAATCCTCTGTATAATTCCCTGAGGATCAACTTTCATACCCAGTCATGAATAGTTTTGTATTACCTTTGTGTTAGTTTGATAGTTTATTTAATGTTATTATCACATAACCTACACATACTATTCTTCTACACGTCATCAACATCATTAACATCATCATCAGCGGCAAATGCAGCAATAGCCATTTGAAGGTTGCTTTTAATAACCAAATAATATTCTACTCATAGAATTGGGAATCAATAAATTATTAAAAGTAAGTATCATATGATAATTATTAATTCATCGTCTCCTTGGATAAATTATAACGATCAGTGTGAACGCGAACACAGACCTCGCAGAATTTTTGATTTGCAAATTATATTGGGAATTGTTTTATTCTCGAAGCATTTTGACACTATTGTGCAAAAATCTCATTAAGATGTGCCGTTTTTGCTGTGTTACAATAATATGCATTCAAAGATCGGATCAATATATCATATTATTATTATTATTATTATTATTATTATTATTATTATCATTATCATTATTAGTAGTAGTAGTAGTAGAGAAGAAAGAGTATGGAAAATGTGTTGTTGTAGTTGCAACAATGTTAAGTGTAATAGTGTTAGCTATAGGAAAAATATATTTCGACTTCACTGACGTGTGGCTGACACAAACTCATTTCAGAATTTCAGCACCCATCACCTTATCTTCATTTCTTCTTCTTCTTCTTCTTCTTCTTCTTCTTCTTCTTCTTCTTCTTCTTCTTCTTCTTCTTCTTCTTCTTCATTATTATTATTATTTCTTTTTTATGATTTTTTACTGTTATCATTTCTTTCATCCCTTCTTTATTACTATTATTATCATTATTAATATTATTATTATTAGTAGTAGTAGTCGTAGTAGCAGTAGTAGTATATGATTTTTCCCGCCTTTATTCATAACGGTTCACTATTTTTTCTTCTATTTCTTTCAATTTGTTTCTTTTCTTCTCACTTTTTTTTTTCTTTTCACCTTTCATTTCTTGTCAAATTGATTATTTTTTCATTTACGCAGAACTGCGCCTCGCTTCAGCTTCAACAAAGACTAACAACAACAATAATGAAAAAAAGCATAAAAATCTCTTTCTGTTTTCTTTTTTACCTTCTGTTGTGTTCATGGTTTCTCCTTTTCCTCGAAAATATCAGCGAATCTCTGCGTCGAACTCTTTGCAAGACTTCTCCGCTTTTCTACCTAAAGTGCTGTCAAGATCAATAACAGTTCGATCACTATGATTGGTTG
>OY757930.1:59938330-59988330 GCA_963585895.1 Sepioteuthis lessoniana
ACTGACCGGCCATCCATGGTGTTATATTTATATATTACCTATCATTTGGAAATCAATAAACAATTTTTTCTATTAGTTTAGGAACATAACGTAATAAGAAACAAATGTTATTACAATCAGCATACTAAAATATTCAGTTGCTTTTGTTCTAAATGCTAACTACCATTTTATAAGTATTTTCTTAAATAAAATTCATCTTTCAATAGACAAAAAACACCCACAAACATTTGCTTTTAATCCTTCTCAAATTTTATTCAGAATTGATCTTAGATAATAAAACGCAGATTTCTTGGTTGTTATTTATTAGTATTTCTATAATGTGATGGGCATAGGTAATTGAAAAAGCACAAGGTGTATATTTTAAATTAATATCTTTCAGGAACCATCAAAGATTTTGATCAAGAGGATTAAAATTAATTTACTTTTCGGCTTCATTTCCAAATTGCAACGTGAGTTTTCATTTTTAATCTCTTCCTTTTTTTCTCTACGTGATTTTAGAAGCATAAACAATTTTTTCTATTTTTTCAACAATATTATTGAACATGATAAAAGGCCTTTTTATATATGTACACGGCTGTTGTAATTCATTTCTTGTTACCGTTTGGAATTACAAAAAATAAGTGAATAAATAAATACTGGATATCTTGTCATTTACGAAGTTGTATTAATGTTGGGCTCTTGATAAGAATCAAATTCACCTATAATACTTTGCTAATCTAATTTACTAACAAAAACATCACGAGAATTACCTTAAGAAAACGAACGTTGTTTAGATTTGATTCAGGGCTTCAAATATCAGCACGTAAATGAGGATCGAATTTACTACTTAATAGAATTTGATCTGCGAGACTAGCTTGTTAACAATTAAATCACAACTTCTTTTTATGAAATGTTCATGTGTTTAACCTGACAAACCACGTGATATATATATATATATATATATATATATATATATATATATATATGTGTGTATGTATGTATAATTAATTGTATTTGCTCTCAACGAAAAAAACACATTAATTGGCAAAATAAAATGAAATATCTGCTAAATACAAAAAGGTATAAGTAAGTATATATATATATATATAAGTAAGCAAAAGTATTCTTAAACAAAAACCAACCATGTCTTAAAGTTTCATGCATCTTAAGTCTTGGGCCATTTAGGCGCAGATTAGTTATAATCTCAAAACTCAAAATATTCAAAATCATTAAAAGATTTGCTAAACAAATCTATTTTCTATTATAATGTTTCTTTTTAAATGAATATGCAAATAAAATGTTTTTGTTTTCTGTTAATTAAACTTATACATTACTTCTCCAAAAGGAAACATATTCATCACCAATACAAATTGCTGGTGCTCATCTCCAAAAAAAACATAATTTCTTTAGCGGATTTTATAGGTTGATAGGCCATTTATATAGACATAAAAGAAGCTCTATTTCATCCTCAAAATTTTTTTTTTGATAAGTTGTCCATTAGTTTTAATCTATCTATCTATCTATCTATCTCATTCAGGTTCATATATAACTATTTATCTGTCAATGTTGCGTGAATCTGAAGCACGGATTTGTTTGCTTTCAGAAACATTAATATAAACAGCAGGTCAAATCACACCATCCACATATCAATAAATCACGCTGTATTTTTTCCACTTATTTTTCTGCTTTTATTATTCTATATAATCATTTTAAAATTTTAAAGAATTTTTTCGATCTGTTATTTATGAAAATACTCTAAAAGTTAACTTCGCAATATAACCCTATGTGAGGCTATGAAATATATAAGGAGATAAACGCTGTCACGAAATGTTATTGCCTAAATTTCGTTGTAGCATTGACGTTATGACATTCATTCTGTGTTCTTCAAGATTTTTCTTCACTTTTTCTTTACATCTTTTTTTTTCACTTCTTTTTCCCTTTTTTTCTACTTGAATGGTAAATCAACAGACTCTTTCATTGTTTGATCACCAAAAAAGATTCAATGTCTTTTACTTGGTGTAATTTCTTCTAATCCCTGCATTGGTTTATATACTTTTTTCCAAACCATATTTCAGGCCTTTTACATTTTCAGGCTTTTACCTTTCCCATTCATTTATATCTATTTTATTCTACCAGTCTGTCCTAAGATACAATACGTTTTTGCATATGAAAATAATTCACGTTTGTATACACTTCTGAAAAAATGGGCAAGTGGTGAAGACTGATTTCCTTATTTTAACGGCATATCGACCCGTCGGAATACCTAGTTTAGTTGGTTATTCTTTTCCGTTTTGTCTGTGAATTCGTATCATTCTTTTAAATCGTTTCTCAAGATGATATTCATTACGATATGGTCTATGACAAATATACGTGGAGACTGAGAGTTTTTGCAATTTCCTTGCTTATATTAGGGAGTGTCAAAAGTTTTACAATGATATGGTAGCGTGAGGAACCATTGCGCATCACCGGATGCTCATCAAGATGACGATCCACAATGGACTACAAAGTACAGAGCTGAGCTTTTACTATTTTACTGCCACTTGTCGAATTTGCAACTCTGGTTTAGAGTGCAAACTCAGAAACTTCGGTTTTAGACTTACTGACATTGCTTTATCGTCGAGTCTTTTGCAATCCGTAAGAAATTGAACGATGTGTTTATTGTATGGTGATCAAATGTATCTTCACCTTTCCTATAAGAAATGATTTGATTGCTTCCGCGGAGTTATGGCTCTCAGTTCAAACACGTAAACCAAAAACTCGCAAATTAAACTACATTGCACGTTCATCTATGTAGCATTTAAATCCTACACAGAATGCAATAACGTACAACGTGTCAGCGCGTCATCTAACACGATACTGCTAACAACTTTAGGTTCCCTTTGTGGCTTGAACAGCTTCGGTCACGTGATATACGCGCTGTAAACTAGCACGTATTGCAAAGCTTTTCATTCACCCAAACATCTGATACAGGTTCGTCTAGTACATTTTTTTGTTGTTAACTATAGCTATGAATTAACTAACCACCATTCTTTTAATCTTTAATATATTGAAGTGTTCTATGATCCCTGTTTAATTTATGCTATACTCATTAGCTAATGAATTAAATTAATCTGTTTGTTCTTCTACTGCAGTTTTTGTACAGTTCGCCCTTGAGAGATTATTATTTGTTTTTAATGAGATTTCACTACTGCTGTAACAGTTTCAATTGAAGATTAGCAGAAAGTAAATTTCCACAGTTCTCAAGCACCATCCTCAGTATTTAAGTTGATTTCGGTATTTATACCATCTTTATTATTTGTACTAGATGAGTTACCGTGACTCTACTCAACCCATTCGCTACAAGCAAGATGTGACACAAGGTTTGTATTTAAGTGATGTACCGCTGGTTTAGATTCAGAATGCTTTAGCTTCTTGAGTGGTTGTTTTAACTTAACTAAAGAACCCAGTCCACTCTACTATTTACTTGTAGATGTTGGAGAAGACATGGATTAATTGTTTTCCCAAGGGCATTTGTGCGAACGGAAATGCACAAAACTTCGTCCAGGATTTGAAATCGGGTCGTCGATTCTATTTCGTTCGATGATAACGGTTACGATAATTGTGCTTCCTACGGTAACTGATTATTCTAATTGGAGATCAATTAACATCAAGTCTCTTCAATACTTCAGCACTCCACTTAGCTTCCTTGCTGATTTTAGTAATGGTGATATATCTATTATTTCTTGTCTGTGACTCTTCCCCTCCGAAATAATTGAGGTTTTATACAAGAAATGAAGTACCAGTAAGACATCTTCATCCTCTTTTACACTTCAGTGTTAGAAATGTTTTCAGTGGCTTCTTTTTTTTTTTGGATTGTCACTATTCTACGTAGTGTTTTTTCAGTTGTTGAAAGGCTTTTCGAGAGAGGTTCTTGCATTCCAACAGCGACTGGTACAACTGTCAGGGGTTTTTTTCTGGGTGAGGGGGTTGTAGCAGTCTTAAGAGGTTTAAATATTCTCTTTACTTTTTGTTTTCTGAAACGCAAAAATCTATTATCTGTCAAGTTTTCTTGTTCACAACGAGATTTCCTTTTCTGCTCTGAATCGTGTGACTTGATTTAATCTCCAATTCTCCGAGGTATTTTCTCATTTTCTAATACAAGTATATATATATATATATATGTATTTATAATCCGGCGAAAAAAATTGATCCCCTGTGTGACATTAAGCTGCTTTTGGTGATGTAACGTGTGTGGAGTACACTTTCAATAACATGACTACCGGGTTCACTCTGACCCTGCGTGTTTGTGGTATCTGCAAAAGTCCCATCAATGAGTCAAGTAGGTCTACTTAAAAATAATCAATATAGATTAGAAATACGTGAACCATAAAACTGCAAAAAAATCCTTATTAAGTGGAATTACTAAGATTAGACAAGAATTATTGAAACCATTTTATAGATGACATTTTGTTCTCAAAACATAATATCATATCCAAAATTATAAACGTACCCATTTTAATATGCAAATTAATCTCTCAACATGAAAATGATCCCAGAGAATGTTGACATATCGTACAAACGAAAACAATATAACAGATAAGAAACAACTTCACGAAAATGTGAATATAAGAGTAAATAGAAACGTTCAATGAAAGCGATCCCGTAACCTCTAGGCGTAAAATAACCACTGATGAGTTGATATGCCATTAAAATCAATAAATTATCTAGTTTCCCGATATATACTTATCTAAGTATCCTACCCAGTATTAGTTGTGCAGTAGTCTGAATTATTTCAATTCTTTTTCTTATCTCCAGTTGATCAAGACTCCATTTTAAGTTCTAAGGAACTGTCCCAAAAGCCCCAGTTACGAATCCACTAAATGATATCTTCTTTTCTTTTTGTTGATTAACACTAGGTCTTGTCTTCTGGTCTGGATTGGGTGATGCGTTTGTATAATCTATCTATCTATCTATCTCATTCTGCTGTTAAACTTTATTCATCTTCAAGGGTTTGTGCATATACCATTCGTTAGTATGGGGGAATTTCAATTTCATGCGCAAAATCCCAGTGGATCCCCTTCCCCACGCAGTCATGTGAGTTATTGTTTCTTTTTTGCTGCAATTTTCTGATTAATTGCGTCATCTCTATCACCACGTATTCTTACAATTGATTTTCCTTTTCTTCTTCTTCTTCTTCTTCTTCTTCTTCTTCTTCTTCTTCTTCTTCTTCTTCTTCTTCTTATTATTATTATTATTATTATTATTATTATTATTATTATTCCTTGAGAGTTTTTCTCCTCAGCATTAGCTGATGGACTCACACTGGAGTCTGTGACAACAAGTCTCCTCAAGCCCCCAGGATTCTTCTCAGTATTCTCGCCGACGCTTTGGTGACTATACCAAGGGTACTAATTACATTTGGTATAATCATCCCTTTACGTTCTACAGTTTTTTCAATTCCCTTCCTAGGTCGATCAACTTATTCTTCTTTTCGCTTTCTTTCGACTTTACTCTATGGTCAGCCAGGATAACAAGGACCATAATCCTGCACGTTCTTTATTATTATTATTATTATTATTATTATTATTATTATAAGGTCTGGTGGTCTGGCCGAAATTAAGTGATCAGTTTTATCTCAAAATCCCAATGGTGTTGCTGCCTATAATTCTTAAGGGGGGATTCTAGGTTTTGCATATACCATTTGTTCGTACGATCGAATTTGAAATTTGTGCAGTTCTCAGTGCATCACTTTGCCCACCCAGTTGTGTCTAGTCTTATACACTTTCCGGGCTAATTTGCTACATTCACTTATATGATTGATCGTTTCGTCTCTATCACCATATAACCTACATCTGCTGTTTGTTGCAGTTTATCTATTCTTGCTCTCATACGATTGGTTTTTTTGCCCAGTCGACTGGGGCTGTAGAATACACCGACTGCACCTCTGCAGAGGGGTAAAACCCCACCGCACAACGAGTGCCCTAGATATCACACTAAACAATATGACTGTAAAGTTCCAGCCATGCTGGAGCTTTGGGGAATGCGGAGTAACTCTTTATTGCCATTGCTCCCAGGTCCACGAGTGGTAGCACCTTATAGGACCCGATCTATGGGTTAGATAGAACTAACGGCATACTTATGCTAAACTGAATTGTTTGATTAAACTGAATAGCTTGCCATAGAAACTTTTTTGACAATTAAACCGTACTTACACTTATACTGCGTGCATATGCTAAACTGAATGTTTGAAATAGATCAGTTTTTTACATTGAAACTGTATTTATACTAAACTGAATTATTTAACATAGAACTGATTTGACATTTAACTGTGTGTAAACAAAATCTGTACTCGTATTAAACTGAATTAGAACTGCTTGACTAAACTGAATAGCTAGAAATAGAAATGTTTTTCACAATTAAACTGTACTTACATTTAAACTGCGAGCTTATACTAAATGGAATTATTTGAAATTGAACTGATTTAGACATTGAAACTGTACTTACACTAAACTGAATTGTTAAATATAAATGCTTAAATAGTTTGAAATAGAAATGTTTTTGACAATTAAACTGTGTACTCATGCTAAACTGAATTGTTTTAAATAGAACTGATTATTTACATAAAAATGGATTTGGTGTTTAATAACCTACAAAATTTGAGATGCCATAAAACCCAACAAACTAACCAACATTGGTTCTTATACCATTGCTTTGGGCTGTTATTAAGAGCAATTCAGTTTTTGTCTTAATGTCTCCCTTTCTTGGCCACGTCCACGTTTTCTTGTCTGAGATATCGCTTGTTAGTCGCTTAAAACGTTCTTCTATCACTTTTTCCTGACTGTATATTTTCATTGTTTTTATTAGGGGTTCCAGTGCTTTTTCGTTTTTGGCAAAGAGTTTGATGCCATTTATGAACATTAAGTGGTTGATATTTTCTTAGGATTCAGTGAGTTTGTATCCAGTTGTGCATTTCGTGAGAATGTGATTGAGTGGCATCATCACTATTACAAATAGTAATGGTTATTGGGCATTTCCCTGGAATATAACTTTCTGGATCTTTACCTCTGCTGAGCTTTTTCTTCCTGGTGTCAATTCTACTCTACAGGTTTGCATGGTATTCTTGATAAAGTGTATTGCTTCTTTGGGTATTTTAAACATTTTTAGGCTGTGCAATATCCAGCATTGGGGGACCATATCGTAAACTTTTTGTAGTCAATCTTGACGATAGCTAGATGTTTTCGCCTCGTTTTACTCTCGTTAAGGATGTATTTATCTGTATACAGTTGTTCTCCTGTGCCTCTGTTCCCCTTGTGACATCCTTTATGTTCACCGAGGAAAAGTTTGCTGCTCAATAATGACTTGTAGATTTCCTCCTTAATTTGTGCCCTAAGTATTTTCCACATTATCGGTAGGATCTCTAATGGTCTATAGTTGTTTGGGGCGGTTTCTTTTGACGGGGGTCTGGATTAGGGTGGTCTTCCCTTTGGTCATCAATTCGGGTATCTCAGTTTTCTGTATGGATTTATTCATTTCGATGGCCAGTCTGTCGTGCATGGAATTAAGTTTTTTAAACCAAAATCCGTGTATGCCATCTAGGCAAGGTGTTTTCCTGTTTGGTATTTTTCAGTGCTGTCTTGAGTGCGTTAAGGTGTATTTCCACCTTGGGTCCTTCTTTGAGTATTCTCTGCTCTGTTTCCATGTTGATTATCCATTATTATTATTATTATTATTTACTCCTCTAGAGTTTTTCACATCAGTATTAGCTGATGGTTTTTCACTGGAGTTTGAGTGACAGCAAGTCTCCTCAAGTCTCCAGGACTAGTCTCAGTATTCTGGCCGTCCTCAGCAACGCTGCCGTTTGGATAGTCTCTACCCATCCGCTAATTTCCAAGTCCTCCAGGCCCTTTAATAATCCTTTAGTTACTGTGCCTAACGCACCAATCACAATTGGCACAATCGTTACTTTCATGTTCCACAGTTTTTTCAATTCTCTAGCCAGGTCGAGGTACTTATCCTTCTTTTCACTTTCCTTCAGATATATTCTGTGGTCCGCCGGGACAGTATTATTATTATTATTATTATTATTATTATTATTATTATTATTATTTCACTTCAAGCGAGTTTTTCACTGTAGTCCAAGTGTCTCCAAAGTTGTCTCAGTATTAGTTCTTAATAATGCTTCTGTCTACATGGTCTCGATTCATCCAATTCTTCCAGCTTTTTTTTCAAAATTCCTAGGAACAATAACAAGCACATCAATTTCAGTTGGTATCATCGTCATCATCATGTTCTTCTGATTGTCTCTTCTCTGGCAAGATCCAAGAATTTGTAAATCTTTTTGCTTTCTTTTATTTTACCGCTGTGGTCCGCCAGAACAACAAAATTCAATAGACTGTAAATTCTCTTTTTTATTAGTACTTGATCTGGTATTATCATTACTCCAAGAGATTTTTTCACCTCAGCGTTAGCTGATAGTCTTTCACTGGAGTTTGTGTGTCAGCAAATCTCCTCAAATCTTCAGGACTCTTCTCAGTATTCTGACCGTAGTTTGGATGGTCTCCATTCGTCATCTTATTTCCAAGTCCTCCAATCCTTTTATCAACCCTTTGGTTACTGTACCAAAAGCACCAATTACAATTGATGTAAATGTCACGTTCATGTTCCACAGTTTTTTCAATTCTCTAGTAAACGGTCGAGGTGCTTATCCTTCTTTTCATTTTCTTTTAATTTTACTCCGTGGTCCGTCACAATTTTGTAAGTTCTCTTTTTTTTTGTTGTTTATTGTAAAATCTGGTCGTCTGGCTGAGAATCAGTGATCCATTTGGATGGCAAAATCCCAGAGGCATTTGCGTGTGTCATTCTCAAGGACTGATGTTGAGTTGTGTATATACCATTTGTTCATATGGTCAAATTGAAATTTCTTGCACAAATTCCTAGTGGATCACTTTGCCCACCCATTCGTGTGTAGTCTTATACTCTTTCTGTGCTGATATGCTGCATTCGTTTATTATATGATTGTCCTTTTTGTATCTATCCTCACATAACCTACATCTGCTGTTTTATTGCGTCTAATCTATTCTTGCTCTCATACGATTGGTATAGCATTGTTTTGTCCTGCTATTAGGAGCGATTCAGTTTCTGTCTAAAGGTTTTCTTTTTCTTAGTCACGTCCATGTTTTCTCGTGTAAGATGTTGCTTATTATTTGCTTAAAACGTCCTAGGAATTTACTTTCTTTTTCGTTTTCTGTTTATTTCCGTTCTGTTGGTCCCCATGTAGTCAGTATTATTTCTGGTGGCTATAATCAGTCTTCCTTCAAACTTTTGTATGTCATCTTCAAGTCGTTTTTGTTGAATCAGTGTGTTCCTGCAAATACATGTTCTTATAACGGGAAAGACAAAAAACTGCTTTGAAATACAAAACAAAAAGTTTACATCTAAAAGATCAGTAAGAAAGAATATTAAAGACTAATTATTTTGTAAATCAGTCAAATAATCCTAACGTGCTTTACGAATGCGTACAAATTCAAAAGATCTTTATAAAACACAAATACTTGACATTTCTTTGGGCAATTGGTAAGATATTTAATTAATATATTCAGAAATACAAGTGACCATGATTCTAGTTCGCCTCGTAAAAAAAGGAATGTTTTAAGAAAAAAATTGCCGTTTAAAATCCTCGAAGAAAACGTTGACAATGAAAATGAACAAAACATTTGTACAATAAAAATAGAATAAAAGAAATCAGCAATTAGGAAGACAAAAAAAAAAAAGAAATTGGTACCAAAGAATCTCATCATAATCACGTGCCCTTCGTTTAGGTGATCAGCTTCTCGGCAAAAATATGTCACATAGCACTGATACACTTGATCACTTTTCATTAGTTACAAGTATCGTGGCATGATATCAAGACGAATTGATATGAACAGACAGCAATATATATATATATATATATATATATAGAGAGAGAGAGAGAGAGAGGGAGGATATATATATATATATATAGTGAGAGATGAATTGTAACAGAACGATATAGATTGATATTAACGGCATGTCAACCCGTCTTCAACTATTTCATACCTAGAAGTTAGGGTATCCTGTTAATTATAAGTAAATATTTACATCTTTTGATATTTCTTGAGAGTTTTTCTTTTTTTGGATAAACTCTTTTCTATCTTTGTCTTTTCACTAATTTATTTTTCCTTCTTTCTTTAGTATTTTTAACTGCTTTATTCTTTCTCTTTTTCTTTCTCTCTCGCAGTCTTTTTTTTCCCTTTTATTCTTTATATGTCTTACGGATTTCTCTCCCTTTCTTTCAACTTTTGTTTCTTCTTTAGCTTTTCCCAGTTTTTTCTTGGTCTCTTTACTCTTACTTTTTGCAGTTATATGCTTTTCACGCTTTCTTTTTCATCTTAATTTTCCGATCTTCTTTTTTTTTCTTTTTTTTTTTTGACATTGTTATCTCTATCGGGGCAAAAAAGTAATAATAATAATAATAATAATAATAATAATAATAATAATAATAATCCGTTCCGGAAAACCGCAAACGAATATTCAAATTTGTTTCGATTCATATCATGAAAGCTGTGAAGAAAATAATCTAAAACAATTCGTATTCGCTATCTTCATTTGGCAGAACGATTATGAAGAGTTGTGTAGAAACGAAATCAAGAAATAGCATGACGAAATGACATCACCAAACGACGATGCGTATACTAGATTGACATTGTCACGTTGTTGACACATGAAAATCATCAGGGTCATGTCACTTGAAGAGTGTTTATAATACTGCGTAACCAAGTACTACTTGTCACATGGTTACTCGATCGGAAACTAAACTAACTCCCTCATTTGGCAGATTTAATAAGGAGAATGGCAGCATGAATCGTATTACTTATCGATGGGTGAATTAACACTTTTAAGGGTCACCGGCCATCTAACTCATACGAATCAGGAAGTGTGAGAGGGGTATTCCTTTTAGTATTAAATTTCGTTATGGCTGAATATTTAGATCTGCTTTACCGCAAAAGGAAACTTTTCATTAAAGATCCTCAACTCCTATGACTCACAATAATTTTCAAAGAGATTAAACTGTGATAATATTAGATGCAGTTGGTGGAGCTGCCAGTCATATTTGCTTCTGTTTGGCACTTGTCCAGACCAACTGATACTTATAGGAATGGAGATATAAGGCAAGAGCATTCCATAAATTATCTTCTTACCAAATTCATGCAGATATATCTTCTCCCACACCAACTACATCTGTTGATGTTTATTTGTGGATGAATTGGTATCTTTGAACAATAACTATGAGAGAGAGAGAGAGAGAGAGAGAGAGAGAATTGAATTAAAGAGGAGTAAGATCTTTGAAAGTGGCGCAAATGTCTCTAAGCAACCTAAGCTTAACTTAATTGGTACAAGGACACAGTATATTATCATTCAAGGGTAAGAACTCCCAAATGTTATGCTTTTTTCCTTCCCGGTACGGGAATTTGTGTCGGCTCAGTTTAATTCCATAGGAGAATACTATATGTCTAAGTACTGATTCATCTTTGTATCGACTAATATGAAGATGTAGCAATAGAGGAGTCCCACAAGACTTCATTCAAAATATAAGCTACTTATTTGCATATAGACCTTTAAAATCAATTCGATAAAATAGCCATCAGTAATATTTATTTGTATACTTATAATTAATTAACCCCTCCCAGCCACGAGCATAATACAGCTGGTTTGAATACAGTTTTCTTGCCCAGTCGGCTGGGGCTGTAGAATACACCGACTGCACCTCTGCAGAGGTGTAAGACCCCACCCCACAACGAATGTCCTGCACATGACACAAAACAATCTGATGGTGAGGTTCCAGTGATACTGGACCTTTGGAGAATGTGGAGTACTCCTTCAATGCCATTGTTCCCTGGTTCGCTCTGGCCTGGAGTAGTAGCGCCTGATAGGGCCCTATCTTTGGGTTAAATAGAACTGTATACTTATGCTAAATTGAATTGTTTGAATTAAAACTGTTTGACAAAGCTGAATAGCTTGAAATAGAAATGTTTTTTGACAATTAAACTGTGTACTTACATTTAAACAGCATGCTTATGCTAAAGTGAATTGTTTGAAATGGAATTGTTTTTGACATTGAAACTCTACAGACACTACACTGAATTGTTTAATATAGAAATGTTTTGACATGTAACTATGTGTAAACAAAATTTGTACTAATACTAAATTGAATTAGCTGAATTATAACAGTTTGATAAACTAAATAGCTTGAAATGGAAACGTTTTTGACAATTAAACTGTGTACTACTGCTAAACTGAATAGTTTGAAATAGAACCGACTATTTGCATTAAAATGGATTTGGCGTTAAATAATCTACGAAGTTTGATGTGTCATAAAACCCAATCAACCAACCGATCAACAAAGGCTTCCTCCCCCATAACTGGTTGCTAAGGCTAAGAAACCTAATTTGTCCTATAATTTAGCCATAGCAAGAGGAAGAAGATGTGAATTCATCCCTTTCCTTAGGGCATAAACATGAGTTGAAACGTAAACAGCTTCGTCCAGGACTTGAATTCGAGTTGGTGATTCCAATTTTTAGGGTGAGAACCGTTACACTAAGAACGCTTCTCTATTTTCACACTTCTATGTGGGAATCAAATGGTATTTTCATTGTTCCCTTTAATTGGTAAACTTTTAAGATACAATCATTTTTGGATGAAAGTTTCTTGTAGTTTGAAAGAAATGCGTACAAGTTATAAGCAACTGAGAACAAAACTGGAATAAAAATCACCTTTTTAAATTATTTTCTCTTTGTATACATCCATTCCATTCGCACAGGGTATTATTTCTTGTCAGACCTTGACGGAAAAGAACTGCATCCATGTCGTTAATATTTTTGCATAGGTACTTTTTTATGGCAGAAGCCGACATATTAATTTCATTTGGATAACGTATTGCATTGGACCTCATAATTCGTTCTCTCTCATAAATGACAACACTGTTTCTCATATTGAAAATCTTGAACACCATTTCCTATCTATTTTCTCTCATCCTTCCAAGTAATCTTGTTTTTTTGTATTACTCACTAATATTCTAACTTATACAGACTGCAGCAGATATACCTCTTACATTTTAAACTGTCATTTGTGTGTTGCAAGTGGTAATGGTAGCTCCACCGAGCCGGTCTCTTTCGAATTTTTGCCAGTTACGATCATAACTTGGTCTGGTGAACACCGAGCGTTTGCTTTGAAACGTTTTTTTTTTACGACTTGTGAATCTGTAATTACAGATTCCTGAGTCTTAAAAAAACGCACGCTGAGCACTGGTTCAAGCAATGATCATCATTGATCGTATGAGATAAAAAATGGAAAGACAGGTGACAGTGGGAGGAGTTTCACTCGCACCTTGTGAATCCGAAAATAGGTAAGACGCAACAAAATAGTAAATGTAGATTATATGGTGTTAGAGACGAAACGATTAATCGCATAATAAACGAAAGCAGCAAATTAGCACAAAAAAAGTATAAGACTAGATACGGCGGGGTGGGGGAGGTGATCCACGGGGAATTGTACTAGAAACTGAAATTGGACTATGTGAACAAGTGGTATATGCACAACCAAGAATCTGTCCTAAAGAATGAGACACACAAACTTTTATGGGAATTTGAGAAACAGACAGATCAGCTCATCTCAGCCAGACGACCAGACCTAGAAATAAGTAAAGTTGGTGACCATAGTTGAGGGTGACCTGAAGGCTCCTTTTCGACAGCTACTATACCAAAGTGTAGTGAAGGGCGCTACTCCTTTCCCTGGATTGCTCCACTTTACCCTTGATCGTTACCTTATAATGCTGAGTGTTAAGCAAGGGGACCTAGAAATAGTCAACAAAAAAAACAGAATATACCGGATAGTGGAATTTTTTTTTACCGTCAGATCACTGAGTCAAATAAAAGAAAATGAACAGAGAGATACGTAAAAGATCTTACCAGAGAACTAAAAAAAAAACTGTGAAACAGGAAGGTGACAGTAATATCAATTGTAACAGGTGCGCTCGGAACAATCCCAAAACGGTTTGTAAACGGAATTGAAGACTTAGAAATTAGAGGTGAAGTAGAGACGAGCCAAGATCAGCCAAGATACTGTGGAGAGTCCTGAAGACTTGCTGTCACTCAAACTCCAGTGACAGACCATCAGCTAACGCTGGTGTTAAAACCTCTGAAAGAAACAAATAATAAAAACAATAATTCGAAATAACCGATCATCGCTTCATATTTCATGTTTGCTTGGTATTTCAGGGCATATCAACTCTTGCAGGTTATGTAAAGTCAAATTCTGTTTTCATATTATTTGTAGGCGAATGGTTAAGTTTTTCAACCTGTTGTTATAGATCATTTGTTTGCATACAGTTAAATGGTTTCAAGTATTGCTATCCAACATTGACAATCGTATTTAAAATTAATCATTTGTTTGCACAGAGTCAAATTATCGACCTCTCTACTGGGTCCATAGAATACGCCTCTGGTATCTCTGCAGTGGGATAAGACCTCGCCACGAGTGTCCTGGATATGGCATAAAACCATCCGATGGCAAGGCTCCAGTTCTGGAGCTTTGAAGAATGTACTGTCACCGTCCAGTACAATATCTTTCAACTCCACTCTTTCATAGAACTGTTCAATCTTTTTCGAGGGATTGTAATTGATATTAAAAAGATGTATTATCGGTAAATAGCAATACTTGAATCAATTCAACAATGTGAAAATAAATCAGCTAAAACTTCTTTAAAAATGTTATCCACAAAATATTCATTTACAAGTGATTATGTATTATATATATTTACAAACAGCATTTGCCACTAAATAACCCACAAAGGTTGATATGTCATAACACTCAACCAACCAACTGACCAACCAACTGTTAAATGGTTTCGAGTATTTCTTCTTAACATTAGTAATTCTATTCAGCAAATATTCTTATATAATATAAATAATCCCAACCCATTTTTATGGTTTCAAATAACTGATAATAATTCTTAGTTAATGATTAAGCAGTTCTATTTGACCCATAGATAGGATCCTTGCAGGTACTATAAATACAGGTGGGAGTGGATATGAGAGTAATAGTAATGAGAGTTTATTCCACGTTCCCCAAACACTCAATCCTGGAGTCTCATCAGCCGTAGTTTAATGTCATACCCAGGACACCAAATTATTTCAAGTATTGCTATAACGAGGACACTCTTTCAGGCTGGAAGTAACCCCGATGCAGAGGCGAAGTCATCTTACAGTGGGGGAGGATTATCGCGTAAAATAACTGTTCTTCATACAAATAATTTGCATTTACATCACATCAAGTATTCCTATTGAACAGTATAAATTTAAACCTAGATTGGACCTAAATAGATACTACCTATCCACGTCTGATTAAACATATAAGTTGTGGCAATGAAGGAGTACTCCATATTTCCCAGGGCTCGAGATCTGGAGGCTCAACATCAGATGCGGTTTAGTATTATACTTTGTATATCTATTTTGGCAGGTAGTATCTCTCTGCAGGGGAGTCAGCGTATTGTAAGTCCCGTGACACGTATGATGGTCTGTTCATGTGTGTATACATAAATATGTATCTATCTATCTACCAAGCCGCATGTGTCCGTCTGTTTAACATTCTATTACAACAGCCGGGTCATCATTCTCTTCATGTGACGGGATGTAAATACGCCACCAGGACATGTATATATGAATTATTTATAGGAATCTAAGTCACCAGCACATTATTTATATTTCGAATTCTTCAGCCTGTTTCTGTTGTCTTCATTCTCTGTTAAAATGAACAAGAACTTGTCTCTAGAACACGTCCATTAACTCAATACATCCTTCTTATCTGATCTGATCTTACAAATACCGATGCACGACTGAACTGATGATAAGATAAGTATCGTTTAAAAGAGATCAGACTGAAAAACGCATGCGCATTGCTCAAAATAGACTTTTTTTTATTATCATGCAACTATCTCCCGCCCAAATTACACGGTGTTGGTGAAGACAAAATAAACCCCCCAAAAATGACCAACAAAAAAATATTATTGATCGTGCTCGCATGTATAAAGCATTTGCTTTTCCAGCTTCTTTAACTGTCTCATTCTTTGTTCATATATTTCATTTTTATTCGTTTATTCTGGTATTCCATTATTCGTCTCTTAAATCGTTACACCTGATAAATTCTTCATACTTTTGTTTTTTTATTAGAAATTTGAACGAATTATATCTTATCATATACTTGCAGTTCTGTATATTTCAAATCATCCAAATCTGTTTTTCGTTTATCAGTACAAAACACCCATCATATATATATATATATATATATATATATATATATATATATATATATATATATATATATATATATATATATCGTGCTTTTTGACCATTTATTGATTCCTTTCATACCGTCTGGCACGACTTTTTGAATTTTTTATGAGAATTTGCTGAAGAATTTTCCGCAATTATTCTATTAGATCATTGCTTATTGTCTAATGATAGAAACACACACACACACACACACACACACACACACACATACATATATATATGTGTGTGTGTGTATATATATATATATTTGGCTCCGCCCATAATCAATTGCTCATTCTTTTTATAAAAGGTGTTCTTCTCATCCGAGTATAACATGATTTTGTAACTAGTGGAAAATTATAAAATAATAAGATATTACGTAGTATTATTTAAATCATCTCTTTTGAGGTGTTTACAAAAAGCATGTACCCGTCCAAAATTTGTTAAGTCTCATATATACATATATATATATATATATATATATATTGATGTATTCTCATTTCTGTTTCGAGAGGCGTTGTAACTTTTGAAAGAATAAAATTCTGGTTCATTTCCTTTATGAAAATGACTTTTCCATAAAAAATGCTGTGAGTTTATCTATTTATGTAAAAAAAAAAAACTCAAACCTTGTTTCGTTTACATTCTTTTTTTTTTTTATTGTTCCCAACCAGTTTTTTTTTTTTAGTGTTTTTAGAAAGTTCTAAAGAACGTTATTTTAAAGAGTTGATATGCTATAAGATAAGCGACGCAAAACTGACTGGTCACATTGCATAAGCAATTGTTAGAAAAAGTCATGTTTTGGTATCCAAATGTCTTTAACTGAATATCATTTATCTGCTTTCACCAAGAAATCGGCTTTTAATTAGGTTGATATATGTTAAGTATGAGAAGGTGTTTCAAATTAGTCATGACAAGTTAACGTGCTTTTTTCGGCGTTTATACTTCGTTCCAAATCTTCCCATTCTTTTTCAACTTGATATTAAATCCATTTACGGTCAATGCTTCGGGATGTTTTATCTCTCTCTCTCTCTCTCTATATATATATATATATATATATATATGTATATCCATGTGTAGTATTTTATTCTAGAGTTCCGTTAATCTAATTTACCTTTAGTCAGCTGACGTCTGTTTCTTTATAGCTGTTTATCTCCTACTGGCAAATCCTACGACAACACCGGATTGGATATTGAACATCGCAAGAGCAAAAACTTTAGCGAGAAAAACGGAGATTTACTGCACGGGCAAATTCTGGGGTCTTCCAAATAAACTTGGCCAGGACTGAGATGCACAGATCAATGATTTTGCAAAATTAACTCCTATCACTTAATCCCCCACCGCTGATTCTCTCTCTCTCTCTCTCTCTCTCTCTCTATCTATCTATCTATCTATATATATATATATTCTAATAATACTCCAGGCGAGTCGGCTTCGGCTGTTAAATACACCGACTGTATATCTGCCGAATATGACATTAAACCAGCAGGTGGTGAGACTCCAATCCAAGACCTCTGAGGAATGACGAGAAGCCTTCATTCGCATTATACTCTGGGAGCCGTATTGGTTTCATCTATGGGCTGAATAGAAATGTTTAACCATTTAACGGTGTGCAAACAAATGATTGTTAAATTGAGTTGTTAGTCCTACATTGGAATACTTGAAACCATTTATCTTTGAGTAAACAATTGAAGTTTGGCTCGTTTAAGGAGTTATGAACAAATTTTGTGTTTACAAATCATATATATATATATATATATATATATATGTGTGTGTGTGTGTGTGTGTGTGTTTGCAGATATATATATATATATATATATATATATATATATATATATATATATTGTCATCTAAAGACAGACTGTTTTGTTGGCTAGACAAAGGAATGTTCAAGCTGGAATAAAAGGCCGGCTGGTTTTCGCCAGTCAGACATCTTATCCATAAGCTACAAGGGTTGGTATGCCATAAAAACAACCAATCTAAGAATAGGCCGACTGAAACCTTTGCAGTGGAGATCTCTCCCATCAAGGTGATTTGTCCTTCTCTATCTCTTTCTTGAGTTAATGTCAGTTTTTAACATTTCTGGCATTGTTACTACAACCACTTCGGCTTTATGGACCGAACTCTCATTTAGAAGAAACTTTAAAGCTTTATTTTGTTACAGGTCCTAGCAGCAATTTAGAAATTCTCACATAATGAAATTATTTATTACTTACGATGACATTTTGTATGAGTGGAAGGTGAGAATAAAAACCTTGTCTTTCGGAATTAAGGGCTCAAAATCAGCAACTCGCCCCTTAAAAATTACGATTTGACTAAGTTTCAGGAGAATATGATAATCATCATTTATGAGCTTTTGGCTTTGGCTCTCACTGTCCCATCCTACTTACGTTCCTTATCGCGGCAGGAATGGTGAGTATTTATTTGCCTTCTTTGTCGTTTCGCTAATTTCATCTGACGATAGTATTTTTAAAACATATACACAAGACACTAGTAAGGCAGCCACAGAAGGGTAAGTAAACATATTTTTATTTGAGGTTTTATGCAGCTCTACTTGCGGATATTTAGTACTTTTCGATTTTTGAAAAAGTTTTTAAATCGACTTGTTCTTTCAACTATATTTACCGGGTGCAATGCGTAAACATTCGTCTAAATTACACAAAAAATGAAAATAACACGATAATCATTATTTATCAGATATTTTCACCAAAATTACATGAAAACATCTTGAAATGCCGAAGATTGAATTTGTTCAAATAAATCACCATTAGCGTAAACTACACTCTCCACGCAACTGACGGTGTCCTTGTTAAACTGGTAAATCCTACCATTATTCTTGCCTTCAGATTATCTTTGGTGTTGCATTGAGTTTTGTTATCCTCTCGTTCAACAACATCCCAAAAATAATAATCAAGGGGATGGCAATCTGGGGAGTTAGGCGGCCACTTGTTAGGAGTGATGTTGTAACAGACATTTTCTCACAGCTTAGACCGGCTTCTCTTTCTTTGTTGGCATGCCGTCGAGTCCTACTGCTAGACGTAGAGCCTTCCTGCTGACATCCCCTCGATCCATGTAAACAATACCTTCTCCAGATACTTAATGTGGACTTCCGTGTTGAGTCTGGGGCAAATTAGAAAGATGAATAACGTCACCATTTATAGTCATCATCATCATCATCATGTCATGCTGCCAGCACAGATATCCCTGACCCTCTCTCGCCACTTCTCCCTATTGTCCATCGCATCTGGTAGGTCTTCAGGGCTACATCCCGTATCCTCACAGAGTTGATGTAAGTATGTTCGAGCTGGTCGTTCTGCTTTTGCTCGGTCATATGTGGGGCTCCATTGGAGTACATCTCTTATGAGCTCGTTCCTACTTCACCAGCAATGTCCAGCATGTCTGGTTCGTCTAACTTGGATAGTTTTCGGGATGGAAGGTAGGTGGCCGTATCGTTGGTGCTTTGTGGGGTGTTCAGGATTTGTTCAATATTGCTCGCAACAATCTTGTGTAATTGCCGACTAGCTTTTTCGCCAGCCGTTTTGTTAGCGTCTAAGTAGTGCATCCAAATAGCAATATAAATACGACCGCTACTTGGAAGAAGTTGCGTTTCATTTTATCGGTCAGGTCTGACTTCCATATGATCAATAGCTTATCGATAGCTGTCCATGCCTTCGTTAACCGCGTGTCGATGTCTTTTTCGGTTGATGAGACACTGCTTCCTAGGTAGGTGAGCTTGTCTACCAGTTTCAGAGAGCGTCCGTCTAGTGTGGAAATGTCACTTGTTTGATTAAAGCTCATGGATTCAGTTTTGTGTGCATTGACATGGAGGCCAATGCCTGCGGCGGCTTGTTCCATACCATGCAACAGTGTTTCGGCTTGGTTGGGTGTATTTGCCAGAATCGCTATGTCATCGGCGTAGACGGCGTCGGTAAATGTTTTTGCGGGGTACCTTCTGCATATTTTCTTTGTCAGCTCGAAGCCGTTTTCTTTGATTTTATCCATCGATGTTCTAAGCACATAGTCTAGACAGATGATAAAGAGGTATGGGGCTATCGTTTCCCCTTGTAGTACTCCTGCTACAATGTCGAAGTATTCTGTGTCTCCATCCGGAAACCTACTTTCACTTTGGTGTTTCTATAGACGGTCTCTTTTGGTATGCCGTTTGCTAGTAGGATTTGTTCCATCTTCCTCTGTGAATGGAATCGAAGGCCTTGGTAAAGTCGACAAATAGTATTGTCGCCTGAAGATTTTTTACCCGAATGCCTTGAAGGATTCTACGGATGATCAATATTTGTGAGGTCGTGGATCTATTTCTTCGGAAGCCATTTTGGTTTTTCCTAAGAGTGTTGTCAATTTTGGGTTCTATGCGGTTTCATAGTAGGGCATTGTAAATTGTGGCTGCTATGGATGTCAGTGTTATACCTCGGTAGTTCTTGGCTAATCCGAGGTCACCCTTCATCCATCTGTCTATCGGATTTTGATTATAGACTGCGTTGCAGTGTCGGAGCAGTATGTCGTCGAATTGTCTGATCTTCCATACTTCTGGGGGAATCTCGTCAAGCCCTACGCCTTTTCTGTTTTTAATTTTTCTAAGAACCGAGTCGAGTTCTTCTTGAGTAAACGGTCCTAGTTTAATGTCCAGTTGCTTACTAATTATTCTGGTGATTGATTCATGCATTACTTTCGGTGGGTTTCCTAGTAGGTTTTCGAAATGCTGTTTCCACAGTTTTATTCTTTCTTGTTGGTTTGTAGCTTTCAATTTAGCTTTGGTTGTGCTCTTCCTTCTACTCACTTCGTTTATCGTTTGTCTGGCTATCGTAGATTGCCTATCTTCCACTGAGTCTCTAATCTTATCTATCTGATTTTCTATGTATTCTCTCTGTTCTTTTAGATATATGCTTGCTAATTCATTTTGTGCCTTTTTTTAGTTTAAGGGCATTTGTGTTTGTTGGGTTCTTCCTATAGTATTTGGAGGCAGTTTTCACGTCTGCACGTTTTTCTCTAACCGCTAACGTTTCCCATGGGACTCTATATTTAGTTCTACATTTTGTTGGCATACAATTTGCTGCTGCCTCAAGGTGTGCGTGAACGAAATTCTCATATTCGTTGTTTAGGGTACCTTTTTCTGTCTTCTCCAGTAGTGTCTCGAATCTGTTTCTCAATTCTAATACATATCCGTCACAAACATCTCTGTTGTTAAGAAGGGACCAGTCATAGTGTTTGGTGGTCGCTGTTCCTGTGGCGTTTTTTCGTAGGCTTAGTCGTATTTTTGCCATGACAATTCGTTGATCGGAGGACGCACCCTCGAAAGAGGAGTATGTCTCGAAATTAATTGCGCTATTTTTCCATTTCTTGTTTATTTAGACGTAGTCTATCTGTGCTTTATTATTGTTCGCGTGTGTGTAGGTCCATAATTTTCCCTCCCTTTTTTGATAGTTTGTATTGAGGCATGTTAATATATTTTACTTTTCAGAAATATAGATATAAATCTGTCTTTAGAATGACTCCTAGACACAGTCAAATCTTCGTAGACGGATCTTCCGTGTTAATGTAAAGGAGTAAAGATTGCCATTTCCGAATTTCTGGTAGAGTGAATTGTGTCATGGTACATATTTCCTCATTGTCCGTGCCCAAGTGACTCTAGTTTGTTGCACAGTAGACAAAACCTGAAACAAATACTGTGGTTGCGATAAATTAAGTATTTTAAATGGCAACAATTTAGCCATCGAATCTTGTACACATACATAAGCACACATATCTTTATATATATATATATATATATATATATATATATATATATATATATATCTTTATATATATCTTTAAATATATATATATATATAACATATGGATGACATCAAGATGGTTCGTAGATGCAAAGACCAACTCAAAAACAGGAAAGCTTTTCTAACCAATTATATACAAGAAAAAAAAATCATACCTACCAGCATGACCAACCATCTTCGTCCCTCCCAACTTCTCCGGATTACATACGTCTATACATTGAAACTTCAATTCGTGATTTAAAATTTTCCGATGCACATACATTTGAAAAAGCCAGACTTATAGAATTTTAATGTCGTCGAAAACAAGGAATAATTCGAAACATTTCTCGATTAACAAACGTAATTTAAATTTATATACAATATTTCTAATAAGTCAAATGACGTAATTTAAAACTACAAACGCTAATTCATTAATCAAACGGCCAACTTTTTCTTGTTGTACAAATTTTTCCTTGGTTTTTATATTTTACAATTTTTACACGTCCATCGTTGATTTAACATCACTAATATCATCCTTAATAGTTCCGATGATGGTTCATTAAAACGCTATCGTGTCGACTTAGCTTTACAATAAATCTCTCCTTTTACTTGGATTACTTTGTTATCAATTTTTCTTTACAAATTGTCGGATTACAATCCATTATTTACCCCCATATATATATATATATATATATATATATATAGTCTTATATCAGCAAAACCTTTGTATGACGCAATTATTTTTAATTAGACAATTCTTTGTACATATAATGTCTATCCATTTTGTAAGATGAAAAGTTGAGGCGTCATTGTCGAATGACAATCTATTTAAGTAATTCCAATAACATTACGGATTGAGAAAGATTATTTTTCAGATAAGATCGATAGCAAAAATTATGTAGGTTTTCTAGAAACACATTTTTCATATTAGTAAAACTTTAAAAAAATAAAATTCAAATTACTCTATATATCTTTATGTATATCTATAAGAGTAATGTTTAGTCACGTCTTAATGATGTAATTCTAAGAAATGTTTTTTAGAGAAATATTTTAAGGGTTTTCAATCCGCATCTGGTGCCCTGTACTTGTGGTCGTATGTTAGTGCTAAATATTACAGTTCTATTTTACAAATAAAATTCCTTCAGTGATTTTTATCATTAAGGGTTTTCAGATTATTGTCTTCATCTTTATTGTTATTTCCACAAGGTTTCGGCTGATATGTCCCCCGGCCTTCTACAGATGTTTTTCGAACTCGGGAACCTACACAGAATTTCGAACTACGTCCTATATTGAATCCACAAGGGTCGCCTTTTCTGATTCCGTTTGCCATAACCGGGTGTAAGTGTTCTTGTATTGTTACTTGCCTGCAGTCAGGATTGAACCTACAACCACCAGATGATTGTCTCCTTACACGCTTATAGAACTGACGCCTATAACCGTTACGCTATGTGTCCTGCTAGACATTGCGTAACGGTTATACGCGCTGGTTCTGTTACTTGCCTGCAGTCAAGATTGGACCTGCAACCGCCAAATGATTGTCTCCTTAGAAGCTTAGAGAAGAGGCGATCCCCATGGATTCAAAAAAGGATGTAGTTCGAAGTTCCGTGTAGGTTCCCGAGTTTGACCAACACCTGAAGAAGGCCGGGCGACTTTTCGGCCGAAACCTTGTGGAAATAACAATAAAGATGACGATAATAGTCGGAAAAACCTTAATGAAAAATATCCTCAAGTTTCGTCTCAGAAATTAAGTCAACTAATTCTTTTAGCTTCTTAACAAACGACAAAATTTAGGACAACAGTAACTGCAGTAATAAGCTAGACATAACAAACAATTACGCCAGCTCGCACGTGTTTATATATAGGTAGTGTGTGTGTGCGTGTGTGTGTGTGTGTGTGTGCGTATGTTTGTGTGTGTGAAAGAGAAAAATAAAATTATAAAGTGATGTTCGATTCCTCTACCATGACAGAGAATTTGCAACAAAAATATTGGATTAAATTCGTGCTAGTATTAACTCATTTAGTTCAATCAAAACTATATCAGGTTAGAGGCATATGAAAAAAGATACGATATTTGCAAACCCACTCTCGGGCAGGCATATACACATATACATACTTTCACACACACACACACACACACACACACACACACACACACACATATATATATATATATATAAGGGAGAGAGAGTGAGTGAGAGAGAGAGAGAGAGAGTGAGTGAGTGAGAGAGTGATATGTTCAAGCTTCAATACTCATTCTATCAAATATGTACACATAATCAAAATCATTAATAATATTAAGATAAAAAAGTGAAGTATTCTTTTGAAAAACACTACTAAAAACATTATCATTTTGGGATAATTCAAATATGATCTATGAAATAAATTATTATTAATCAAATTACGACGAATTTATAGACATCTTACATCCTATTAAATCTTACACTGAAAACAAGAATTACGCGATTATCGATTAATAATTTGCAAATAATTGAATGATTGGGATTTCATTAATTTTTGATTATTATATTCTATACGCAACAGCTGAAAAAGACAATTGTTGTTCGGCCAAAACTTCATTAGATAATGACGTTCGGGTCAGGCATAGCTTCAGGGTCAAAGCATCATAACCACTAAATCAGAGTACCTCAGTAAGACTTATGATACCTCCAAACATTAATTTTCATGAGATTGTAGAAACGGCAGATCAAGATGATCCTTTGTTGAATTCACAACTTTTCCGCAATGGTGTAAAATTTGAATTAACTGAAAAGATAACATGACATTACACTGAACGTGCCGGTAATTTGAATTTCCATGAAATTTATGTTGAAATCAGTGTGCAAGATGACTATGATGAATCATTGATTCTGGGATATTAATTTCAATTATGTGAAGAGATGTTAACGCCAATAAAATATTGAGACAGCTTTCTACGTATTTCAAGTTTAAATGACTAATTTTGAAACTGCTCAATCCCTCCGATGAATAAAGGGATCTTGTATACTGCAGAAAACACATGATTTTTGATCCCTTAAATCAATTTGATACATACATACATACATACATGATTTAATATTTATGTGTGTGTATGTGTGAATGTGTGTTTATATGTATTCTCCGTATGAAGTGGATAAATAAATCTCGAATATGTATCTTAATAAGTGATTGATTGATTTGTTTTAATGGCACGTGAAACCATCCTTTTTTTATTTGATGCTAAGTAGTAAGGGAATCATGTTCATTTTACTTTCATATTTTGATTTTGCATAGTTGTTTCCTTCAGAGGGTTTTCTGCACACAGTCCTGTCAAATACTCATAGTTTTTACTCAGACCTATTTAACCCATATGTAGGTTCCTAACATTTGCAACCAATCTGGGTCAGAGATGACCCGGGATTAATGGTGAAAAAGTACAATTCCACACTGCCCAGATCTTAAGAACTCAACATTAGATTCATACCTAGGGCTTATCCTTTACTAGAGCGTATCTTACCCACCACTTGAGTGAATGTAGTCAGTGCATTCTGATCGTTTTTTAGAAGTGTTTTTTAAAAGCGATTTTATCGACGATTTTTTGAACGCCTTTTTTTGGTAGCTGTGAAATACATAGATGTAGAAAAAGAAACTTAAGTTTTATTTATTTCAATTTTTTCCATTCATTATGGGAATTTTGACCGAAATGTATGAACGAAAATGCCATGACAAAGTAAAGAGATAATATTAAAGATATTATTGAACAAAATATGTGTTTTTGTTATTAGCATATCGATGTCTGAATGTGTACATACAAAACAATTATATATATATATAAATATATATATATATATATATATAATTGTCCAGTATATTAAATATTTCTTAGAAAAATCGTAATCCAGAGTCAGCTGCTGTGAAATCAATAGTTAAACAGCTTTATAATAGCGTTCAACTTCGTGGGAAGCAAATCATTCTTATGTTTTTCATGTTCCCGTGACATACTGTAAACAATTTTTATAGATAATAAAGAATAATTTCGCTTTGTAACCAGGTACACTCACAGTTTTTCAATGTCAGCTATATTGAAGATAGTTTTAAAAGATTAACTATATCTTTTTCCAGTAAAATTCGCTTCAGATTATGCGAAAGACAGATTTAACGAAAAGAGAAAATCAGCTTGTTGTATAATTATACCCTACCATTAAAAGCATATTGAAAATTAGATATTCACCCTTGAGAAACAATGAATTTATCAGGAGTAAAAATATTCTTAATTTATTGGATCGTGATAGATAAATCTAACCACAAATCTAAAACGTTAATCATTGTTCTAAAAATAAAAAAAAGATGAATATATTTATCTACGAATAGGAGTCACGGACAAAACCAAAATTTTGTATGTTTTCTTAGAAAGAGAAAACACCATCAATAGATGTAATCTATTTATCTATCTATCTATACGAGGTGCATACGATAAGTTTCCAGACTTTTTTCGTATGGGCATTTTTATTGATAGTGCACACGTGAAACTCTTGTCCCCTTCGAAATAATCTCCTCTGGCTGCAATGCACTTGTTGTACCATTCAGACAACTTCTGGAAGACCCCATGGAAGTCCTCTTGTATGAGCGTATCAATGATCTTCGTCACAGACTCTTTCATCTCCTTGATTGTTTCTTAACGACAGCCACTGAGCTTAGGGAATAACTAAAAGTCACAGGGATTAAGGTCTGAACTATAGGGAGGCTGAGGAACTGTCTTGATGCCTATCTCGGTCAAGTAGTCTGAGACAATGATGGAGTTGTGGACTGGTGTATTGTCCTGGTGGAAACGCCACGGACCCGATTTGAAGAGTGGTGGCCTCTTCCCTAGGAATCTCTTCCTGAACTCCCTTAAAACCTCTGCAGAGTAACTCTAACTTTAACCCTAACCCTGATCCTTTGTTCCATCGACTCTGGTGTATTGACTTCCTTACTCCTCCCACACCTCTCATCATCCCCCACAGACTCCCTGCCTTCCTTGAATCTCTTATGCAACTCAAAAGCTGATCCTCAATTCATGCAAGATGATCGAAAATCAGTCTGAAGCATTCCATACGTTTCTGTGGCATTTTTTCCAATTTTAAAATATAATTTTATTGCATATCGTTCTTCTAATGTGTCTTCATGTCCAGATTGCATTTTTGAAATTCACCAGATGTGACAATCAGGCTTTAGTAGGGTGTATTCCAATTCCTGCTGTAGCTGTTCAATTGAACCTAAAATCATGATTTTTTTTCAGTCGTCTCATAAGATGTATAGCAATAACATAGTGAATGTTCAAGAGTCTGCGACAATTTTAAATGCCTATACAAAAATGTCTGGAAACTTATTTAAGGGACCACGTGAATATATATATATGTGTGTGTATGTGTGTGTGTGTGTACGCACACATCCCCTCAAAAATGTAATGGTCAGCATTTGTAACTATTTATGTTTAACCGAGTAAACGATTTTATATTTACGCAGGCACATTTATAAGTCCGAGACTTGATTATATAATCATTTATTTTGCAAATATTTTAAAAGAAATTCTAACATCATCTCCATCTTCGTCGATCCACTTAAGACTACGTTTTTTTTTCTTTTCATCATACAGATTGAAAAATTTACTGATTAGAATTCAACTCATATTGCTATGTCATATTACAAACCTTTTCACAAAAAATCGTCTATATATGTACAACGCTAACTCTCCTGCTGGTGTATGGTTAACAATCTAGACAAGCAAACCTTCACAAGTGAGTTTAACTTTCATAAGGTGACCCATTCATTCGGCCTTGTGCCACATCTAAGCAACAAGATTAGTAAATTACTACTCCAGAGCTATGTTAAACAGATCAAATAACTATAATTTATGGGCTGATATCATTAAAAGGGTAAAAGTGAAACGCTTTTGTATTGCATTTTTCAGTTATTTAATTTTTTTTCATCACCTCGCTATTTTTGCTGGTTTTATCCACGACCTTCTTCTGTTAAGTTCAAATAAATATCTCTTATCTATTATCAGGTGGTTTGTTTATTTGTTTGTTGGTTGGTTGGTTTTTACATCTATCGAGCAAGGGTTCATTATCTTGTGTGGCATGGAACAAAAACCATATCTATAAGGGTTAACTTGTGAGAAGTAAAAAAAAAAATTATTATGGCAATAACATTTATTATTCAGCATTTATTCTGCCCAGCATTACCATAAAAAATGTTATTTCTTAATCCTCATTTGTGTGACCTGGAGGCTAAGCAAACAAATAATTTTCGAATTTACCTGAATTTCTACGAAAGATTAATGTTAACACAACAAATTATGATAAAATTTTGCTTTTCTTATTTCAATATTTAATTTCTTTTTGACTTTTCATCAATTTTAGGTTAAAAATTTTGTTTCTTTATCAAATTATAATAACATTTGCCTGTTCTTATTTCAATATTTATTTACTTTTTGATTTTTTATTACTATCTTACTTAGGTTAAAAATTTGTCAATTTCAGCTGTCGAAATGATAATGATTTTATAAATTTTATTTTGTTTGTTACCATTTTCTTTGATGAAATTCTATCTCATAATTTTAACATATATAATAGTCAGCTGAAAGAAAATGGCTCGTCTGAAAAATAGATGCCTTTGTTATGATGGTAAACCTCATCCGGTTCAGACACTTCAGTTTTTAAGCACCATTGCTATTACTAGCAGAACCGAAGTGGTAGCACTTGTTAGAATCACATTTGTACAATAAATAAATCTTGCCCAGTCGACTTGGGCTGCAGAATACACCGACTACATCTCTACAGAGGGATAAGACTTCCCCAACGAGCGTCCAGGTGAGTTTCCAGTACTCCCAGGTCCACTCTGGCCCGAACTGGTAGCATTTGATAGGGTCAAATCTAACTAAACTGCTCACTTACGCTAAACCGAATTGTTTGAAATGGAACTGTTTATATGTAAAAAACTGGATTTAGCATTAAATAACCAAGAATGGTTGATGTGCCATAAACCAAACCAAACCAAACCAATCAACTAATCTGTTTGAAATAATGTTGACAATGGCAATGAACTTTCATAATACAATTGTTACATATTTTCCTTTGACAGGCCGGTTATTTTGTGGATTTCAGCGTTTGCAACTGTGTCTGAAGTTTACAACCCCCAGGAGCGACCAGTCAGGTAGCAGTCAGCAGGATCAGACAGACAGAGCAAAGAGCACACCGTCTGGGCGCTAGCTCGGTGGAGAGGGGTGGCAGACGACCTCGGGTTGAGATGGGGCCATATATCAGTCTCCCATGAAAGAAACAGCAAGAAGCAAGGCTCTCTGGAAATATATCTCCATCTACTGTAAATCTGAAGATATAGTATCTTAATGGTTCGCTGTCTCTCCGACTCTCTCTTTCTCTCTCACGTAACAATTTCGCCACAGTTTTGAAAATAAAAAGAGCGAGTATAGTTTTATGAAGTATTTACTAATTTAAAATAATTGAGGTGATAAACTTCTGAAGTATACAGAACTAGAGATCGTAATTGTTAAACTGACTTCGGCATAAAATTACTTAACAAGGATCAACATGCCACAAATATAACCAACCAACCAACCAACCAACCTAAATTACATTATTATAAAGCACGTAAGATGGAGATTTTAGACCACGTTGACTATTTTTCTGTTTCTCCTTACATTTCATAACCAATCGTTGTCCTCCATCCACGTTTTTATCTGGGTTTCAGGTCATTAGAGCCAAATGAGTAGAGTGTTTGCCAATGGTCCGGGTAACAGGGGTTCAATCCCAGGTAGAGTCATAACAAAGTCTCAAAAATGGTACTTGATGTCGCCTTGTTTAACTTTCAATATTATTAGGTAAGGATCAAGGATAAAATGTAACTATCCAGGAAATGGATTAGCGCCCACCCCTACACCTCGGTGTAGTAGCTACTGAAAAGGGAGTCTTCGGGTTACCCTCGACGAAGGTCGCCAACTTTGCTTCCACCTAATTTTAATATTTTTTACATGATGAAGAACAATCTTAATGACCAGATATGATACAAGATGAATTCATAGATTTAAACTGCATATCATCCCCTAAATGAAAATTTTACTTTTTAGCACTTAAAGAATCGCATTCCATGTCAATTCATACGTATATTTTTATATGTTGTTGTCTTTTCATTTTTTAAACACGGTTCTACCGAACTGGAATTATTTTTAAACATATCTTTTTGATCCATTTAAATATGGCCCTCCACCCTTTTCACTTATCTAGAAGTTGATCTTCACCATCAAATGCAGTTTAGTGTCTTACCCAGGGCAATACTTTTTAAGAGAGTCTTACCCTTCTACTGGGATTATAGTCAGAGTATTCGAAGCTGTAGCGACTGGGCAATGTATGGGAAATAGTAGAATGAAACGGGAGAAATGCTCTGATAAATACTATGACGTGATAAGTAGTATGAATACATAAAAGAACAATAAAATGCTTCTTCATCTTTGCAAAATCAGATAAGACAACTTTGGTTCATGAATGATTCTAGATCTGTTTATGTTAAGAGATATCAGTTTCAAAGACAAAATCGTTTCAACAAATTGAAAGCCTATGCGTGTCATTCAGCGAATAAAGAAGAAAGAAAAGAGACAAACAGGATCAATTCTCTTCTTGATAAACGAAAGTACACTTTCAAAAGGAGTTATATTTAAGCTATGGAAATGAAACCTTCCGTAAAGGATCCAAGCTAATTAAATAAACGCTTAGATGTGCGTTTCGTGGATACACGCTCAATTGAATGCTTGCATAAGCATCTACCCGTATCGGGTAGCCTCCATAAAACAGCAGGTTAATGATCCATTTTGCAATAATTAAATTTAAAATGAGGAATTGTAATCAAATTTGCCATCAAGAGAAAAGGAAAAGATTGCAAGAAAATTGAATTTGCTGTTCGTTAAAGCAAACAATTAGGGAAAAATGAAATTAGAATGAGGGAAATATAAATAAATGCGGCATTAGATAGATAGATAGATAGATATGAATACACTGGGATAAATATTAACTGTTTGAGAGAGATATTAAAATGTATTTATCCAACCCCTCTGCTGCGTGCAGGATGCAACACAAGATCAATTTTTAATTAGAGTAAAGTTGGGTTGAATTTTCCTTCTGCGAGAGTAGTTGTCTAACAAGGGCTAAACAACCCAAAGATTTTCAAGGTTAAATAACCCTCTGATATCTCAATGTGTGTACAGATATATTTAGGAAAAAACATTATCAACGATATTTATTTGAAACAGGCTCAAATACTAAAATAAAAAAAAAACACAAAACAGATCGAGATATATATATATATATATATATATATATATAAGTAAGCCGACCGCTGTCGATGGCGATCCGATTGCTTCCATTTCAATAGCTATTACACTGAGGTGTGGGATAGGGACCGACTCCTTTCAGTGGTTTGCTCCACCCACCCTTGATCCATACCTTCTGATGATAAGTTTAAAGCAAGGAGACATCAAGTATCATATTTAAGTTTAGATATGAATCGACCTGAGATGGAACCCCGGACTCTTGGAGCATTAGCGGACGTTTTACCTGTTAAAGCGATACATATATATATATATATATATATATATATATATATATATATATATATATATATATTGTCATCCACAGACAGAGTGTTTCGTTGTATCACGACTCGTCAGTGAGGCTATACACTTAGGGCGCTTCAAACTGGCATTTAAACCCGACCAAATTTACGTTAGACTTACTATCATACCGCTCAGCCTTCACTCAACAAACGTCAGCGCGGTAATTATGAGGCATTAATGTCGAAGCTTTTACTTGTTTACATTTTGCCTTACTGGATATTAGAATGTTCAATTCATTCGAAGAACTTTGCATTATGTGAGTGGCAGCAGTTAATTCCTTTGCCAGAGTGCTCAACCCCCGGTGGGGGAGCTTTTATATATATATATATATATATATATATATATATATATATATAATGAATCAGGTAATTTTTTAAAGCCAGTTTTTTCAGAATTGTTTTCAATTGGTTTAAACATTTTTGGTTGGGGCGCAGGTTCTTTTACAGCAAAGATCATTTCAATCTTGCAAAAAGTTTGTGTTCTGGCTATTCAAAATGGTGCTGGCAAAACAGAAAGAGTGTTCAAGGCTTGAACAGAGATCTTTCATCAAATTTTTAATTGCTGAGAAGTGCAAACCAAGGGATATTTATAGGAGAATGTGTGATTTGTAGGAGAAGCATGTTTTTGAAAAAAAAAAAAAAACTTTACTAATGTGTTAAACATGCGTTTGTCATCACGAGCCTGATTCTAAAAGACAGTCCATGGGGTGGAAACGCACTGAATTTCTTGGAAAGAAAAGATTCCGATTACAGCAGCCATTAAAGAAGGTCATACGGATAGTCTTCTGGGACATGAAAGGACCTATCACTATTGATTTCCTTGAAAAATCTGAAAGAGTAAAATGCTTCCAATTGCCAAATCCTGAGACAATTTACTAAATGGCACTCAGACGTATATATATATATATATATATATATGTGTGTGTGTGTGTGTGTGTGTGTGACAATATATACGTTCCCCCACGGGGTTGAGCACTCTGGCAAAGGAATTTAAGGCTGCCATTCACATAAAGCAAAGCTCTTTGAATGAACTGAGCACTCTAGTATCCGGTAAGGCAAAAATGTAAACAAACGAAAGCGACTACATAATGCCTTAAAATTCCCGAGCTGACGTGTTTCGCTTGTTGGCTGAACGGTATGATACTAAGTATAACATAAATTTGGGTGGATTTCAATCCCTGCTTGAAGCGTCCTACGTGTCTAGCCACACTGAAAAGTTGTGTTACAACGAAACAGTCTGTCTGTGGATGACCGCACGGCTGCGGGTGATTATTTTTTTAATCTCTATTAAAATCAAAAAATGTCAAGTAGGCTTATTTTCACGCTTTCTTTCCGAGTACAACATCAAAATCTTTTATGTAAACATTCAGCAACAGCTATTGTACACACAAACACACACGCATACGTGTTCACACACGTCTACACCCCCCACACAATATATATATATATATATATATATATATATATATATATATAAGGGAAGAATATGTTAGTTTTATTAATACATTAAATATTAATGAAGTGTACAATATCAGAGAACATTAAAAAATATACAAGGAAACACACATAAATTCACACACACACACACACATATATATATATATATATATATGTATATATATATATATTGAAAATTTCAGTCATAGTTGTTATTTACTTTGAACAGAATTTCCGATGAGATCTGTGGTATGAGGAATCAGTGAATATCAAACTCACTAGCAATGGTCTGCGAGGCGAGCTAGTAAACCATTACATTACACAAAATTGTAGAGTCATATAAACAGAGGCATAAAAATATATATTCAAAATTCTTTTAATATAGTTATAAAAATAGAGCGATATGAGATGATTGAAATAGCGTAATATATCAAAATATAATGAAATACATAAACACCTGAATCGATTGGTATAAGTAGTGGTATTCAATCTTTTCTCTTTTGTCCATGCTCCCTTTTGACCATATTTTAGAATCTCATTCCTTCCCGATTCTAAGATTATCTATCTCAAAAAAGAGACATTGCAGAAAAAAAAATCAATATTCTAACAGTCTGAATTTCCAAACAATTCCCTATTGAAACCCTAGAATTCCTCCCGGATAGGAATTCACGTCACTAGTTAAAAACTATTTATAAAAAAGATAAATCAATTTTTATGAGTTAGGCAACCCCGCTCCACACAATATGCCGGTCTCTCTCTCTCTCTCTCTCTCTCTCTCTCTCTCTCTCTCTCTCTCTCTCTCTTTCTCTTTCTCTCTCTCTCTCTCTCTCTTCATATATATATATATATATATATATTATAAGGTTTTGGGGTATAAGTATATAAACTGACAGATATTATCAGATCTATAAACTCTAACAAAATTATATATATATATGTGTGTGTGTGTGTGTGTGTGTGTGTGTGTGTGTGTGTGTGTGTGTGTGTGTGTGTGAGAGAGAGAGAGAGAGTGTGTATGTGTATCTATATATATATGTATGTAATCCGATAAAAAATTAAATAGATGAAACTTACGTTGTTTTTTCAATATCTATAGTTGCTTCTTAAATACTCATTCTCTGAGTATCAAATTATTTCTAGAGGTTCCACAGAGTTACCATTTTTTATGAGCTACAACAAGAATCGAATATAAACCGTAGATAAAATCGCTTTTTTTAACATTTAAAAAACGTTTAAAAACTAAGAATTGTCATATGATTTTCTTGTATTGCTGCCAATTTCACGATGGTAACTCGATGATCAGACATTTGTGCGAATGATATTTGTTTTACTTATCTATAAACACTGACTTTGATTGCCACACCCACCATCCACTTGAGAAGGGTGGTAATACAAACAGTGTTTTCAAAAACATAAATATAAATTCATATAATTTATTTAGCCATCATTTAAACAATGAAGACAATTCTGAAAATTAGATTAGTATGGTCTTCTGTTGGTCTAGCGTGATGAGAATGCAAATTAATTTATAAATTATTGTAAACGCAACAATTTAGGCAGAGCATAGCAATTTTTAAGTTCTTATTCTTAACAATAATTTCTAATGAGGTCGATCAATTTTATTCCTTATTTTTGATTAATGTATTCCTCATTTTATGAGTATTTATTTGTTGAGGAAGTGGATATTTTTTGGAAACCAGGAGGTAAAACGACTGTAAGGGAGACATTTATTAGACTACTTTATATGCATCATTGACATGATAAATTGAAATACTGCTAAGATATACATGTTTATGTCAAAATTATGGTTTAAAATATTACGTTGGCCCACAAAAGCATTACCTTTGCTAATCATTTTAAAATCACTGTGATATTCATTAGTTTTTTTTTTGTTTTTTTTTCAAGTTTCAAGAAGTTTTGCCGATGTATCTTTCGTTTATTGCTTGCAGGCAGTTATGTAAATACCTTCTACGGCTTTGATATCATTTTTCTTCTTAATTTTTTTGTTTGTTTTTACTGCGGAGTAATTGAATAAACTCATAATTCTTCTGAAGGTGTATTTTTCTTTATTGATGTCATCTTAGATTTCTTTTGAATTACTGATTGCTCATATTCCGCATCTAGTTTTTGTTTTATTACTTATAATCTAAATTAGTTCCTTTTTGCTTATTTTTTTTTGTGTTCATTTCTTTTAGCAATGAATATAAATTCCTTCGATAATTTGGAGTTTTAAATTCTTTCTCAGTGAAATTTTCTTTTTTGGGGCGGAGTCTTGTATAAAAACATATAATGATTCCAGATGATTTTTGTGTTGTGACACGTCCGTTTTATTCGTGCAATTATTTATTTTCGATGCCAAACTATATTATTTTGAATTAATAACACATCTCAGCCTAGTCGACTGGGGATGTAGAATACAAGGGTTCTGAATATGACACTAAATAATCTGAAGGTGAGGCTCCAGTTAGGCTGAAGATTTGGGGAATGCAGAGTATTTTGCTATCGCTCCCAGCTTCACTTTGCCCGGAGTGGTGTGGTAGCACCTGATAGGGTGTTATCTATAAACCAAACTATTTAACATTTAAACTGAGTGCAAACAAATTACTTACGCTAAATTGAATTGTTAGAAATAGAACTGTTTGATGATGTAACTGTGCGTATCTAAAACGTGTATACAAATCATATTTATATATATATATATATATATATGTGTGTGTGTGTGTGTGTGTGTGTGTGTGTGTGTGTGTGTGTGTGTGCGTGCGTGTATTTGCGTGTGTGTGTGTGCGTGCGTGCGTGCGTGCGTGTGTGTGTGTGTGTGTGTGTGTGTAAAGCAGGATTTAGCATTAAATAACAAACAATAGTTGATATGCCATAAAACCAAACCAAACCAAATTAATCAAATAACTGATTTGAAAAAGTAATATCTTATCTGGTTCTTTTTTCAATATAAATTTAATCGAAGGATCTACTTTGTCTAATTTTATGACAACATTGAGTAGACTAATTTTGCATGGATATTTGATGTAGTTCAAGATTTCATGAATAGTACTTTAAATTAGACTCTCTTCTAAGAATTCTATTCAACAGAAAAAACATACAAGATCAGAACTTAGAGGAAAGCCAACACACAGGCATATTTCTTCTGTGAAAAATTATTAAGAAAATTGAAAAAGCATTGGTTTGTTAGTAGTTGACATATTTCTATGAAAGTCTTGGTCGTTAAATTAGATGTTGAATTACCATAGGCAGTTTTCGAAGAGCGATCAAGATTTGCAGCCAACGAGGCCCCACACTTAAATTCCATCTGGGATTTGTTTGTTCGCTGTTATTTTTTTAGTTTCCCAACTAAATATTCATTGAATGCGGCATACTAAAAGATAGAAAATAAATAAAATTGACCATTAGAAAAAAAAAAGAGAAAAAAATCTGTCCTTAGTCAACATAAATCATCATGCCTTTATCTCTTTTAATATAGATCAGATTTTGGTATTAAATCAAATTGCTTCTGATGACGCAAGACTTCGAGCAAAACATGTCAATCTGATGTTTCATACTGTCTTTTCCTTCCTGATTTAGTTGGATTTCATTCCCAATATCAATTTGAATTATGACCGGTCAGATTAATAGAGCGACAGCGTTTAAGTAATTATATAAACTGATAAAAAGGAATTTTTAGGCTGTTGGTTGTTTGGGTTTTAGGACATATCAACCTTTGTAGGTTATTTAACGCCAAATCTGTTTATATACAATTTAACAGATTTATTTTATACAATTTCGTTTAGCATGACTGCACAATTTAATTTTCAAAAACATTTCGATTTCAAGCTCGTCAGTTTAGCCAAACATTTCTAATTCAAACCAATAAGTTTAGTATCGGTATCGTTTTTTTTTTTTTTTTGTCCTCGCACAGTTAAATGAATTTTTCCTATTTTTGTCCGAAATGGGTTTGGTTTCTTAGTTTATTGGCATATAATACTTGAAGACGAAAAGTACTTTTATTATTTAACCTAAATCTGGATGAGATAATGGGTTCATACTTTCTCCAAGGATATTAGTCCGAGAGTGAACGTTATAGTGTGGCTGGAGTTCGAACTCACAGTCGCAGTCTAACTTTGACGACTAAGAAAGTCCAATGATGCTAAATGACTTAGATTTAAACTGAATTAAATCAACATGAACTGACTGATACGTATAGGTTGGTTGGCAAGTGTAAACAGATGACAAGAACTTTGAACACTCATCTCTCTATACATATTTCACTCTTTCTCTCTTCATATATATATATATATATATATATATATATATATATATATATATATATATAGAGAGAGAGAGAGAGAGAGAGAAGGAGAGAAGAGAGAGAAGCAGACTGCGATATTGTCTTAAGCATTTCAACAGTAGGTGATGTATCCCGTCTATTTCCTGGAACCGACAATGTTCTCAATAATTTTCGTTCATTAGGTTCACAAATTCAAACATTTTTTAATCGTTGAATTCATTTCATGTTTCTAACAACCAAATCTACATCCGGGAAGGAAATAGTAATAATGCATATTCGGATTAGTGTCTCACTATACAACTCTTTCATTAACAAAGAATTTGTTTTCATGAGTATGTCGGGTATTTTACAATTGATTTACTTCATTATAATGGTTTGTTGTTCAATAGCAGTCTATTCATCAGATAAAGTAAACGCACATCTCTCTTTCTTATTTCAACTCAAATAAGGAATTATTTTTCTGATGAGACATTTCTTCAAATATCATCCTTGAGATGAATGTTCAGTTTAGGAAAGTCGTACAGCCTGGTTCGGATACGAAAGAGTTTCATAAATCGGTGTTATTCATAACCAATGTCCAAAAAGGTATAAAGACTACAGTAAAAAAGTTATTGAGATTTGGCAATGACATAAATAGACCAAGTTTAGACATATAGACTGCTATCTAGATGTCTATTATTTTATTAAAAGAAAAAAGAGGGTTTCTCACATTTTTTTTTTTAAATTTAATCTTTTTAAAATTTCGCACACATAAAGATGTAGGCTCGATACTTTTCGATTATACTCCGTATAGATTTTTCTTTTTTAGGCGGATGAGAAAGTTTCTTATAATTATCCTAAGTTCTTTCAATTGTCTGCTAAAATTGCGAAATTCGCACTGTTTTTAAAATGACTTAATCATGCCTTTAATTTCAATTTAATTATTAGTTTACGTTTCTAAAAGTCAATTGCTTTATAAAAAGAAGTTTTCAATTTATCTGAAAAGATTCTTGTTCATGAATTTATCCAGATCCTGCATTGATGAAATTCTAATATCTAACGATATCCTTACTCATTTAAATTGGTCATTATGTACTTTAATAGATCAGTATTCATTTAAATCGATCAATATACACTTTAATCAATTATTACCCCTCTAGATCGCTCATTATGCCCTTTAATCGGCCATTATTCGTCGAAATCGATCATTATGTTTTTTAATACATCCTAATCGATTTAAATCGTTTATTACGCACTTTAATCAATCTTTAACCGTTTAAATCATTTATTATATACTTTAATCGATCTTTGCACATTCAAATCGATCATTATTTACTTTAATCTACCCATAACTATCTAATTCTATCATTAGACAACTTAATTGATCCTTACTCATTTAAATCAACCATCATGCTTTTCATTAATTCTCATTTATTTAAATCGACCATTATGCACTTTACTCGATCATTTCTCGGTTAAATCATTCATTAACTTTTAATACGATCATTACGCACTGTTATCAAGCACTATCGCTTTAAACCGGTCAATACGCATTTTAATCAACCCTTGTTCATTTAAATCGATCATTATATACTTTAATCGATTCTTACCAATTCAAATTGATCATTATATACTTTAATCGATCCTTACCCATTTAAATTGATCCTTATTCATTTTAATCATCTTGAAAATTTTTTTTCCGCCACAATAGGGTTTGCAAACTTCCGTTATCTACATTATACATTTGATGATGATTTAATTATTGGGTTGTTCATTTAATTTTTTTTATCCCTTTCTGCATTCCACCCCATCGGCAAGACTTAGAATACACGATTGCATCCCCTGCAGTGATGCCAGACCACCACTCACCAAATGGATGTGGGAAGTTTAATACTAAATTTTCTCTGTTCGTGAGGTTACTGTTCAGGAGCATTAGACAATACGTGTGTGTCGTCATCACTCGTAGGTTCACTTTGTCCACGAGGATATCCCACCTGTGGGTCAAATAGATCTGTTTAGACAATATCCATATAAGATCTCACTTTCTGAAACTATATAATTGTGGGCAGACAAATGATAATTGTTCAAATGGAATATTTACTTTAAAACATTATATCTTCAAAAAAATGACTTCAGCATTAAATAATTCAACAGATGTTGACATGCCGTTAACCAAACCCACAAATGAGCCAAATTGATTCGTTTCAAAATTATTGTGAAAGTGAGATTTCAAAAAATGATTGCAATGAAATTTTGCAAATGTAAATAGTTATTAATATTGCTAAATATAAACAAATGAAAAAAAAAATTAGCAAACGTATTTTCCTGCTTTTGAGAAAGTTTATCAGTGCATAATTTATTGGTGTGCTAGTTAACATTCTAATCATTTGCACAGTTCAAATTGAGGTAGTGTTCATACCCAATTGAGTCAATGTTTTGTAATATTTCAGAGTTAAAATGCAGCATTCAATCTTCTTCCAACATACGACATTTGCTGTAATACGGTGTTCTGTCTGTCTCTTTGCCATCTTTACCATACTATATAGCTTGTTTTAATTTACTTCAACATTTATTATTATTATTATTATTATTATTATTATTATTATTATTATTCCCTGCGTTTTATGTTTTCTCCTCACTGGGGGAAAACCGTCAAAATGGCTAAATTACACGTTTATTTTCGCTGTTTTTTCTCTTTCCTTTATCACATTTTTTCTCTCAATCAATAAAAATGGTTCTTTCTTCCAATCCCCGAATGGCCTTTATACTTCAGTGCAGCTCCTCTTTCATTCTGCTCCGATGAAAAACTGTTGAAGATGCTGTATTGAAAATAGTGATTAAAAAATTCATAGAATATAAGAAAATTTATCGAAATTGCCAGGCTGTAAAAAAAAAAAATGGCCGAAAAAAGAGGGGAAAAACATAAAGCATTGGTTCCATTTAGAATATGTGGGAATTCTTTTTCTTAAAAATATAAGCCGAAATCATGAATCTTACACGTATAGGTTGCTGGTTATTCATATACTAATACAACAATTCTTTCACTAAAGAGCATGTGCTCTATTTGAGCTCTAAAGAAATTTTTTATGGTGAGGGCACTAGAATATCAACCGTAAGGTTTTTAACTGCTGTAAGTTACGTAGTGAAACTCAAAACTATTAGTTTAAGAAATCACATAAACTCATGACGTAATTGAGATATGAGTATTTATGGCCGGGCGACACAGCGAAGTCTTATTTTACCTAAGAGTGTTTTGGTACGGCTTGTTCGGAATAGCAGAGATCATTGTTCTGCTGAACGATTCTCCTGTCATTCTAGATGATGTGTCATGATGAGGTGCATAGAAATTTCATTAATGATAAGGTAGATTGTAGGCAATAATGTACCATCCACATGATTGTTTGCACTCGGTGTTTTCAAGGACAACAAAACCCCCAAAAGACATTAACTCATTCGACATAGGTACCATGTCTTCCAGACAAATAATTGTCGAGTAATGGGTTCGATCCCCATTAAACACGCTGTTCTTACAGTCTTGTGCTTGTGAATCTCTAGCAGGACCGTGAATTCGATTCTGAAATTATCTACGTAAATAATTCCTACTCTGTTTGACATATCCTACAGTGCATACTAGCGTTATCGCTTCAAAAGGAGTAAGACTAACACCTATCCTACCACATACCTTAATCAGAAATAAGCAAGATACTTTCAATTAGGTGAACCTTTATTGAGAAAACGGGCACCCAAAGGACAAACTCGTGGCAATGGACATTGATTATTATGGGTACTACTACTACTACTAGCTCGTATCAATGCCACGCTTTACGTAACGGTTATCGCTGTACTTTGTGCAATCAGCGAATCGAGTTCAAATCCTAAACCAGACCGTGTTTCACATCTTGCTAATTTCCTTGGAAAAGTCAGGAATCATCTGTTCTCTACAGGTAAATTGTAGGGCAGACCGGGTTTTTAGCTTTGGTTAGGCAACCGGTCTAGAAGAACATAAAACACTGATTTCAATCAACTTTTCTTCGCTTAAAAATTGACCTTGTGTCATATCCTGTCCATGGTGGAGAGGTTCTGTAAATAGATACAAAAAGACATATACAATAAGGTTGAGGTAATATATGTTGTAATAAAGTTCTTGATTCATCTCAGTTAAATCCATCAGCAATTTTTGCCATACTACCTATTCTGTTACTTCTTACTTGGCAGGAATACCAGTTCTCATCTTGCATCGATAAATCTTGGCCACACAATCGTTCATCTAATGATGTTCCCCTCCTAGGAAAATTGTCGTTTGTTATTCCGCTCAATTCGTACATTAGTCCAATTTACATTCTTACAGATTCCTGACACTTTGAATGTTCACGTTGTTTTAGGACAAATAACAAGCGAAAGCACGCACGCATGCGCTCACGTACATGAATGAATCATTTTTCTAAAATTGGAAAATTACTCAAATACTGGATAAAAGATTACGCCACGAAACGTAGGTTTTTTAAAATGCCAAGGAGAAACGTTGCGTCTTTAAGAATTAACGTTTCATGACGTCATATTTTTCGAATATTTTTCTCTCTCGTTCAAACTATTATTTTAAATTCATTATTCCCAACCTGAATATGACCTAAAATTCCTTCTACTGGAAATTTTCGTAATTTAATATCTTCGATAATTTTATTCATATTGGTCAAAATCCGCGGTTGTCTATAACTAATATTTATCAATATATTTTCTCATCCATTTATACGTATTTTTCTTTCCGTTTCATTCATTTTACAACATATCTCTATCTATATGTATATCCACACACACACACACACACACACACCACACACACACACACACACACACACACACACACACACACACACACACACACATATATATATATATATATATATATATATATATATATATATATAAACAAAATAATATACATTAGCATATATAAGTAAGTAAAGTTGGCAACCTTCGTCGAGGATGACGAGAAAGCTCCCTTTTCGATAGCTACTACACCAAGGTGTAGGGGATGACGCTACTCCTTCCTCTGGATATATATATATATATATACACACACACATATATATATATATATATATATATATATATATATATATATATATATATATATATAAAGCAGCATGCTTTTTTATTGCTTTTATTCATTTATAATATCATTTTTCCAATTTCTGCCTATTTTTCTCGTTTTTCATTTTTTACCACTTGGTTATTTATTTGTTTATCAATTTTTTCCTTTTATTTCATTATCGATTTTCTTCACGTATTTTTAAAATTAGATTTTTAAATGTTATTTTTGTTTAATCTTTTGGATTATTTGTTTCCAGGTAGCTTAAAAGAAATTTGTTTTAATATCCACATTTATAGAAATTTGTTTTAATGACTACATTTGGATATGTTCTCTGATTGCTTCCTTTGGAGTTTGCTCTTTGGTTATAGTTATTTTATCTTCAAGGAAAAGGTTAAAGCATTTTATGTTATTTTTGTAAGCAAGCACTATTTTTCTTACATTCCAGGATATCTCTGAAGTGTTTTCGTTTGATTTTTTGAGCTTCCAAACATGCCTTGAAAATATTGTGCTGTTTTCGTATTTCTTATTGTTAAATGATGTTTTGTGTGTAATTCCTCTGTTTCCCGGCACTTTCTGTCACGTTTATATATTTTTCTGTATTTTCTTTAGATCTTATAGTAGCTTAGTATACAACGTCTTTTTTTGTTGACAATTTCCGCTTGGAGGATATTCGTGTTTTATTTTACAATTGCAGGAGTCTCTTTTTTGAGGGTTGGTTTTGATGCATTATATAGTTCCTTTTGGTATTTCTTTTATTATTTGTAGTTGGTTATCAGAGTAATTGTTACTGAGTTTTTGTGTACACCAGTTGAAAATTTCGTTTATTTTATTAAACGTCGGGGGGAAATTGTTTGTTTAAAATTTTTAAGAATGTTCTTCGTACGTTTGTTCTTACGTTTTCATTGTATGGTAGATAATAAACAATTCCCAAGTGAACTCTGCTAAAAATGACCCACAACTTAGACCAGCCTACCCACCCAAGTACACACCATATAATAGCAAAGCAACGTATAAAAAAGACTCCCAAAAAACACTTGGCCTGATGAACGCATATGGAAGAAAATGACAGTTACAAAACACCGTTAACACCGTGTCTACCCATATTAACTTTATATATATATATGTATATATATATATATATATATATATATATATATATATATATATATATATATATATATATATATATGCAGATGAGGATAAACACTCATTTCAAATCTATTTAATTATTCAAACATTCGCTGATACAAAAATTGTGTCTAAACAAAATCAAAACAACCAATGAAAACAAAATACACTACAAAAAACCAGCTACTATTCAATTCAAACTGACACTGAAGTGAAAATAAAATCAAAAACATGACTTGCTGCACACAAGTATATGAAGAGATACCTAAAAAGAAATGTGTGAACCTGTTCATATATATATATATATATATATATATATATATATATATATATATATATATATATATATATATATATATATAATCTCTAAAAAAAAGCAGCAGGTGGAAAAGTACATATTTTTATGCAATATACAATTCTGGTATATTCCCGTTTCGTAACTCTAAGTGTAAGTTAACAATTATCGAAAAAAAAATCTCTTAAAGTGTTTCAAGTTTTCGGCATAACCGTTGATCTTTAAAATCCCGTCCATTTCTACTTGCACCTGTAGAAGAATCACCTCTAACAAAGCATCAGCGAATAGAACAAGAAAGAGGTTATCATGCTCGGCTGAATCAATAGAAGATGAAAAAGAATGAGAAATCCAGCAAAATTTATGGTTCAAAATGAAAAATGACTGATATGAAATATTTTGTAATAACATGGAAGACATCGATGGATTCTGTATCAAATGATTTTTTTTCACTGAAAATGGAAATCGACTGGAACAGAACAGTTAATCAAAGGGGGTATTGCTGCTATTATAAATGAATGGGAAAATATCAATGACATTGACAGCAGTAATAATGAGTTTCTCAAAATTAAAATAAGAGGAGGAGAAAGAAGAGGAGGAAGAGAAAAGGACAAAGAAAATGTGTAGAGATTCGAAAAGAAGAAGAAGAAGAAGAAGAAGAAGAAGAAGAAGAAGAAGAAGAAGAAGAAGAAGAAGAAGAAGAAGAAGAAGAAGATTGTAATTAGAAAATCGAGAGGAGAAATAAGTCCAAGTATTAGAAAAACTCAAATGAATGAAAAAAAAAAAAGAATCATTAATTCAAAATATTCTGTTCCACTCATAAAATTCAAATTAATAGAATTTGTCAAAAAATCAATTTAAAATGTCCAGAAGATAAAAAAAAATAACATTTGGTAATTAATATTCATTTTAATATATATAATATCTATTAGATATAAAATCTCAAATTTTCCTACGAATTTTTGAAATAACAATTTACAGGTAGGCAACAAAGTAGAGTAATTAATAATATCATGTATATATATATATATATATATATATATATATATATATATATATGTATTTGTGTGTGTGTGTGTGTGTGTGTGTGTGTGTGTGTGTGTGTGTGTGTGTGTGTGTGTGGTGTGTGCATAATAAAAAAGTACACGGCAGATGACAGCACTGAACCTTTATCCATCTTTCTCAATGGGAGAATCCAATATATAAATATGCATATATATATATATATATATATATATATATATATATATATATAGATAGATATATATTAAGAATATATATATATATATATATATATATATATATATATATATATATATATATATATATAACGTGGTTCATTCAGCAAGTTTCCAGACTTTTTTGTACAGGTATTTAAAATTGTCGTAGACTCATGAAAATTCACAATGTTATTGCTATACATGTTATGAGATGACTGACCAACCTTTATGATTTCAAGTTCAAATGAACAGCTACAGCAGGAATAGGAATACACCCTACAAAAGCCTGATTGTCACAGATGGTGATGTGACGTGGTATGCAACCGAGAGGAAAAGGGAGGTCATTTCCCCTTCCCTACGGTGTTTGAATCAACAGACCCCAAGGACTGAGCTCAAAAGCAATCAGAATGAAGGTCAAAATCTACCCGCATTCCATGACCTATAATCGGCTGGACAAAGAAGGGATTGCAGTTCACTCGATTATCGTAACCGGATGGAATGGTGGGAGAAGGAAAAAGCCAAATGATTAGCCCTTAGTCCAAAGGCCATCTTTTTTTTTAGTTGAAGTTTGGTAAAGAAAGTTTAGTTTGAGGACAGAAGTCGGCAGATAAAGACGTCGGTTTACATCCCAAACTCCTGGGGGTCCCTAGCCCGCAGAAAGAATGTTTAGTTCTGGACAGACATTGGCAAGAGATAGACTTCAATTTAACCAATCTCCAGTAAAATGATTGGAACAAAATCTTTGGACAGAAGTCAGCAGAAAGGGCTAACTTTCAGCCAGTTTCTGGAGAATGCCACTCGCCCGTAAAAGAAAGGAACCTAAGAACTAGCCTTGTCAAAGTACAACTTAAACTGTTTTTTTTCCTTCTGCCCTTCCTAAATATTGGAATTATATGTACTCAGAAAAGAAAAAAAAAGAGAAACTGAAAGGACTCGGTTTCGTCAACCATAAATGAGTGAATGGACTTAGATACTTTCTCAAGTAAAAGAAAGGAAAGAAAAAAAAAAAAGAAAGAAAGAAAAAAGGAGAAAGAAGAAAAGACTGTTGAGCGAGATCTTTGTATTTGACACTGCTTGCTTGCTTAACATAGCCGATAGTTAAAAAGGCAAGGAAAAAGAAAAAGGAACTGTTTCTTAAATCTTATAATTATTTGTTTGGTCGCCACTTATTAAAACCTTGTTATATTTTAAATGCACCCTTGTGTTAAAATCTATTGGTTGTGTTGTTTATCGAACGAGTCTCCTTCTTTTGAACATATCTTTTTCAGCTTTGCATCGCCTACATTAATTCTCGCTAAATGGAGTTGTGTACTGGTGCATTCACCTTTAAAAATTATAAGGGAATTTTTGGAAATTTGACTACAGTGAAAAATATTTTGTTTTAACCTAGCAGTCCATGCTTTCCGTTATCCAAGGGGGTAGAAAACATAGGTCTTGGTAGGGTATGTGAAAGTGAATTGAAAATCCCCTCGCCAGCGTCGGAGATCAGTCTAGCCCCAAATTAACCCCCATATTATTTGCCAGTTACCATATGCCCGAAATAGGAGTCTTGACTAGGACTTAATTTGCGGAGGGGCAAATGCCAGACTACTCCCGACGTCACATGTATATAAAATGAACTCTCCTCCTGAGATAATTATTTATATAGCGTCACAGTGAATTTCAAAAATACAATCTGGATGTTTGGACACTTTAGATGAACGATATGCAATAAAATTATGTTTTAAACTTGGAAAAAATGCTACAAAACGTATGGAATGCTTCTGACTGCTTTTAGAGCATCTAGCATGAATCAAACATCAGTTTTTGAGTGGCAGAAGAGATTCAAGGAAGACAGGGACTCTCTGACGGATGATGAGAGATGTGGGAGGAGTAAGGAAGTCAATACACTAGAGTTGATTGGCCAAAGAGTTAAGGTTAGGGTTACTGTGTGGAGGTTTTAAGGGAGTTCAGGAAGAGATTCCGTCGGAAGAGGCCAGTACTCTTCAAATGGGTTCAGTGGCATTTCCACCAGGACAATGCACCAGTCCACAACTCCATCCTTGTCACAGATTATATCTCCAAGATGGGCAACAAGACAGTTCCTCATCTCCCTATATTTCAGACCTTGCAACCTGTGACTTTTGGCTATTACCTAAGATAAGAGCCTATCATTATGAGACAATTTTGGAGATGAAAGAGGATGTGACGAAGTTCAATGACACACTCACACAGGATGACTTCCATGGGGCCTTTCTGAAGTTGTTGGAACGGTACAACAAGTGCATTGCAGGCGGAGGAGATTACTTCGAATGGGACTAGAGTTTCACGTGTGTACTATCAATGAAAGTGTCCATACGAAAAAAGTCTGGAAACTTATTTAATGATCATCGTATATATATATATATATATATAGAGAGAGAGAGAGAGACACACACACAGAGACGCAGTCACACACACATACACACACACACACACACACACACACACACACATATATATATATATATATACATATAAACGTATATATATATGTGTCTGTGTATATATATATATATATATATATGAATATTGAAAGAATTTCTTCATCAATATATCATGAATTTTACATCCCTGCGAAGGAATTGTTTTTCTATTTTCTTTATGAATTAGCCTAGTACATAATCTGTGCCTAATAGTTTTGAGTCAGTGTCTTTGGTTATTCTTTGAGCAATAATTAAGTCCTCAAGAAGTGTTTAATAAATTTGTCCACATAAAAAAAAAACATTTTTCGAATTGTTTGTCTCATTATAATGCATAATGTAATCATCTCAGCATAGAATTAAACACAAACAAATGAACTAAAACAAATAGCATTAACATATATAATTACAGTATTCAAAAGAAAAAAAAATAATAAGATCGATATCTTTGGAAATAGCTGAAGAAAAAATCTAGAACAGTTCGATTTTCCCTCGTAATTAAGAAAGATGAAATGAATATGCGCTAATAAGCTATTTTAAATAAGAGAAATGTTGAATATAGTTAAGATAAATTTTTAAAAGAAATTAAAAATGCATCGACTGCGATGTGTAAGGTGACACTCTCCCCCACGTTTTATCAATTGCGGGAGACCGTAATGAATGAGTCTGAGTATTGAATGAGTTTGGGTATTGAATGAATTTGCGTATTGAGCAACTGTCATTTTCACATTGACAAAACTAGAGTGACAGTATTGGAGCTTTTATCCATCAGTGCAAAAACTTAGGTAAAATGATAGATATGCGTATTGGTGCTGGTGTGTCTCTGTTCGTATCTATGTGAATAGACATTGCATATTTATATGCATATAAAATCGGGTGCGGGCATATTTATATGAATGCGTGTGGATACCGGCGAGGTATATATATATATATATATAAGCAGATATAGATAGATAGATAGATATGTGTATGATAGTATCAAAGGGATGAGTAAAGAAGTTAGTGGGGTCGGTTAATAAATTAGGATAGGACTTTCCCCAGGAGAATGAAAAGTTTACGTTTTAATGTCCGTAACTAACTGAAGTCTTCGGCACAAATAAGTTTTAGAGTTCAAACGACAAGTATATGATTATCTACAGGTCTAAACTGGGATGTCACGTCTCTATATTGAAGGCGCTTCTGGTGGTGTAAAGGCGCCTCTGGTGGTGTAATGGTTAGCAAGCTGGACTAGCAAACCTACACGAGTGAGTTCGAGTCTCATTGGGTGCCCCTTTCATATGGCCTTGTGCCACATCTAAGCAAAAAGATTAGTAAATAACCACGTCTCTATATTGAAGCGAGGTAAATAGAGCAATGAGAGTTTGCTTCTGAGTTAGTTGACAGAAGCAGATTGCCAGGAACAGTTACGGTTCGTAAAGGCATTAGCGGTAGGCTGTTAGATACAGAACATGTAGAAAACTGCTGGGTGCTTAAATCCGAATTACGGGATGTCCTCGTGGTGTAATGGTTGAATCACCGGGCTGAACAAATGAAGTAAGTGAGTTCCAAATCCATGTGCGCTCTTACGTTCACTTTCGGACAAATACCTTTGTGTGAAAGGTATGAACCCCCTTTTTGCTATCAGTTAAATCGTACCACTACCGTCCTTCTCGAAGGATAGATTTGGCATGAAATAGCCCAAGAATTTTGATATGCCATTAAATGAACAAATAATAAATTCAAATTGCGAAATAAAAAACCTTTCGGCTATGTACTTCGTATTTGATCTTCTTTTGCTACTTAAAGCTAAACTGTGACTTATAGCTGTTCAAACCAAACATTCTACCGATTAATCTTACCTAAAAGTAAAACAATACGCAGGTTAAACTTGGTAAGTTGCTGGCCATATCGATAGATTTCTTTTTTGGCAAAAAATTGATTCGCCGCAGTTTATCATCTCACTCTAGTTCGGGTGTGAATCTCTTCGATTTCGGGCTCTTCATAAACATAAAATGAACATGGTTTGGTGGTTGGTTGTGTTTTATGCCATATCAAAACTTTTACGTTATTTAATGCCAATTCCTGTTTATACATATATATTGAATATATGATTTGTAAACGATAGTTTGATGGTAACAATTTTTAAACGAGCCAGATCTCATTTGTTCGCATACAGTAAAATAGTTGCATGTATTGCTATATAACACTAATAATTTTATTTGCACATAGTTTTATGGTTTCATATTTTACTATCGCTAATGATTCTAGGCAATATGGTTTCAAGTATATTAAATGATTAATCAGTTCTATATAGCCTATAGATCGGACCCTAAGACGTACTACCATTTCGGATCAGAGTATACCTTTAGGTAATGGCAATGAAGAGATAGTCTTCATTGTCAAAAAATCTAGAAGTGCAGCCACACCATAACATAGTTTAGAGTTATA
>OY757930.1:59993330-60025830 GCA_963585895.1 Sepioteuthis lessoniana
CCATCTATCTATCGGATTTTGATTGTATACTGCGTTGCAGTGTCGGAGCAGTATGTCGTCGAATTGTCTGGTCTTCCATACTTCCGGGGGAATTTCGTCCAGCCCTGCAGCTTTCCTATTTTTAATTTTTCTGAGAACCGAGTCGAGTTCTTCTTGTGTGAACGGTCCAAGTTTAATGTCTAATCGTTTGCTAATTATTCTGGTGATTGGTTCATGTGTTATTTTCGGTGGGTTTCCAAGTAAGTTTTCGAAGTGCTGTTTCCACAGTTTTATTCTTTCTTGTTGGTTTGCTGCTTTAAGTTTTGCTTTGGCTGTGTTCTTTCTTCTGCTCACTTCGTTTATTGTTTGCCAGGCAATTCTAGATTGTCTATCTTCCACCGAGTCTCTAATCTTATCTGATTTTGAATGTATTCTGTCTGTTCCTTTATATATATGCCTGCTAATTGATATTGTGCCGTTTTTAGTTTTAAGGCATTTGTGTTTGTTGGGTTTTTTCGATAGTTTTTGGAGGCTGTTTTCACTAGTGCACGTTTTTCTCTCACCGCTAAAGTTTCCCATGGGACTCTATATTTAGTTTTAAGTTTTGTTGGAATGTATTTTGCTGCTGCCTCGGGGTGTGCATTGACGAAATTTTCGTATTCGTCGTTTGGTGTACTTTTTTCCGTCTTTTCTTGTAGTGTTTCGAATCAGTTTCTTAATTCTAATACGTATTTATCTCTTACATCTTTGTTGTTTAATAGGGCCCAGTCATAGTGTTTGGTGGTCGCTGTTCGTTTGGCGTTTTTTCGTAGGCTTAACCGTATTTTCGCCGTGACTATTCGGTGATCGGTGGACACACCCTCAAAAGAGGAGTATGCCTCGCAGTTCAATGCACTATTCTTCCATTTCTTGTTTATAAGGACGTAGTCTATCTGTGCTTTAGTATTGTTTGCGTACGTGTATGTCCATAGTTTGCCCTCTCTTTTTTGGTAGTTTGTATTGAGGCATGCTAATCTATTTTCTATCATGAAATCTGTTAGATGTTGCCCATTTATATTTGACGTGTTGTGGAGGCTGTATTTGTTGTTTCGGTTTTTCCCGATTTGTGCATTCATGTCTCCGCCAATGACTAACATGTTGTGTTTCGGGATGCTACGCACTAATGAGGATAACTCATCGTAGAAGGTGACTATTTCATTTTCTTCACTAACATTGGTGGGGCTGTAGCATGAGACGATTGTTGCTCTGGGGTTTCCGTTGAATGTAGCTGCCATCATTCTAGGTTGTATTTTCTCAACGCTATTAAGCGTTTTTAGTGCTCTAGGTCCTATAAGCAATCCTACCCCTCCTACTGCGGCGTTGACAGAGTTTTTCCATGTGGATACAGTGGCGAGCGACCAGCCATTGCCAGTTTCGTGATATTTGATATCTTCTGTGTGCGTGTATCTGTGTTCTTGTATGCATATTATGTCTATCTTATGTTCTTCGGCCGATGCGATTAGCCCTGGGAGTTGTCCTATTCTATTTAAGGTTCTTACGTTAAATGTGGCTATTTGTAGTGTTTGCTTGCATTTTAGTAGTTTTGATTACAATGCCCTACTACGAAACCGAATAGAACCCAAAATCGACAACATACTTAGAAAAAACCAAAATGGCTTCCGAAGAAATAGATCTACGACCTCACAAATATTAACCATCCGCAGAATCCTTGAAGGTGTACGGGCAAAGAACCTACAAGAAACATTAATATTTGTCAACTTTACCAAGGCTTTCGACTCCATTCACAGAGGAAAGATGGAACAAATCCTACTAGCGTACGGCATACCTAAAGAAACCGTAGCGGCAATAACGATTCTCTATAGAAACACTAAAGTAAAAGTACGATCACCGGATGGAGACACAGAATACTTCGACATTGTAGCAGGAGTACTACAAGGGGACACGCTGGCTCCGTACCTCTTTATCATTTGTCTAGACTACGTACTTAGAACATCGATTGACAAAATCAAAGAGAATGGCTTCGAACTGACGAAGAAAAGAAGCAGAAGATACCCCGCAACAACAATTACCGACGTCGACTACGCCGATGACATAGCGATACTGGCAAATACACCTGACCAAGCCGAAACACTTCTGCATAGTTTGGAACGAGCAGCAGCAAGCACAGGCCTCCATGTTAATGCACACAAAACGGAATATATGTGCTATAACCAAACGGGGGACATCTCCACTCTAGAAGGAACCCCTCTTAAACTAGTAGACAAATTCACGTACCTAGGAAGCAGCGTCGAATCAACCGAAAAGGACATCGAAACGAGGTTAACGAAAGCATGGACAGCTATCAATAGGCTATCGACTATATGGAAATCAGACCTAACCGATAAAATGAAACGCAGTTTCTTCCAGGCAGCGGTCACATCGATACTGCTATATGGATGCACTACATGGACGCTAACAAAACGGATGGAGAAGAAACTAGATGGCAATTACACAAGAATGCTGCGTGCAATCCTGAACAAGTCCTGGCAGCAACACCCCACAAGACACCAACTGTACGGCCACCTACCCCCTATCACGAAAACTATTCAAGTTAGACGAACCAGACATGCAGGACATTGCTGGAGAAGCAGAGATGAACTCATAAGAGATGTACTCTTATGGATCCCCACACATGGCCGCGCAAAAGCAGGACGACCAGCACGAACGTACATTCAGCAGCTATGTGAGGATACAGGTTGTTGTCCTGAAGACCTACCTAGGGCGATGAACGATTGGGAGGAGTGGCGAGAGAGGGTCAGGGATATCCGTGCTGCCAGCACGATATAATGATGATTAACTAAATAACATAAACATTAACAAGCATAGACAAGTAGATAGATAGATAGATAGATAGATAAATACGTAATTATATGGATTTTTGTTTATAAATTTTGGTTGCATACCATAAATTCGAAACAGAAGGCTAACTGGGGAAGTGGAATGTTTAATAACTCTCTCATCTTTTTTGTTTCATTTAGTGACTTACACGCCCTGATGAAAGCCTAAAAACCGGAATGATTAATGTTGGCAAATATTATACAATTAAAATCATTCTCCGAAGATATTTTATATTTTCATCTCTCTACATTTACATATTATTAGATCTATTCCCATTTTTTCCAGATATCTCGTTTTTTTTAAACAACAAACAAATTTATGGATGGTTTCAAAGTGATCCGAAAATATAAATATCTACTGATCTTTGCACATTCTATACGAAGCAGTGAAATCTTTTTAACCAACAGCATATATCGGAAGGTCATACCGATCCGCACATCTAACGATCTCAAATCTTCCCACCACATTTTTATAGAACGTATATATATATATATATATATATATATATATATATATATATATATGAGTGTGTGAGTGTTTGTGCGTGCATGTATGTATGTATGTATGTATGTATCTATCTATCTATCTAGCTAGCTAGCTAGGTTTTTCTGCTTTAGTATGTACGCAGTATTTGTATGCAGAAGTTTCGGTTCGCTTTAGATCACTATAATTAAGCAAAGATGATCATTTTTAGTTGTCAAATGAGTAAACAACTCATAATGACAGGTTCTATCTTCACCCAAATATCGGAGACCAAGACGAAGCAAATATTAAAAAAAACGCTATTTATGTTGTCCGCTCCCACCGGTGATCGTTTGGAAAATTTAGCCACCCACCAAGAGCAGATTATCCATTAGTTTTATTGGTTCTGATCTTTTTTGCTGATTGGTTGATATATTCATTTTATCGTCATGCCAACCTGTCTAAATTAATTTTCTTTTATGGATCTATTGGTTTGGTTTCTTTGTTTTTAATGGCATATCAACCTTCATAGGTTATTTAATATCATAGCTATCTTTGTAGAAGGACAATAATTAGAGTATGTAACCCATAGCTTGGGAGAAGTGGGGGTCATAACTTTCCCCAAAAGTTCAAAAGTGAACCAAATAGTGCGACTGGATTTCGAACCCGCTTACGTAAAAGTCTCACTGTAACATTTTATTTATTATGCCATGGGAAATCATATTTACATTTTTGTTGTTTTTGCTTAAGAGTTCCCCCCCGCGTTTATATTGAATCCAAAAAATTCTTAAAATGAAATATTTGATATATAGATGGAACCGAACTAGTTTTGGTCAGAATGTTCCTGAGTGTAATGGCAATGAAAGATTATAACAAACTCCTTAGATCACCAGAAATGGAACCTCACCATCAGATGAAGTTTAATGTCATACCCTGAAACCCCCTTTCTAGAGGCCTTACGCCTCTGTAGCGGATACGGTTAGTAATCTAATCCCCGTGAAAATGACATTGTTCGTTTTTGTATTCTATCAGTTCAATTTATTTAGTGGGGCAGATATCAGACTATATGGACATGAAGAATTTATTTATTTGATCCCCTGTATGGTTTGAGAACAATTAAATATCTTTAGCTTTGTGCACACTGCATTTTTTGTAACTTTTTATGCGATATTCTAGTTGTATTTCGATGTTGCAGTTCTGCACATTAACCGCTACATCACAAGAATTCCTCTTTTCAAACACTTACATTATATCGCCAAACATCTTATATTAGAAGACATTTGAATTCCTTCGTTTCTACAATTTTCAAAAGAGAAATCACAAAACGAATAGTCAATAAATTAGACAAGTGAGAATAATCATTTTCATTTATCTTAAAATCATTTTCAACATTCACGTATCTATAACCATGTAGAAATACTCAAGATTTTTTCGTGAAAGACAAATATCCTACGAGTGAAAATTTTCTTACTTTTTCTCAATCTATCATTATTCCTCGATAAATCACTTAAAATCTGACATTCCTCGGTTCCTTGAATTGGGAAAACATATATATATATATAAGTATATAAAGATTTTAAATAATGTTGAAAATTTATTGTAATTGAAGAGCTTACTTTTTCAATTCAATAAAATGCATTAAGAGAACCTGAAAGAGTCAAATCAATTTAGGTGTTAAACAATTGTTTTATGCAAAGGTATAGAACTGCTTCCATTCGCTGCAGCCTATAACAAGTACAAAGGAACATACTGACAATCTTAAAATCAATTAAATATCAAAAACTGAAATGAGTTTGCGAAGTAGTCAATGCTGATGTAAGGTTATTCTTTTTCACCTTACTTTGCAAATGCTGATGACATATTTTGGCACATGATGGAAAAGATGGTTTGAATTCTAAGCTTCAGAACAAAATTAAAACAAAGAAAATACGACTGAAGCAGAGATATGTCATGTTAGTCGGGCTTAAAATATACTACTCCTAGGTCTTCTCTGATCCAGAGAGATAGTAGTTGACAGTGTCCCACAGATTAAATAGATCTGCTTTGAAAATCATTTGTATTAGATAGGAATACTTGAAAGCAAATAATCAAGTGCGAAACACTCCAAAGAAACAGCACAAAAACGTAAATATAAGTGTATAATATGCGCAAGTCCCTAACATCAAGGCATAAAATAACCTAAATGGGTTGGCATACCGTTAAAATGAATATATCAATTAAGCAGAGGTATATTCTTTTAGTAAAGAACTGTTATATATCGATGATGAATTCAATCACATTTATTTGGGTTTAATCCAACTAATTGGTTTAATAAATTGTAGCATTTTTAGATATATCTTACACATTGCAGTTAAATCTCACTAAGAATGGTTCAACATGTTATACATTGATCCCGCTTTCTCTTGAGATTTTGAAAATCAGTAATTTTATTTATTATTTCTTTACATTACAATGAAATAGGAATGAACACGTTCATTGTGCATTTAGCATAGTATTAATACTTTTGGGAAAGGCATGATACCAAATATTTTCTTCTAAGCAATGAGAAAATTGTAGGGCAGACTCAGTCCGATTCCATTCTAAAAAAAGGGATCTTGTTTTGCTTCCAGTTCCTGATGGCAGAATTGGATAAATACGCACAATGTAATTGAATAACTTTTAACGATAATATTTTATACTATCTGGCGTACTTGTCTGCACCGAGAACGATAGAAGATAGTATTGAACAATGTTGAACAACTATCAAAACTATTTTGTTTGAAGACGTTATCATGGGGACCTACAAAGCATTTAGACAAATATCTAACTACTTATTAGAGGTAAATATCAAAGGTTTCAAATGACTTGAAAACATTCTGTATCATCTCACTAAATATTCTAAGAAATCGTTTTACATTAGTTGCGATCTAAATTTATGAAGTTAATATTGATCAGTCAAAAATGTAATAGTTTTTCCTAAGAAATACGAGGACCATTAAATAAGTTCCCAGACTTTTTTAGTATGGGCACTTTTATTGATAGTACACACATGAAACTCTAGTCCCCTTCGAAGTAATCTCCTCCAGCTGCAATGCTCTTGTTGTACCGTTCCAACAACTTTTAGAAGGCCCCATGGAAGTCCTCCTGTGTGAGCATGTCAATGACCTTCGTGACAGCCTTATTCATCTCCTCAATTGTCTCATAACGACAGTCTCTGAACTTAGGGAATAACCAAAAGTCACAGGGAGCAAGCTCTGGACTATAGGGAGGCTGAGGAACTGTCTTGATGCCCATCTGGTGTATTGTCCAGGTGGAAATGCCACTGATCCGATTTGAAGAGTGCTGGCTCTTCCCTAGGAATCTCTTCTTGAACTCCCTTAAAACTTCAACATAGTAACCCTAACCCTAAACCTTTGGCCAATCAACTCTGGTCTGTTGACTTCCTTACTCCTCCCACACCTCTCATCATCCCTCACAGACTCCCTGCCTTCCTTTAATCTCTTATGCCACTCGAAAACTGATACTCAATTCATGCAAGATGCTCCAAAAGCAGTCAGAAGCATTCCATACGTTTCTGTGGAATTTTTTCCGAGTTTAAAAAAGAATTTTATTGCATATCGTTCTTCTAAAGTGTCCTCACATCCCGATTGCATTTTTAAAATTCACCAGCTGTGACAGTTAGGATTTAGTAAGATGTATTCCAATTCCTGCTATAGCTGTTCATTTGAATCTGAAATCATAAAAATTAGTCAGTTATCTCATTACATGTATAGCAATAACATACCGAATTCTCCAGAGTCTACGACAATTTTTCAATGCCTGTTACGTCGGGGGCAGTCTGGCACTTTACCCTCCGCAAATTAAGTACTAGTCAAGGCTCCTGTTTCGGGCATAAGGTAACTTGCAAATAATGTGGGGGTTAATTTGGAGCTAGACTCATCTCGACGCTGGCGAGGGGGATTCCAATTTCACTTTCACATACCCCATCAAGTCCTTCGTTTTCGTACCCCCTCGGATAACGGAAAGCATGGACTTCTAGGTTAAAGCAAAATATATTTCACTGTAGTCAAATTTCCAAAAATTCCGTTCGAAGGTTTTAGGGTGAATAAGACATTTAGCGAGAATAAATGAAAGCGATGCGAAGCTGAAAAAGATATGTGTAAAAGAAGGCAACTCGATTCATAAACAACATAATCAATAGATTTCAACACAAAGGAGCATTTAAGATGTAACAAAGCTTTAATAAGCGACGACCAAACAAAGAATTATGAGATTTAAGAAACAGTTCCTTTTTTCTTTTCTCCTTTCCTTTTAAACTATCGGATTTGTTAAGCCAGCAGGCAGTGTTAAACACAAAGGTCTCTCTCGACAAAGGACTGTCGAGAGAGACTTTTTTTCCTTTTTTCTGTGCTTTCTTTTTTCTTTTCTTTCTACTACTTGAGAAAGTATCTAAGTCCACTCATTCATTTACGGTTGATGAAACAAATCTTTTCAGTCTCTTTCTTTCTTTTTGTAAATATATATACATATATATATATAATTTCCAATATTTAGGAAGGGTAGAAGGAAAAGCAGTTTAAGTTGTACTTATCTTTTCGAAGGCTAGTTCTCAGGTTCCTTTCTCTTACGGGCGAGTGGCATTTCTCTAGAATCTGGCTGAAGGCGCCTATCTTCTGTCCAAAGATTCTGTTCTACACTTTTCCAGAGCTTGGCTAACTTGGCGTCCATCTCTTGCCAATGTCTGTCCAGAACTAAAGGTTCTTTTTGCTGGCGAGCAAACCCGGAGTTTTGGGCTATAAATCAGCACATCTTTTCGCGCCGAATTCTGTCCTAAAACTAAAGTTCCTTTTCCAAATTTCCTATGACGAAAAGGTATTATTTATTTTTGGCGCTAAAGGCTTTGGCCAATCATTTGCCTTTCTCTTCTTCCTCTATTTTCCTCCGGTCGGGCTACTACCATGACCTACATTCCCTTCTCTATCCAACCGATTATAGGTCATGGAGTGCTGGTAGCTTTTGTTTGACCTTCATTCTGACTGCTTTAGTGATCATTCCTTGGGGTTTGTTAGTTCAAACACTGAAGATAGGGGAATTGATCTTCCCTTTTCCTCTTTCGGTGGCATACCACATCACATGCATGTACAAAAAAGTCTGGAAACTTACTGAATGCCCCACTAATTTTTTGAAGGAAGTGGGACAAATATGATTGATCGACTTCAAGAATTTTTTCAGCATTGTAGAGTTTCCTGGAGTTTCCCAAAGAAAAGTTGAGGAGAAAGTGACGAATAGGTCGTCATTTCTTCTCTTAATCAAGTGGAAAAAGCTGACAGGTGGTTACAAAACATCCAACTCAGGTTAATTTTTCAGTCGTTACAAATTTTTAGCTGAATATTAACTCCTCATAACGTACCGACATTTATTTATAAGTGTAATCATAATCATTTTCCATATCCCATTGCCTTTTTTAATTGCGCGCTTTTATTTGTCTTTAATTATTAGTTAACAGAATTATGAATGCAAGTATTACTATCTATTAAAAATAATTTTCCCATGATTTTATTGTTTAGAGTAATCCTAATCCCTGTATTTCATACTTCACATGACACTCTCTTTTTTTTAAATTCTTTTTCGATCATCTGAACATGTTAACGAAGCTTCCATGGATTATCAGTTATTGACCGTGGCAAACATAATTACTTCTGGCTTTGACGGCGCCATTAAACTTAGTGCCTACCTCATGCAAGATAAAAAAAAAAGATGATACCTGTGTGTTTCCTGTTGAAAGCGATTTACTGCAAATAGTTAACGCTGAGAGGCAAACAGCAGATTGAAGACTTGTAAAGTCAGATAAATTGGTAGTACGACTGTTTACCAAGTTTACCCGAGAACGGAAAATATCCTCAGCACAAATGAATCGTGTTTTTCATTGATATGACCGAGTGAACTGATCACACAAGAAAATAAATTGAAAGGAAGAAAAAGTTTTTTTTTGTTTTTTTCTGTGGGGTTTACGGAAATTTTAAAGAATCAAAATATTAGAAAAGCTAACAAAGTCAAATATCTATCTATCTATCTATCTATCTGTATCCGTCTAACACTCTATCGAGCGATCAAGTGTTCATCTCTCTCAATATGTATATATATATATATATTGAGAGAGATGAACACTCAATATATATATATACATATATATATATTAGTAGATCACAACACAGTATATTTCATTAATAATGTTCAAGGAAATTATAACGTAGTCACCGACGACTACGATGCTGGTGATTGCTTATTATCAGATGGAGAGAGAAAAACACAAAACTTGATTTCTCTTCGTTCAGTCTTTGAGACCATGGATGCAGGTGGAAATCGATGGCGTATAGAAAACGCGAAATAGCTTCTTCCTCGTCGTATTTTTGAATCGTTTATCATTCTCCTTTCCTGCAACCTTTTGTTTTCTCGTTACATAACTACCAATAGAGAAAGCTAGAATCCAAAAATCCGTCTTTTTATATTGGCGTTCAAAGAAGACAACACTCTCACTTCAGCTTCTATTGGGTGACACATTCCAGCCAGCAAACCCCCGCAACAACTTAGACAGTAGAGCACTGGTGATCTTAGCAAAACTAGGTCCGATGTGCTAGATGAAGCATATATCGTTACACAAAGTTAAGTCAATGAGATGTTGAACCCTGTTATCTTGCCAGTCTTCTGTTGCCTGGCATTTTAAATCACTTACTAATTCTCAGCCCGTTACTGTTGACTTATAGTGGTACAAAAGTAATTTCTCAATAAAACAAGGATATTAAAAATTGGTTCAATGATATTAGAATATGAATATCATTGAATGGTCGTCAAAAGCCTCTTGATTAACTTATAAATAGAATAAATATAGCTCAACTTCCATGAAATATCTTGAAAGAGATTAAAACGATAAAGATAAACTGAAGTGATAACACAATCTAGAATATTTTTTTGTAATTATTATTCAAACACACACACACACACACACACACACACACACACACACACACACACACACATATACACACACACACACAAATATATATATATATATATACAGAGGACCGACTTTTAATATTGAAATTTTCGACTTTGCCGTCTCCATTTCTCATGGCGCTAAGAACGTTGGGAAAGGTATGAAACCAATTATTCACATTCCAACCATGGGAGAATGATAGCGAAAACTTGGCTCTTTGTCCTTGGTACAGCAACTTATCTAAGAAAAGGAAATCACTAAATTCAAAGTTGTTAAACACCACTTAAAAATTGAACTCGTGTCACATCCTGTTCGTGGGGAGAGGTTGGCAAAATATATACATATATACCAATGTGTGTGGGAGGTATGCCTGAGTGTGTATATGTTTGTGAGTGTGTGTGTGTGTAAAAGTGTATCAATTTGTTTTTTTTTTGTGTTTGTACGTGTGCGTATATTCATGTATTTATATGTCTTTCTACAATATATATATATATATATATATATATACTGTGGACAAGACATAATCTAAAGCTACGTATATTTCAGCACCCATCCAACCTCAAGGAACTTTCGCGTGATATGTATTGGACAGCTTTAGAAATTTATTAGAGAATAATCAAGTTGGTGTGTCGATCTCGTCTGCCCAGGTATTGGTGAAACGAATCACGTTTCCACGCTCATGTTAATTATTAGTCGATCGAATCAAACGTAGGGACAGGGTGTAGCAGATGGTGGAAGTGATGAGGAGAAGGTAATGCATTTCAGCTTATTCCAATGCCATCCGGGTCTGTTATATTTTATGTCTCTCTTGTCGGATTTATCGGCTACGAAAAACGTCAGACACGTTATAGCGGGAAGCCGACTATTTTGTTCCCGTCTTCAACGAAGACAACAAATCAAAATTTCAAGCAATGAGAATCGAAACGCGTATTTTGAAGAGTAATAAATACGTTAATAACTGAGATCCTGGTGACTAAGATTCGCCCAGTTGGAAAAAAAAAAAACAAATGTAAATTTTATATTATTAAAAAAATTTATGTTTGTTCCAATCAAAGTTTTTTGTCTTTTAAAGAATGTTTAATGAAAATATTATTCGTAAATTAATTAAAAAAAATTAAAACAATAATTTTAGATTCTCCTGCATCTGCGTATTTTATTTATTTTGAGGCCAATTTTTTTTTCTCTGAAATATTTAGTTTCGAAATTTCAATAAGTTGTAGAATTTATTGTTCATAAATTTGAGATTTTAAAAATAAGCCTTATAGAATTAAAAAAAAATTACAATAATTTTTGGATTAGAATTTTGAAATTTTTCTTTAAAAATAACTTCAGTGTTAGATTTTGAATAATACACATTTCGTCCACTAAAGTTTCTTTGAGAAAATCCAGCAGATTAAAATAATATTATGATTTAGACTTTGAACAAAACGGTTTTTTTTTCAAAATAAGTTCACCGATTTGAAATTTTTTGAATGTGAAATACCCAACTTTTTAAAATACGTTTGCTCAAAGAAATGACATAAATTTTTAAAAATCATTTTACGCGTAACATTTCTTTTACAGAACTTTAAGTTTCAAAACAAGTTAACCTAGTTAAGTTATTTTTTTTTATTATAATAGAGAACATTTTGTTCAACATTCTTTAGAAAATAGACTGCTGAGATTTCATCATATAACAGATACACAAAAGTACTGCCATTTTTACAGTACTATGCTATTGTTTATATAAATATACACCAAGAAATCCACCTCTAGAAAGTTACACATTGAAGAAACTGAAAACAAGAGGCCCTTTTGGTTCTGAAAACAATAGAATTGTAGACATAGATTCGTTGATGAAAAATTAAGGTAGGGGTCGAAAATTATTAATGAGTTAGAACAAATAGACCCTTACAGATTTCGTTCTTCTCTTTTCGATTTTATGCAAGTGTGAGAAGCTTTCCTTATCAAAACCAACTCCCAGTGATCTTTTTGATAGAAATACTTGGGTATTTACTACATTTGTTAAAACTTTATGTTTATCTCTGTTATAAAAGTAGACTTTTTAAAAGAATTTTGCTTGATTGATAGAGTTTAACGATACGTCAACTTGTTTATTTTATGCCTAATGTTCAGGGAATCGTATTTATTGTGCATTCATATTAAAGCTATTTTTGTGGTCGTTTCTGGTGATTATTTTGGCACATGGTTCTATCGAATATGATTAATTTTTAAATAGATCTATTTGAAATATAAATGGAAGCCTAATAGTTTCTAACAATCCAGCCTATATTAGACCTCGGAGTTATTTGCGCACAGATATATGATATCAAATATTCAAATCTAATATATTTGGCTCTTAATTGTATGGTTTCATATAACTAATCTCCGAATGATATAAAACACATGTGTTCTGTGTGTACATCTGTGTGTCTATACACAGAATATCTTTAAAATCTAAAGAGAAAAGAAAGCAGATCAGGTGTCAAGTCAGCAGTCATAACAGCTGACTTGAGAAAGAAAGTAAGAAAGAAGGAAAGAAAAAAAAGAAAGAATCATGTGATTTTTAGCTTACTACATCGAAAGAGAAAAGAAGAGGAAGCAGACTAGGTGTCAAGTCCGCAATCGTAACAGAGAACTAAAACAAGAAAGAAAGAAAGAAACAAACAAACAAACAAAGGTGAGATGTGTGGTATTTTTAAATCATAAAGAAAGAAAGAAATGAAAGTAAAAAAGAAAGGAAGATCGAAGAAATTAAGTGATTTGTAGTTTCACAGCGTTGAAGATAATAGCGTAAGAAAGTAAAACAAGGAGAGATGTGTCCATGGAATGCTCTTAAAAGTTTGTTTAAACAGTCATGTGTCTGAGGAAAAATATATACCAAACTGGATAGTGTTCCACTTAGAAAGGAATTCAATATCATTTTTTTTTTTAGTTCAAAAAATTCTTTTTTTTTTAAAATGAAAAGAAGTTTCTTTGGGGTATTTTTGGGTCATTTTTTTTTTTTCGCTTCTAATGTGGATTTTTGTTCAGCATATTATCTGATACCTACTTATGGAATCACCAGTTTATTGGGGAAAAATATTGCAATTCTTTTGTTTTCCGTTCATGTAGTTATTTTGACATACACAGATATTTTATAAAAAAATCAACCGTCATTATTGACGGGTGTATTCTAGTAATATTAATATTAAGTAAATGATTATATCTTCAAGAACAATTCTTATTAGAAATAATCTAAAGTAATACGGAATCAGGTATTCCTACTGAATCTGAATCATTCTTAAACAGATCAATCTGACCCATATATTGGACCATAACAGGTACTTCCAACTTATATCTGAGTGGACATGGAATATATATCAATGAAGGAGTACTCCACACTCATAAGAGCACCATAATTAAACCTCATCTTCAGATGTATTTTACTGTGTTACACAGGGCACTGCTTTTTAGGTAGAAGTATTAAACACTTAGAGAGAATGCTGTCAGCATAATCTCAGCCCCACTAACTGAGCGAATAATAATTGTGATTGTAATTAAAACTGCACTCACCCGTTTCAATGAGTGGCGCAACATTATCTTCCTAGTTTGTTCACTTCTATTTTCAGTTATACCTGAATCCATACAAATTAGCAAATATAACAAACTTATTCGTCTAAGATTGAATGCACTTTAAAAGAAAATATTTTGGTAAATAAGTAGGTGTTCTAAAGTTCATCCAAACAATATACATTGGAAAGTTTAACAGTCTATTGGATAATCGAACTAATGTCAATAGAAACGTCATAACATCGAGCTTCCTTTTTTAACTGCACGTGATATGAGCGAATATTGATTCATTTCATAGCGATTGTCATAACGCTGAATCTTTGAAAATTGTCAGTCAATTTATTTATCAGACAGTAACATTGGGTATTTTTTTACAGATCAAAGTTTACAACATGTCGCGAAATCTATGAAAAAAAAGGACACGTTAAAAACAATGAAAAAACTAATCAACTTATTTGTTAAGTGCATTTAAATATATCCGGATATAAAATCAAATAAATATGTAAATCTATGCATGTAAGTAAATATATTTATTTATTAAAAAAATATGTAGGCTATATATGCCACGAGGGATAGGAACCCAAACGTGGAGTCTTGTAACTGTAGGAATAAGGAAGAATGCCCCCTAGGCGGACGCTGCACCACGAGGAATGTCGTATACCAAGCATGCATTTCTCCTATGGAACAGCAAAGGGACGGGGAGAGAGTCTATATAGGGATATCCGCGGGAAGCTGGAAGCAAAGATGGTACAGCCATAGACACTCATTTTCCAACCCGAAACTTAGGTACCAGACTGCTTTATCGAAATACTTCTGTGGCCTAAAGGATGAAGGGCTATCCCCACGAATTAAGTGGAAAATATTAAGGCACTCATCTGCCGCTAACAGCTTCAACGGTAGATGTAACCTATGCTTAGACGAAAAAATTAGCATAATTAATTTCAAGAATAGAAAACTTTTATTGAACAAAAGAAATGAGCTTGTCTTTAAGTGTAGTCATAGAGGAAAATTTAAATTATCTTAAATAATAAAGAAATATTAGTAAATAATAGAGATCAACCCAACAGCAGATATCACCGAGAAAAGGAAAGATAAAGGTAGATAAGGCCCAGATGAACAAGGAATATTAATCCAAAGATAGGGCCTGCGATTCTAGAGTGGTTAATTCCCCTTGACCATTTTTAGGGTAAATTTTAAAAAATATACTTGAAGACTATAATGAATGTCCCCACCTTATCTGCTTTAAGTATCTCGATCCTAATTGAAACTAGAGGAACACCTAAGATGGCAACAGCTGGGTTAATTAACAGATATATCAGAAATAAATATAAATCATGTATGAGATAGCCATTAGTTAAACGATCTTAGTCTGTTTAGAATAGCACACCTGCAAAATGGAAGAAACCACAAACGGAACACAAAATTAAAAGGGACTGACCAGTAGATTAATTCCACTCCTGTTTATTAATCGTTCTAACTTATAATATGTTCACACCCTCTGCTCACGCCTATGAACGAAGGAATTTGTAGCTTTGTAATTTGAGTTCCACGTTATGTTTTTTATTTGTATGTTTTTTTTGTTTTTTTATTTTTATTTTTATTTTTATCTTCGTTTTCTGATTTTTAATTTATTTTTTAATTTCTTTAATTTTCCTATTTATCTTCTGAATACGAACTGTAACTCCTCATTAGCATCACATCTCTGGGACAATACAGAGCATGTAAAAAGAGTCATCTGACGAGACGGAGAATATACCAACAATATTCTCCGCCGAAATAAATTTATTATGACGGCTTAACCGAGTTCGAGTCTCCATTTAATTGTACTATATATATATATATATATATATATAGTTGAGTAGAGAAAATCATTTGGTTGAACATGAGTACGGGTAAACTTTCTGAAATAAACATACCTATTTGTATAAAAGACGTTTGTTTTAATTGCCATTATAATTCGTGAACATATAGTAATTTCCAATGAAGTGATACCGATTTTCGAAATAATGCATACGCATCATATCTATCTATCTATTTTCCTTCTCCCACTCTTTCCGTATATATATATATATATAAACAGATTAGAAAATTTGCGTGAAAATGTACTTGATGCCATAATAGCAGAGCAGGTATTAACCAAAAATATTGTAATTAGGGACATAATAAATACGTTTCCCAAGTGCCATATGATTTTAACAATATCCAATCCGCCTGAAGATTGAGGAACATACATGAAGCTTACGTAAGATTTATTTCATATATATATATATATATATATGATGTCAGCTGGTGGGGGATTAATAGTTTAGCTTGGAGTTTAGCCTCGAGGCTGCAAAGATGCCTGTCAAGCCCTTAGAAAGTAAACCCGACGGGATAATGATATTTTTAGCCAACTTGTTCGCTCCGTAAAGGTATCCCCTTTATTCTGCATCTTTTAAATGTTTCCCCAAGAAAAGTCCGGTGAGATTATTGAGGATATATATATATAAGTGTGTGTGTGTGTGTGTGTGTGTGTGTGTGTGTGTGCGTGATCATTTACAGGTCACCCTCTATCTATTTAATTCTGCAGTTCTCCACGTTGCTCTTTCCGTTGTTTTAACACAAATATAGATGTCAACAGTCAAAGGATATTAGAAACGGCCACATCCTCAGAGCAATTGTTGCAAATATTAACTTAGCTGTAATCATTGTTAAGAAAACATCTGATCATAAACTTCACCTTATTTAAATTTTGATTTTTCATTCTGAGAATTATGGTGTTTATGCGTTTTGCCTGGAAGAAAATCACGATTTATTGAAATCGTAGATATTTACGAAAAAATAACGCAAAGTTGAATATTTTATACTGAAATATTGGAGCTGAATAAAATCGACAACAGCTTCTTCTATTCTGCCTGGCGGATAGCTTCGCTTTCATGTTGCCCCGGGCTTAGCGTCACTTCAAAATTTCAATTTCAGTTGTAATACTCAGTTTACGTGTAGGATTTATTACTTATTAATATTTTAATGATGACAAAAGAACCGCTAAAATCATTTGATCATGAATTTTTAGTGAGTTTTTGCCCTAAACTAATTACTGATCGATTTTATATCGTTGGTAAAGAGACATATTTTAACATTCGAAATCTGAACTGTTTCCTCGGGCGTCTGTTAAGGAAGTGATCAAAAACTATTTTCTGAAAAATAGCAAATGTAATTATGATTGAAATGATTTAAAAAAAAAAAAGAAAACCTATGAAAAACCTAGAATGTATGTCTTTTTATAGGTGACTGTAATTCCAGCTTATTTCTAAGAATCTACTTTTCACCAAAATGACTTAAATCTAAAAAGCATCAAAATCATTTTTATTACTTTTGAGAGCACTGTACATCCAATGAAAATTATGTCGACGTACAAATTTTACAATTATTTGATTCAAAAAATTGGTTATAATGAATATAAACCAAGGGACGAAATCAGGTACTGATGATATTCCCTCTGTTTATGTCTCTAAGAAGGTTCTCTCTCTCTCTCTCTATATATATATATATATATATATCCCTGTCTGTGTATTTCTTTTTTTCTCTGTTGCAGTCTGTGTTTATCAATCTTTGTCTCTCTGTCAGTCTTTCTCTTTCCGATTCCCTCTGTTCCAGTGTGTGTCATTGTCTCTTTGTCTCTTGATGCCTTCGTCCGTTTGATTCTCTGTTTGACTGTCGTCTGTCTTTATCTGCGTCTCTAGTCTCTGTCTCTCTATGTCTGTGTCTCTGCCTGTCTCCCCCCATCTCTCTCTCTCTCTCTCTCTCACGTATGTGTGAATGAGCACAAAATCTTCAATCTATTCTGAAATAGATATAAAATAGTTACTCAGATTAATTAGATTCTTGTTTTTACACTCCACATAAAATTTCGATCGGTTTATTCCTCGTTCACTTTCAGGTGTTATATGAATGTACGTAAGGAAAGACAACTTTATTCTGAACTTTTTCCTTAATAGTGCAACGTAAAAAAGCATGATTAAACAGAATTTTCTTTTGACATGAAATTGTTTACTTCTTTCACTGTACTCTTTTTCGGTTCTCTTGTTTTTTGTTGAGTTATAGAAGACTTAATGTATTAAGTTTCCTGCTGGTCTGATTTATAAACCTTTCTCATATCATTGTCCTGTTTCCTAGATTTTCTCACTTTCCAATAACATTCTTTTTCTATGATTTAGAGATCTTCATCTGAGAGAAAACGGTATTTAGCTCTCGGTCTCCAAATGGGGTCTTATATACCTGACCTTTCTATTTGGTTGCCACTCTTTTATGTTCATTCCTTCTTGTGTCAATAAAGCTACTCGTTTTGCCTGTCATTCAAGAAATATTAAGAACGGATCTTATAAATGTATCGTTGAAAGAGTAAAAAAAAAAAAAGAAAAGCAAGATGGATTTCATTTGGCCTAATAATTATTGGAATATTAATTAACTGCTTTTTTTCAAATTATAGACAGTATGTCTATAACGGAACAGCTAAATTGTAGGAGTTAACCTCAACTTTTTATATCAATATTGTCTGACATATCTAGTCGATATTCATTTTGATATTGATTATTTTAATATATCAATCTGCACGTGCGTGGTATATATATATATATATATATATATATATATATATATATATATATATATATATAAACGAAACATGTCTTCAGAGGTCTATTTTATTCATTGAATTATATGGTAACGTTAGACGTTTCGCTTTTAAAACCTTCATCTGGCGCATGAGTATTTCAAGGAAATGAAAAAGATGAGAATGTTTTAAATGTTTTTTTTTCCCTTGTTAGCGTTCTGTTTACATTTTTTATCATGTAACTGGTTTCTGGAAATGAGAAAAAAAAATCCATATCATATCTATCTATCTATTTAGCTAGCTAGCTGGCTAGCTAGCTTGCTAGATATGCTAATAAATATACTATTTTGTTAATATCTACCAAATATAACAATTCAATAACTCATCTATCCGTCTTTATCAATATCAGCGTGCTTTCTTCTATCTTAATTAATCTGCTTAATCTATCTATCTATCTATCTATCTATCTATCTATCTCTCTCTCTCTCTCTATATATATATATATATATATATATATATATATATATATATATACCCTAATGAAAATCTGAAGGCTGAAACGTTTAAGATAGGCAAATAATTCAACAAATGTGGTAATCCACAAGAGTTCTTGTGTTTTTCCTTTTGGTACATTTTCATAAAGTTAGATTTATTTACACCTTTTTTCATATATATATATATATATATATATATATATATATATATATATATATATAAACAGGTTTGGTTGAATACTGCAGATTGTATTTTTAAATCTTTAAGTGAGGACGTTCAAGTGTTCTCGCTAGTCTTCTTACCTCAGGGTCAAATTGTTAAAGAAACAACCCTATATTAGCCACAGTGCTTTCGACCATTTCACTGGTCACCTTCAGGGGTCGTGTTAGATCCTTTGTTGCAGTGAGTTTTTGTTTAATTTATCCAGTGTGGCTTGTTTGTATAAATCATACATTGGGTTGGTTGATATTTTTAGGATGGGTAGTTGGTTATTGAATACGTTTAATATGTTTATATTTGTGCTGAATGCTATTTTATTTTTAGTAGTTTTTAATTTTTTAATTTTTACAGTTAGTGCTTCGATGATTTGAATACGGTTTTTATTGTTATTTCTTCATATGGTTTTGGTATTTTTAATTAGGATCTTTCTTGTATATATATATATATATATATATATATATATATATATATATATATATATATATATATATATCATCAACCAGTTCTGCTAATAGCACGTAGTCTCTTGATTCTTTCTCTCGATCTATCCCTCTCGATAATTGCTCCTGACAGATCCTCTAGAATAAATCTGGTGTCCACACTGACCCGATGTATGTAAACCATTGCTGGTCAACCAACACCAGTGTGTCCATATGTTGGAGTCCATAATAGAATGTCACTTATGTGCATGTATTTACTTCATAAACAGTCCATAGCTTGTCTAGTCTGTCTTAATTGGGTGGTGTAAGGGTGGATGGCAAGTAGCATTAGAGTAACTGGTTTTTGTGGGGATGTTGGTTCCATGATTTCCTCGGAACAGCGTGTAGCATTGTTGAATAGTTCCTATTTAGCTTTTGTACTAAACATTTCGTTAGACTCCAACCATACTGTAGTACCAAAACGGTCATAGTTTAAAGAAATCCCGTTTTTTTTATACAGAGATATCAGATTTCAATACAATCAACAATCTGTTAATAGTAGCCCACATCTTTTATATAAGTATGTTGACATAGCTTTCAAAGATGAGATATTGCTACCGAGGTATGTTGACTGGTCAACTCATTTCTGAGGCTTCCCATTCAATGTGGAGATGACTCCATAAAGCGGATTGACTATTTTATCTGTGTTCAGGCAGAAGGCAATGCATCTTGTTGCTTGCACAAGGCTTTGCAGCCCGGATTAGGCTTGGGCAGGTGTATTTGCGTGAAGCGCATCTGTAAAATCGGTGTCTCATAGATTTTTCGAGATATCACCAGATTATTGTCTTTTTTTTCATGTGAAACCATTTTTTATTGGATCTATTAATGTTCATAGTACGTTGTCTTGAAATAGGATAAACAAAAATGGAGCAAATACATCTCTTTGCAAATCTCCTACGATAATGTCAAAAAAGTCGGTGTCACCATTGTATGAGCGCACCACTTTTTATATCTTTGGGTAAAACATCATTATGGCGATAGCAGTTTCTTTTGGAAAGCTATAAGTAGTATTGGTTTCGTACATTCTATGTGTATGGAATGAAAAGCCTAGGAGAAAATTATGAACAATAATGTTGGCTCGAGATTTTTGGCGCGTACTTCGAGTATTCGACGGATACTCAGAAGCTATGTTGTTGCTGATCGATTTCTCTGAAACGAATTCTAATTTTTCTTAAGAATTTCCTCAACTTCCAGTCGAATATGATTAAGAAGCCGAGCATTATAAACCTTACCAGCTATAGCAGTAAGTGTTATGCTTTTAGAGTTGTTTGTGATTCTGAGGTTGGGTTTCTTGGTGACTTGACAACGTTGCATTTCATCCATTTCTCTGGAGTTTTGTATTCATACAGAGCGTTATATAATCTAAGTATTATATCGTAAAATTTGCTAGTTTTCCATACTTCAAAAGCAGCTTTTTGGCCTTTCATCTATTTAGTACTATGTCAATTTCCTGCTCCATAAAGCGTTCAAAATTGATGTCTACTTCGCAATTAATAATTTTTTTTCAATATGTTCATCGCTGATTTCAGAAGGGTTTTTGAGCTGATAAGTGAAATGTCCTTTCCACTTCAAAATTCTTTCTTCTTGGTTGTCAGATTTTAGTTTTTCTCTCCATGTGCTTTTCCTTCCGCAAATTTCATTTAATGACAACAATGCTAATTATGATTGTACCGGATTTATGATTTTATTAATTAAGAATTGAATGTGCTCATGTTCTTTTTATATATTTAGTTTGTTTTCTATGGGCTTACTGAAGTAGCGGTAGTTGGATTTCTTTTATTAAATAAGGATGCTTTTCTTCACGTTGTCTAGTTTTTTCTTAAATGCTATTGACTTCTAGAGGACTCTAACTAAGCCATTTAAATTTCTTGAAGATGATATAAAATCTAAAACCCGTAGAGAAGACACGCGTAGGAAATAAAAACGTAAATAACAAACCTGATATCATTTGCGGGGCAATTTTTGATATCTATCTGTCGATCTATCTATCTATCTAGTGGGGTGCACCCGCTTGAGTCTAGATGCAAACTACTTTTTATTGAAATTTTTGGGTGTTGTTAAAACAATATTTTTCGAGTGTATTGATCTGCAGAAAAATTGTTGGTTGGTTTTTGGTTGGATTTTATGGCACATAAATATTTGTAAGTTATTCAAATACAAATCCTAGTTATACAAATAGTTTATATACATATGATTTGAAAACGAATCGTTTACAGACAGTTAAATTGCTTCAAGTATTGCTTTATAATTGCGACAACTTTTTTTTACATCATTCATTTGCTTACACACAGTTTAATCGTTACAAATATATGATTTGTTCGTGAATAGTTGTTGGTAGGCATATTTTTAAATAAGTTAGAGCTAATTTGTTTGCACACGAGTATTGCTATTGTTTGCACCCGTTTAAATGGTTTCAAGTATTGCTAAATTACAATAATTCTATTTGATATTAATCATTTGTTTGCAGACTTTGAAATAGTTTCAGATATGGCTCACGTAAATAGTTTTTTAGCTGGCAGTTAAACGTTTCCAATTATTGCTATTTAACACTAAAATTCTATTCAACACCATTCATTCATTTGTTCACAGTTGAATGGTTTCAATTATTACTTTGTAATACAAATAATTTAATTTCTACTTAGATTTCAATGGTTTCAAGTATCCTTATCTAACATGAATAATTCTATTTAGTATTAATCATTTGTTTGAACATATTTAAATACTTTCAAGTATCGCTATCTCACACCATTAGGTTTATTTGCTCAGTTCAATGGTTCCAAGCATCGCTATATAACACATGATATTATATTTAACAGTCATTTCTTTGCACACAGTTAAATGTTTTAACAGTTCAATTTGATCCATGGATAAGACCCTAACAGGTATAATCACTCAGGGTCAAAATGGACTTAGGAGTAATGGCAATGAAGATATACTCCAAATTCCCCAATGCTTCCGGACTGCACCCTTACCACCAAATGGTTTAGTGTTATATCCTGGAAATTCATTGACAGTTGGGGTCTTACCTATTTGCACAGATGCAGTTAGTGTATTCTACAGCCCTAGCCGACTGGGCTGCTTCTGTAGGAATATTCGGAACAGCATGTACATTTCACATCATGACTTAATTTTCTCTTTGTCAGGTTTGGTTTGGTTTAGTTTTATTGCATATAAACCATTGTAAGTTTTTTAATGCCAAATCCTATTTGTACATATATATTTGGTATATATTATTTGTAAACATTGGTCAACAAAGTTAAATAATTCCAAGTATTACTTACTATTATGAATAATTCATTTAAGCATCAGTCATTTTTTACACACAGTTGAATGATCAAACAGTTCTGTTTTAAACAATCCAATTAAGCTTTAGCCATTTGTTTGCACTTAGTTTAAATGTCAAACAGTTCTATTTAATCCATAGAGAGAACCCAATAAGGTGCTACCAATCTGGGCCAGAGAAAACCTAGGATCGATTGCAATGAAGGGATTATCCGTATTCACCAGAGCTCCAGCATAACTCGAACTTTACCGTTTGATGGTTTAGTGTCATATCCAGGAAATTTATTGGAGATGAGTGTTACCCCTCAGCAGAGATACAGTTGGTGTATTCTACTACCCCTGTTGGTCAGGCTGAGAACCTTTCAGTATTCTCTCGCATACTGATACAGTCACATACATAGACACAGTGATACATACTCAACTTTATTTTTTGAAACTGTTTATTATTTGTGAATAGTATTGGGTGTGAATTATTTTTTTGTTCTGTAGACACCCACAAAATAGCAGATATATATATGAACTGAAATAAAATATACACATATGAACGTAGGAGTCCCTTAAACCCACACATTCACGCGGATGTATTCTTTTTTGTTAGCTAATTTTCTATATCTTTTGTTGATGTCAGAGCCTCCCCTTAGGAATAAGATTTTGCCAATTGATAAAAAATCTCACGTTCGTTGTCCAGCCGTCATTGTGAACAAAAGTACTGGCAAAATATTCAGAATAAAATATACCCATATTAAAACACCATACATATAAAACGCAGAATTAATCATGGTATAAGAAACCACATCTACTACTACTATAACTAATACTAAACCTTTCCTAAAAGATTGCATTGACATATTCCCTACACGCCAAAAATGCCAAAAAGCAAAGACCTCTTGCAAAATAGAAATATAAAAAAACATATCAAACTATTTAAAAGAAGTCTATTCTATAAGATATAATTTTAAAAGCCCGTATATATTTATACAAGACTACTATACACGAACAAATACATAAATCCATTTTAAAGACACAATATCCGAAATTAAAAGTAAAAAAACTAACTATAACCTTTTATACCTTATAAAATAATTACTATATATTAAAAAGGAAAATAAAACGAAACTAGAAGAATAACAACATTGGAACAAAATAATGTATCAATCGAAGACGTGCTGGTAAATCCAAATTACTTCTACTACTACTAATACTACAGCTGCTGCTGCTACAACTACGACCTAATCACTGGGGCTTAGAAATTACCGATCTTCGGCAGATTGGTAAGATCCATTCAAAAGGGTTATCTTCGATATAACTTTAAATTGTGTTTTGGTTGTAAGATACCGTCTCTTAAACTCTGGAGAGTAGGATTACTCCTTGGTTGCTCATGACTTACGGGTTCTCTCTGATCCAGAGTAACTGGATGTGTTAGGTTGGTTGGTTGGTTAGGTGGGTGGGTGGTTGGTAGTGTTTTAAGGCATATTTACCTTTATAGGTTACTTAATGCCTAATATTTTTTATACAAATTATCAGTTCTATTTCGAACAATTCAGTTTAGCATGAGTACACAGTTTAATTGTCAAAAATATCTTTATTTCAAGCTATTCTGTTCGGTCAAACAGTTCTAATTCAAACAATTCTGGTTAGTATTAGTATAGATTTTCTTTACACAAAACACTTATCTTTTTAAACAATCCATTTTAGCGCAAATTCAGTTTCAATATCAAAAACAGTTCTATTTCAAACAATTCAACTTAGCACAAGAACGCAATTTTGTTCTATTTCACCCATAGATAAGGTCCTATCAGGTGCTACCACTCCGGACCATATTGAATCTGGGAGTCATGGCAAAAAATGGGTGATCTGTATTCCCAAAGCTCCAGCATTATTGGAACCTCACGATCATATTGTTTAGTGTCATGTCTAGGACACTCGTTGGGGGGGGGTTTACCTCTATCCAGAGAAGCAGTCGGTGTATTCTACAGCCCCTGCCGACTGGGCAAGTGTCTGTTAGGGTCAATCAACGTGTCAAATCGAACGCTTTCAAAATTATTAGTATTTAATATGAATGATCAAACATATCGTTTTACTCATTTCCTAGTCTTCCAGTCCCTGTACTAATCATTTGGTGACTGTACCGAGCGCACCAATTACAATTGGTATTTCGGCCACTTTCATGTTCCACTATTATTATTATTATTATTATTATTATTATTATTATTATTATTATTCTTTTAAGAGTGATTTCACACCAGCATTAGCAGATGAATTCTCATTGGAATTTGAGTGGATTTTATTTTAGACCTTAATCCTCCGTACTCGATTATGATCGCCCATTATTATTATTATGACTTATTTTACTCTTTTGGGAATTTTTCAAACTAGCATTAGCTGATAGTTGATCAATGGAGTCTGAGTGACAGCAAGTCTCCTCAAGTTTTCTGGATTCTTCTTGATATTCTGGTAGATCTTAATAATGCGGTCATTTCAATGGTCTCTACTTACCCTTTTATTTCCAAGTCCCCCAGACCCTGTATCAATCCTTTGGTGACTGTACCAAGCGCTACAATTACGATTAGTTTCAATATCACTTTCCTGTTACATAATTTGTTCAGTTCTCTTGCAAGTTCTCGGTACTTATCTCCCTCTTCGCTTTCTTTCAGTTTTAACTTTGGTCAGCGTGAACGGAGAAGTCCACTATCCTCTTTTTTTTATAACTATCAATAGGCCTGGTCGTGATGAGGTGATCCGTAACTTTGTAAAAATCCCAGCGAATTTTTTGAGTCTCATTTTCTAGGATTCTTGGTTGTGCGTCTAACATTTGTTCGTGTGGTCAAATTTAAACCTCTTGCACATTTCCCAGTTGAGTACCTCCCCCACAGCAATTTTTATGTAATCATTCTTTTTTTGCTCTTTTTTATATTGTCTTCGAGTCGTATCGATGCAGCGATGCGATCTTGAATGCTCGCAAGTCTTCTTACTCTTTCTTTTCTTGACTCATACGGTCTGCCAACGTCATCTCTGGTATGTAGGGCCTTATGCATCGTCATGGGTTTTCTTGTTCTCTAGTCCATTTGTTGAAGTTCTTCCATCACTTTTAGAATGGTTCGGAGTATCTTACAAAGGGGCCAGACCAGGTATTTATTATGAGATTTCTGCTGTGTAGTTTTGGTTTCATGCTGTTTTCTCGTTCACCAGTGGTATTCTTTTTTAATTTGTTTTTTCATCTCTTCTTGTTTGATGGCGCCCGCTTCCAATATTCCAAAGTATTTGTAAATTTCATTTATTCTGAGCATTCTGATTTTTCCTTGATTTGGTCGTTCTTTTTCTTCTATCATTTGTTGTTTTCCTATTTTCATTATTAGCAGGGCACATTTTTCTTTGGTAAATTTCATCCCTATATCCTCACTACCTGTATTAGGGTTCCCAATTGTTTTCTTTTTTTTTTTTTTGCAAACAGTTTGATGACGTCCATGTACATCTTGTTGTTGATTTTTGCTTACGATTTATGAAGTTTTTATCCGCCAATTTATTTCCCAGGTAGAATCATTGCTATTACAACTAGTTGTAGTGATAACACATCTCCCAGGAAGATTCCTCTCTGGATTTTCACCTCAGGTAAGCTTTTAACTCCTGCTGTTAGTTCCACTGTACAGTTATCCATAGTATTCTCGATAAACTTTATGACATCTTCAGGATATCTTTTACATTTCTAAGACCGTCTATTGTCTACCTATGCCGGACCCGACCGTAAGCCTTTGTAATCTATCCACGCCCGAGCTAGATTTTTCCGTCTTGTTTTAATCTCATTGAGGATGTGTTATTCAATATATAGTATATTTATTCCTCTCGATCTCTTGCGGCATGCTTTCTATACCTCGAAGTACAGTGTGCGGCTAATTAGCGAATAGTAAATCTCCTTGATTTGTGACGTTGGTATTTTCCACATCATCGGATGGCACTGTCTTTTTCGCTGGGAGCGGTTCCTATTTGGGTGTCTTTTTGAATAAGTTATGTTTTTACTTTGGTCATCCATACCGGTATGTCAGGTTCTTTAAAGTCTCTATTTCTATCGATCTTCTGTCTGTCGTGGAGGGAAGAGAATTTTTAAACAATTATTCATGTATGCCATTATGGTCTGATATTTCCCATTTGGTGCTTTTTTGAGTATTGTTCTGGGTGAATCGAGGTGTATTTTCGCCTTCGGACCTTCTTCAAGTTCTTCTGTTATGTTCTCATATTTTCCTCCAAAATTATTTTGTTTTCTTGTCCTCTGGTAGTTGGTATGTCTTCATGCATTTTCCGTATTTATTAATAAAATTCTTTTCGCTGATTTAGAATTTCCTGCGTTGTGTGTGTTTTTTTTATCCTGTCTCGATATCCTTTTAGTTTTCCTTCTTTGGCCAGTACTTCGTGATTTATTTCCTCAAGTTGTATTGTTTGTTTACATGTGTTGCTTTTCTCTTTTCGTCGCTACATGTTCCAGTGTTTTTCTTCTGCTTTATTTTTTTGTTTGTTGTGGTTGATTTTTAATCTGCATTTCCAGTCGAATTTCTCATACAGGTTTTGTGTTTATGTTCTTGTTCTTTAGGGGAACATTGATTTTCTCACAGACCAATTTTTCTCCGCGTAAATTTCTTCGTTTAATTCTGTTATGTAGTTCGTTTAGATATGAATAAAGAATTTTTTCCGTTTCTGCCTAGACTGTTTTCTAGTCTTAGTTTCTTAGCGAGGGAAACGTAATCTTTTCAGATATGATTCTCTTTATTATCTCTGAATTAATCTTTGTTCGGTGTGTTTTGGGTATGTGATATTTTGATTTTGATTATTTTACGTTTCATTTCGGTTTGAGTGTTCTTGATTTTCAGTATTTTGTGTGTCGATTATTGTATTAGGGTCTTGTTGTCTTGATTCTCCATCCATTTGTTTTTGTATTTCTCGAGCGTTCCATTAGCCTAGGGGGTTAGAGTCTTCACCAATGACTCGAGAGACCGGGGTTTAATCCCTGGTCAAGTCATACCAAAGACTCAAAAACTGGTACTTGATACCTCCCCTCTTAACACTCAGCATTATAAGGTATGAATCAAGAGTAAAGTGGAGCAATCCAGGGAAAGGAGAAGCACCCTTCCCTACACCTTGGAGTAACTATTCAAAAGGGAACCTTGGGGTCTCCAACTTAACTTTTATTTTCTTATTTTTCGTTATAATCGTCCTGTAATGGTCAGCGAGTCTTAGATTTATGGCCTGAAATCAAGCACATTCTTTCCAGATTCCTATCATTCTTTTCTTATCTCCTCTTTGTGTAGGATTGGTCCTAAAAGTTATTTTAGGACCAATCCTACAACGTTTGTTGTCTTCTCTAGTCCATTTTCTGTGTTGGTATCTCTGATTTACGTGGTTATTTTGGTCGTTTTTTGTGAAGCTGAAAAAAGGTTAGCTAACATTCGCAGAATGCCGACAGGACTCCATGTTTGCGATGAGAGGAGTAACTGCCGATCATGACAACCAGACGTGTTGTCTTGATCCCACCTTGTGTTATGTTTCAATTTGTCATCCTTATCATGGGTAGTATATTGTGTATATACCAGACACCCCCTTTTTAGGGAAGGGGGGATGCATCCCTTCGTCCAGCTGTCTATCGGATTTTGGTTATAAACTGCGTTGCAGTGTCGGAGCAGTATGTCGTCGAATTGTCTCGTCTTCCACACTTCTGGGGGAATCTCGTCAAGCCCTGAAGCTTTTCTATTTTTAATTTTTCTAAGAACCGAGTCGAGTTCTTCTTTAGTGAACGGCCCTGGTTTAATGTCTAATTGCTTACTGATAATTCTGGTGATCGTTTCCTGCGTAATGTTCGGAGGGTTAGCAAGTAGATTTTCAAAATGTTGTTTCCACAGTTTAATTCTTTCTTGTTGGTTTGCTGCTTTCAGTTTTGCTTTGGCTGTGCTTTTCCTTCCACTCACTTCGTTTATTGTTTGCCAGGCTATCCTAGATTGCCTATCCTCCACTGAGTCTCTAATCTTATCTATCTTATTTTGCATGAATTCCGTTTGTTCTTTTAGATATATGCCTGCTAATTGCTTTTGTGCTTTCTTTAGTATTCTGGCATTTGCAATTGTTGGGTTCTTCCGGTAGCTTTCGGAGGCAGTTTTCACTAGTGCATGTTTTTCTCTAACCTCTTCCGTTTCCCATGGGGCTCTATATTTCGTTCTAGGTTTCGTTGGAATACACTTTGATGCTGCCTCGAGGTGTGCGTTAACGAAGTTATCATATTCGTCGTTTGGGGTATTTTTTTCTTCCTTCTCTTGTAGTGTCTCGAATCTGTTTCTTAGTTCTAATACATATTTTTCTCTAATATCTCTGTTGTTAAGGAGGGCCCAGGTATACTGTTTAGTGGTCGCTGTTCGTGTGTCATTTTTTCGTAGGCTTAGTCGTATTTTTGCCGTGACTATTCGGTGATCGGAAGACACGCCCTCGAAAGAGGAGTATGCCTCGCAATTCATCGCACTATTTTTCCATTTCTTATTTATAAAGACGTAGTCTATCTGCGCTTTACTGTTGTTCGCGTATGTGTAGGTCCATAATTTTCCCTCTCATTTTTGATAGTTTGTATTGAGGCAAGTTAATCTATTTTCTATCATGAAATCTGTTAGATGTTGTCCGTTTCTATTTGATGTGTTGTGTAGGCTGTATTTGTTATGTTTGTTTTTCCCGATTTGGGCATTCATATCTCCTCCAATGATTAGCAGGTTGTGTTTCGGAATGCTACGCACTAGAGAGGATAGCTCATCGTAGAAGGTGGCTAGTTTGGTTTCTTCGCTAATATTGATAGGGCTGTAGCATGAGATGATTGTTGCTCTGCGGTTGCCATTAAACGTGGCTGTCATCATCCTAGGTTGAATTCTCTCAATGCTATTAAGCGTTTTTATAGCTTTAGGTCCTATAAGCATTCCAACCCCTCCTACTGTGGCATGAGTTTTTCCAGGCTGATACAGTGGCCAGCGTCCATCCATTGCCTGTTTGGTGATATTTGATATCTTTGGTGTGCGTGTATCGGTGTTCTTGTATGCAAATTATGTCTATCTTATGTTCTACGGCTGATGCGATAAGTTCTGGTAGTTGACCTATTCTATTTAGGGTTCTAACGTTAAATGTTGCTATTTGAATTGTTTGTTTGCATTTGAGTAGTTTTGATCGTTTGAGCTCTGTAGCTGATTTTTCGAACACTGAGGCCAGGGCTCCTACCTCAGCAGGTCGCGCCCCCTTTTTACCCGCGCGAAGAGCGATGCGGTTTATGTATGTGGTTTGAGTGGGGGTCATGGTTATCATTCGATGGCTGTTTTTATTCTCATCTATAGACGCCACTCTTATAGGGGAGCAGCAGTAGTTCGCCGATCGAACTTACAATCCTGAGCGTTAAGCTCCAGGGTTTACACGTCCATCATGCTGCTTCCCATGTGTACGTGAAAACAAAAAACAACAAAAAAAAAACAACAAAACAACAAAACAAAAAAAAAAACCCAACAAAACAAAACAAAAAAACCAAAAAAAACAAAAAAAACCCAACAAAACAAAAAAACAACAAAACAAAAAAACAACAAAACAAAAAAAAAAACAACAAAACAACAAACAACAAAACAAAAACAATAAACAACGAAGCAAAAAACAAAAAAACAAAAAACAACAAAACAACAAAACAAAACCGCGCTACTTCCTTATCATTTAAGTTTTAAGTTAGTTAAAGTCCGATTGACTATTCTTATATCATAATATTTCTTCCCCCCCCACTGCCGAAGATTTCCTATTGCCAGATTGTTGATTTTCTGTTGAACCGGCACTATGAAAGTAAAGCTTCTAATACTTCCTAGTATGCGGATGGAGACATTTTAATACTTTCAGTCCAGATCGGACACAGATTTCCTCAGTAATAGTAAATTGACTAGTGCTAGACATGGGAATAGGGGGCTAGATTTTAAAACAAATCTATTTCGTCGTCTCAAAAATATTTACCTAGAATAAACTTTGGCCAATTAGAAAGTTTACATTTAAATGCAAATGTTAGGCACATGATTTTACAAGACACGAAAATCAATGATTTAAATAGACAGTTACCAAAGATTTACCTTTGAGCAGGACTTCATAGCAACAGATATGTTCCTTCTAAAATTTTCTCTAATGACCTCGGACAATTATGTCATTAATATATACATACCGACGCTCCGACAGCACGTGTATATTCTAGAATTCCTATTCTAAATTTCGACTTTGGGGGTGGGAGGGGGACGTCGGATTAGCCAAGAACTATAGAGGTATAACACTCACATCCATAGCAGCCAAAATCTACAATGCCCTACTACGAAACCGCATAGTACCCCAAATCGACAAAATCCTGAGGAAAAACCAAAATGGCTTCAGAAGAAACAGGTCCACGACCTCAGAAATATTGACCATTCGTAGAATCCTAGAAGGCGTGAGGGCAAAAAACTTACAGGCGACATTACTATTTGTCAATTTTACCAAGGCCTTCGATTCCATTCACAGAGGGAAGATGGAACAAATACTACTCGCATACGGCCTACCTGAAAAAACCGTAGCAGCAATAATGATTCTCTACAGAAACACCAAAGTGAAAGTGCGTTCACCGGATGGAGACACAGATTACTTCGACATTGTAGCAGGAGTACTACAAGGGGACACGCTTGTCCCATACCTCTTTATCATCTGTCTAGACTACGTACTTAGGACATCGATCGATAACATTAAGGAAAACGCCTTTGAGCTGACAAAGAAAAGAAGCAGAAGGTACCCCGCAAAAACAATTACCGACGCCAACTACGCCGATGACATAGCGCTACTGGCCAATACACCTAACCAAGCCGAAACACTACAGCATAGTTTGGAACGAACCGCTGCAGGCATTGGACTCCATGTCAATGCACAGAAAACTGAATTTATGTGCTTTAATCAGAAAGGCGATATCTCCACACTAGACGGAACCTCCCTGAAACTGGTTGACAAATTCACCTACCTAGGAAGCAGCGTCTCATCAACCGAAAAAGACATCGACACACGGCTAACGAAGGCATAGACAGCTATCGATAGGCTTCTGATCATATGGAAATCAAACCTGACTGATAAAATGAAACGCAGTTTCTTCCAGGCGGCGGTCGTGTCGATACTGCTGTATGGATGCACTACTTGGACGCTGACTAAACGGTTGGAGAAGAAGCTCGACAGCATTTATACAAGAATGCTGCGAGCAATATTGAACAGGTCCTGGCAGCAACACCCCACACGGCGCCAACTATACGGCCACCTACCACCAATCACGAAAACTATACAAGCTAGACGAACCAGACATGCCGAACACTGCTGGAGAAGCAAAGACGAGATCGTAAGTTATGTGCTTCTGTGGACCCCTGCATATGGCCAATCAAAAGCAGGACGACAAGCTCGAACATTCAAACAGCGGCTATGTGATGATACGGGATGTAACCCCAAAGACCTGCCGAAGGCAATCAATGATAGGGAGACGTGGAGAGAGAGGGTCTGGGATATCCATGCTAGCCGCACGTAATGATGATGATGATTATGATACCAGACTCTGAAATTGTTTAAAATCAG
>OY757930.1:60030830-60060830 GCA_963585895.1 Sepioteuthis lessoniana
TTTTAAAAAAATTCTTTTCTTCTTTTCTTGATTTATTGTTTCCTTTTCTACCGAATTTCCATAGATTTTTCTCAATCACAAAGTGACAGTACGTGATATTTTTAATCTTGCAGAAAGAGAAGACCCTTTTGGGCACAGACAAGATTTTTACACATAACCAATAAAAAAAGAAAGAAAATTAAATCAAATCAGATTTTAATTTTAAAGTGTCACACACACACAGGCACGCACACACACACACACAGACACACACACACACACACACACACACACACACACACACACATATATATATATATATATATATATATATATAAGATGCTAAGATGGTGCTAAGTGGTGATAAGTAGAACCTTTTTAAATATTATCAACTATGATATAAAAATATAAAATAAAAAAATCCGTAGAAAAACATGTTTGATTACAGATTATTCCAAAAGTCGACAATCTTTTTTGATAACTTGTATTCAAACTATCAAAACAAGAAAAATATATATTACTTACTGATATAATTTCTCATATATTTTTGAAATATAGATGAATGTTATTGACTTCACTATATAATATATATATATATATATATATATATATATATATATATATATATATATATATATGTGTGTGTGTGTGTGTGTGTGTGTGTGTGTGTGTGTGTGTGTGTGTGTTAGAAGTGAATTGAATCCGACAAAATGTTTATTTAAATATGTGTATACATATAAAATGTGTGTGTGTACGTATGTGTGTGTGTGTGTGTGTGTGTAAAACATATGTAAGTTATTTTCTCCATATATGTTCAAAGTTATTTTCTTAAATCATACATAGGCTTCTATCACTCTCTTTTTCGACTTCTTTTCTTAGTATTTTTCACAGGTGTGTGTATGTGTATGTGTGTGTTTTTTTTGTTCGACTTTCAGTGTCACCTTTCAGTTTTTTATGTGTATGATTATGACATTGAAGCAATCTTTATTATCATCATGGCATACGGACAAGTACGGATTACTTTGAATGTTTCTCACCATCTATATCTATCAGCCATCACTCTTGTTAAGTTCTCTATACATCTGTCAGTTTCAACACAGAACTAATGAAGTAAGGGTTCATGCGGTCCGTTTTTTATAAAAGTATATCGTATTCTTGTCCCTCTATTTCCTATGAACTAGTTTTATAAATTTTCAATATTAATTTTCATTATTTTTTCTATATTTGTTTTATCGTTGGACAAACAAAATTTTATTTTGTAATAAGTAGAATTTGTGGACAACATTTAAATTGACACTGGATACAATGCATCAGAGCTTAAATTTAAATAAATCAATACCTTTTTCAGTTTAATATCCAAGTGAATATGTTTAGTGCTTGGTTGTTTGTTTGTTTTTTTTTTCATTTTTTGAATTGCGTTAAAAAGTATTCATTTATATGATGAACAAACATCGGTAGTTTAATGCGAAGGCGAATTTCAATTTGACAAAAACAAACAAAATATCATCAATAAGAAGCCATTATTAGATTTTCTTAAATTTGATTTAATGATAACTATAGCATGTTTGATTTCGAATTTTTTTCAAAGTTTCCTAATGGCAAAAACGCCTCTCAAATTTTACTTTATTCTCTTTGTCTAATTCGAATTTTTATCAGCCACCCACGCTTTTCTCGCAACAATTATATATAATTTGTTTTTCATTTAACCATTTTATGTTTTGAAAAAATCCTTGCATTATAATAGAGTCTTATGAAAGGCTAATTATCCCCCTGCCGAAAAAAAAAAAGCACAGCTATGATTTGCAGTTAAAGATTAAAATGTTAGTCAGATTTAACTGTGCAAGCTACAAAAAATTAATTACTCAACTTTACACTGTAATAAAACAAAGAAGAAATATGGCTAAATTTTTAGGTAATGATTTTGAAATGTAAAATGATTAGTTTCCAAAGCAATAACACTCACTGGGAAGGTTACCTTATTCCTTCATATATACCCACCAATAAGGTAAATATGTTATCTTGGTATAAAGTTTTTCTGTCCTTTCAGCGGGGCTTAGAACATGCTGATTGTATCCCCTGCCGAAAGGTGAGACTCCTTCCCCAGCAAAAGGGTGTTCTAAACATGACACTATACTGCATCTGATGATGAGTCTCCAGTTCTGGAGATTTGTGGAGTACTCCTTCATTACAATTACTTCTAGATCCACTCTGACCCGGAGTGGTTGTAATTGTAAAAAAACACATCTATGGGTCAAATAGATCTGTTTAAAATTATTCTTATTCGATATAACAGTGTGCAAAAAATCTTCACCAATGACAACAGAAAAAATGTAAATATAAAGGTCGTAAAAAGAAAGTGAAATCTTAACCACTAGACATAAAGTAACGTTAAAATTAGCCAATCAATCAATCAAGCATATTTTGATTTATTATATTTGATTTGTGTAATGTACATTTTGGTTCGGTACAGTTACTGGTAATCGAGGGAGTCTGGATCAATGTTAGTTAATTAGATGACTCAACTTTTGAGGAAAATGTCTATATTCTTAAACATTCTATGTGATATTTTTCGTTAATGGGCATCTGATTAATCTTAGATTTATATTTCAACAACACTTTCTTGATAAATAAATTGATACAAGTCGGGTGGAGAAAGTTTAGTTCTATGTAGAGACATCGGGAAGCGATACTTTGAACCTTACCAAGTGCAAAAAATCCTAATAATTCTGACGGGTACCATGCTAGATTACAAATATAGAAGGTGAATATAATAGAATATATCAATAACAATAATTTTAAATGAAAACTTTTGTTATAAAAATCATTTTTTCTTATTCAACAATTACGTCGATAATTGCACATTTTATGGGTCCGATTCTCTTTGTTAATGTTTCTCTTAATAAAAATACTTGATCCCCTGCTGACAATAATAACCATTTATTAACATTTTTCGAAGGAGACCAATCGTTTATGTCATTATTTTCAATATCAACATTTACATAAATCGTATTTCTCGCATAGGAATTAAAACGACAAAAACGCCGACTTTTAATGAAGACATTCAATATTGGACTTTCCCAAATTGTTCCGGGCAAAACAGTCGTAATGAAGCGATTGTTCAAAATAATTAAACCGATTTTACTCGAATCTTATCATTTCCCGCGAGGCATTCCCATAAAAGGGGAAGGAAATTCACTGGGGGTAGGGAGGACAGAACTAGTAGAACAGGGAAATAATACGATGAGAGGAACGACGCATCATTGTGATACAAATCACTTCTAACTCTGACTAGTAACAACACTCACAAACACAGAGCGGCTCAAAATAAAAAATAATGATATTCAAAGACAACTGGGTGGAACGATTAATTCACTTGTAATTGTGCAAACGATTACAAAACCAATCATTGGGTTCCTGGTTCTCCAGGTAAACCTAACTTCAGAACTATTTTAAGTCTGCTATCATGTTTTTGTCAATATTTTAAAGTGTGATAATATATATATTGCAATAGACCCAGAACTGCAAAACAAAATCCACGAAGAAAGTGAAAAGACAGAGAGTCAACCAAGGTCTAGTGTTGTCATTGACGACTGCTACACAAAAACCATAACTCCTTTTAGCGTTATGACCTTTGTGATTTTTATTCTCTCTCTGTTCAGTCTCTGACGCTGCGAAAGCTGGAAGAAATGGACAACGGACACAAAATGCGAGGTGACTTTCTTCGTTCTTTTAGGAATCGTCTCTTCTCGCATCTTTTATTCGTTTCTCGTTCTCCATTCGTCTCCTCGCACCATAGATTATATATTCATTGTAAGTTAATGGTACCAGGCAGGGAATAGATAAGTTATCAAAATAAACCCGCTGCCGAAAGAAAGACGAGTCAACAAAGTTCAAAATCTCTTCGATGGCACTGGGTGTAACAAAATATATTTTATCTTGCAACTCGTACAAGGTCACCAGCGATAGCCATTCAAGGGGTGTCCAGATGTCATTGATTCGAGCTAAAAGAGAGGGTGAGGTGTTCTATGAAGCCCAATCGCACGTGGTGTCTGTTTTCCATGTTGCTATCATGGTATCAGAGAGAGAGAGAGAGAGAGAGAGAGAGAGAGAGAGCGGTCATCTTGAATCCTGAGAAAGGTCCTGGATAGCTGAGGAGCTTCAGGAAAACATCACCAGTTACAACTGGTTTGAAGAACGCGTAAGGAAATAATAATAATCATAATAAAAATGATAATAATACAACCTTATAATAATCAACAAAAAGAAAAAGGAACTTGCAAAATTGTTGACTTTGTTGTCCCGGTTGCCCCCAGAGTAAAACTGAAACAAAGTGAAAAGAAGGATTAATACCCCGACTTTGCATTTGTGGAACATGAAAGTGACGTTTATAGCAACTGTAATTGGTGCTCTTGGTACCGTCACCAAAGGATTAATAAAGGTTTGGTTTCTTTGTTGAATAGCATATCAACGTTCGTGGGTTATCTAATGCCAAAACATTCCTTCTATAAGAACAGTATTGATGCTATTTAACCCATAGCTGGGAGGATAAGAGGGGTTCATACCTTTCCCAAGGGTATTTGTGCGAAAGTGAACGTAATACCGCAACTGGAGTTCGAATTTGCTTACTACGATTTCGCATTACAACGCTGTAACCATTACGACACAAGGATACCCTATGATTAATAAAGAGACGGGAGGACTTGGAAATAAGAGGACAAGAGGGGACCTTCCAAACTACTGCATTATCGAGATCGGCCAGAATACTGAGAAGAGTCCTGGAGACTTGAGGAACTTGCTGTCACTGAAACTCCTGTGAAAGATCATCTGCTAATTTTGGTGTGAAAAACCTGAAAGAAGTAAAATAATCATAAAAACAAACAAGTCATTTAGTAGATTCTGTTGTCCCAACTGGCCAGAAAGTGAAAGTGAAATAAGGCGAAAAGCAAGAAAAATATTAGGACCTTGACAGGGATCTAAAATTGCAGGGGAACATGAGGGTTGCTGTAATACCGATCATGATTGGACCCTTGAAACATCTCCTAAGAAGTTCGAAAAGGGACTCGATGAACGGGAAATTAGAGGAAGAATCGATACTATTAAGACCATAGTATTACTTAAATCGGATAAGATTTTTTGACGAGTCTTGAGACCAGATATTTACTGTCACTCAGACCCCACCAAATGGAGCTAATGTAAAAAAAACTCGAATAATAATAATAACAATAATAATAATAAAAATAATAATAATTCTTTTATAGTAGTTTCCTAATTAAAGATTGCTTGTTGAATTATGAGATTCCTTTTCACTTACATTTGCCGATCAAACATTTTGTAGGATTTTTCCATTATTTTCCATTGCCATTTTGGAAATTGCTTTCCGCCATCTTGTTTTCATTTTAAGTCTTTTGGTTCTTTATTCTTCGCCTTACTACCACTACTTCTACTACTACTATCTGGTTAATTTCTCCTTAATCAAGTTAACGGCCTCGTTATGATCGATTCATGGGAACCCATTGAGAAATAATTTGAACCTTTATTTTCTTTTTTATGTGTAATTGACTGTTTTTGGAAAAAAGGAGGGGTTTTGTAAAGAAGCAGAATAGCAGTGAACTTGTTTTGATTATCTACTCACAATTTTCATTCTATTCCTGACGCTTGACATTAAATTCCGTTCCATTGTGGAACTATTTAAACTCCCCGCATCGACCAGAAATTTAGGATATCTTAGTTAGAATTCCTTATCTATATTTTCATAAATCTCGCATAATTTAATTAAAAGAGACTGACAATAGATATAAAAGTCATCTTTCTAATCCCTTACAAGCAGTTTACTCTATAGACAAACACCTTCATTCAAACTCAGAATGTCATTTGTGAATATCTCAGCTAGATATACACAAGCTACATCATCAATTTGAATAGTAGATGTTGAATGTCTTGTACCCTTTGCTAGACACCGGTTGATATTGGGTTACTGCTTTTATGGGTGCATGTAACTTACATACAAGATTATACACCCTGAACTTGGGAGATCGTATGGCATTGGTTGCTATTAAGCTTCTGATTATCCACGGGAACCAGTGTCGTTTTTCTTTATGCCTTTCTTGTTTTCTTTTTATGGGTGATCTAAGTTCGTTTTTTCTTTGTCCATCCTGCAGTTCGTTCAGACTTTCTTCACCAACCAGTTGTTTTGTTGTCGCAATCATAGGTCTCCTTCTGCTCATCATTCTCCAGTTTTTCCTCCATTTCTTTGCCTTCGAGTTCGATTTTGGATGTAAAATGTTCCACATGGTCCAGTACTTGCCGCCCATTTATTCTCATATCGCTATGTTTTACTCTTTTCGTAAAAGAAATTTTTTTTTTTGGATACGATTCTTTGTCTTTTCTATAGTAAACGCTTTCTTTTATTGAAAATGACATGGTTATGAGGTACTTGATTTGTCTCCTTATCAATGCATAAATAGGTATTTTTTTTCTTCCTGCATAGGAATAGTTCGGAAACTAAGTTCTAACCCTTCTTTCTACAAGGCTGTAAGATTGAAAGTGGTATCTTGTATGGAATGCACCCAAAACATTTTAGCCAGGAACACAGATTCTCATGGCAAAATTCTGGCGTTAAAGTTGTTTTAGGTGCTCCGTTTCTTGAGAATGCTGTTTTCAGTATGTGCTTTACGATTGTAGTTTTTTGTTCGTTAATTTATCTCAAACCATTTAGAAAATTAGTGCATTGGTAGCTAGAAAAAGTCTCGTTGACGTGTGTAAGATCCACGGGGAAACTATTTCACATTTCTTTTTCTTTGGATCATGGGTTAACTTTGGTCTATCATTTTTTCTTTATTTCAGCATATTTTGGGCATCTTAATATAGTCTTCTGATATCCGAGCTACCAGGCTTGCAACTTTGACTTTCTTTTTGTGCTGTTATCCTATAATATACTTCATCATTTTCACACTTTCATATGCCTTTTTCAAAGGTTTGTGGAGGTACTATAACGTCTCCGTTTTTGTTTTTTGCTGTTTCCACAGGTATATTCGCATTTTGAGAATTTACTCGGAAACCCTCCCAAAGGTACACAGGAATCTGTCACAATAATTATATGTAAGCAATAAGACATCAAACTGAAACCGTTTTCACCAGAACTCCACTCGGTACTGAGAAAAATTAAAAAATGAAAAGCAGGAGGGCTCGATGAAATACCCCCAGAAGTATGGAAGAGCAGACAATTCGACGACATACTGCTCCGACACTGTAATGCCATATATAATCAAAACCCTATAGACAGATGGACGAAAGGATGCATCCTCTCTTTCCCTAAAAAGGCGACGTTGCATTAGCCAAGAACTACCGAGGTATAACCCTTACATCCATAGCGGCCAAGATATACAATGCTGCGCAACCGTATAGAACCCGAAATCAGAACATACTTAAGAAGAACCAAAATGGCTTCCGGTGTAATAGATCCACGACGTCAAAAATTTTGACTATCCATCGAATTCTTGAAGGTGTACGTGCAAAAAACCTCGAGGCAACAATATTATTTGTCGACGTTACCAAGGCCTTTGACTTCATTCACAGAGGAAAGATGGAGCAAATTCTACTCCCCTACGGGTACCAAAAGAAACCGTCGCAGCCGTAATGATAATATATAAAAACACAAACGTAAAAGTCCGTTCCCCGGATGGAGACACAGACTACTTCGACAATGTCGCAGGTGTACTTCAGGGATACATATTAGCTCCATACCTCTTTATCATATGTCAAGATTACGTGCTTAGAACATCTATTGATAAAATGAAAGAAAACGGTTTCAAGCTAACGAAGGAAAAAAAGCCGACGATAGCCTGCACAACCAATTACCGACCCCGACAACGCCGATAACATAGCACTCCTGGCATTTGCACCCGCCCAAGCCAAAAACCTGCTACATAGTCTGGAACGAGCCGCTGCAGGCATAGGCCTCCATGTCAATGCACACAAGACGGAATATATGTGCTTTAATCAAACAGGCAAAATCTCCCCACTAAACGGTAGCTCTCTGAAACTAGTAGACAATTTCACCTACCTAGGAAGCAGTGTCTCATCAACCGACACAGGCATCAAAATACGACTAGCAAAGGCATATACGACTTTCGATTGACTATCGGTCAGATGGAAGTCAGACCTGACCGATAAGATAAAACGCAGTTTCTTCCAAGCAGTGGTCGTGTCATATGGATGCTCTACATGGACGCTAACTAAACTTATGGAGACAAAGCTAGATGGCAACTACACAAGAATGCTGCAAGTATTATTGAACAAGTCATAGAGGCAGCACCCCACAAAGCAACAGCTGTATGGCCACCTATCACCCATCATGAAAACTATCAAAGTTAGATGGACCAGACGTGTGGCACACTACTGGAGAAGCAGGGACGAGCTCATAAGGGATGTACTCCAGTGGACTTCACATGGATTAACAAAGGCAGGACGACCAGCTAGCACCTACATACAGCAGCTCTGTGCCGGTACGGAATGAAAACCTGAAGACATGCCGGAAGCAATGGACTATAGGGAGGGGTGGCGAGAGAGGGAGAAGTATATCCGTGCTGGTGGCGTGACGAGATGATGATGATGATGATGATTATATCTCCATTGAATAATGCCTCTCTCAATGGTTACTTTGTTTTCTTTATTTGAAGATTTTCTCTTTATTCCCCCTTGTATCTTGCTTACGACGGTGTCTTGCCTTGTTTCTACTCTGAACCGAGTTAGGGGCAAACCGTTGATTTCCCACCAATGAAGTATTCTGTCTTGAGCATTTTCATTTTTTTTTTTTTGGATTATCAAACTCTTGTAAGGATTGGGTGTTTACTGGTAAAATTGTGTTCCTTTTTATGTACATTATATTAGAATTGTATGCTATAAATCTAATTACCCGTCTTAAAATTCTCGATGATGGCAATTCTTTCTTTGGATTAAATATAAATTCTAACGGTTTGAGGCTCGACTGTAGTAAACATTTCCGTCCTAATGAGAAGTTTTCTGTCCTTTCTCTGCTCCACGCTTGCTAGTGTTTCCTTTTCAAAATTTGAGTAGACTATTTCTGCAGCCGTTAACTTTCATGATAGGTATACAACTGGATGAACTTGGGATATGGTTGTTGCTATGACATGTTCACTTGTAACTTACTTGCGTGACTTATTTCCTTGGATAAAAGATTTTTATCATTGGTTTATTTGTTAGTGACTTTTTCAATGTTTCAAAGGCCATAGTTTGTCTCTGTGTTTTCTAAAAGTTCTTGCTAATTTCAATCTGGTTGTATGCTGACCCGATTTCTATTTTTGCAAAGTATTGCATTCTTGTATATATTGATTCACTTCTATCTTGTAATCTTCACAAATTCTTAAATCCTTATCAGGTTTTCTTATGGATACAATAGGTGATGTCCAATTGCTACCACCCTGGTGTATTCCTTGCCATAACATTTTTTATTCACCTATTAGCATAGGTAGGACATGAATTGATAACTTTGTAGATTCCCCCTTGCAACCTCTTAACAATTCTATATTATTTTCTCTTGCTTTTATAGAATTAATAACTTTTATCGTCGTATCCACTTTTAACACATTAATTCCTAATAGTCAATGGTTTTTATTTCATGTTACTATCGTAATGGGAGTCATGTTTTCTTCCGAATATCCCTTAAAAAGTGTCAATTACTTTAATTACAGTTCTCTCGAATTGATTTTACTGGAGATTGCTCTTTCTCAATTTCGGTTTGCCTATTTTTTCCCAGAATTTCATTTGTATCAAAGTGATATCACTTCCTGTGTCAACTTGCATGTAAAAAATATGCTATTTAACTTCATTTTTTTCTCGGGTCTTGATGAGTATATTTTGCATATATCTCGGTATTTTCTTTCGGAGGGTCTCTGCCTTTCAAACTTTCTATTCTTTATTGTATTGCATGCGACCTGAAAGTTATCTTTCTTTTTGCAGTGTGAACATATTTTCCCAGGGTTGGGCATTTCTTCTTTTTCATTCATAATCCATGCCACAATATTTGCAGTTAATCATGAACCCGGTTTTGTTGTAGGTGCTTTGATAATCTTTTTGTTAGTTGATCTCTATTATTAAAACTCATTGTAAAGATTCTCTAGTTTCACATATTTTAATGCAACTTATCTGTAACCGTTTAAATATTCTGTGCTTGTTTGATGTAACTTACTTGCCTTCTATCAGTCGATTCTTCATTCGTTCCACGTTTTTCGAAATTGCCTTTCATCACTACATGTCTTTTGGTTCCGGTCAAGTCTCCATGATTTTGGTTATCTCAGCAACAAGTTGTCGTTTTAGTTGACTATTTCAGATTCTCTCGGTAAACCATTGTCGATATTTTCCTCACAGCCTGCCGAAGCCAGGTCTGCGATTGCATTATCTCTTCTGCTAGATTACCAAAGCTGCAACACATTTGATCCTTGTTTCTAAATACTCCGGTTCATTAAGCGTGGTTGAGGCTTCTGTCTGTGACGATATTGTTATGATGTGTTTATCTCATAGAGTAGATACTGACTGGCCAATAGGACTTGCAAGATACCGGGTGATATCGGCTTAGAGCTTTTATGGATGCATCAAATTTACATACAATAATACGCAGTTAACAGGTGCCCATCGTGTAATGGTTATCGCCGTAGAAAATGGACACGACGACATGAGTTCACATCCTGGATGAGACTGATTGCATTTCACATAGCATTAATACCCTTGGGACAGGTACGAATCCATTTATTCTCCCTCCAACTATATGTGAATAGTAGGGCAGACTGGTTTCTTCAGCCCCGTTGAAGCTATCAATCTAGGAGAAGGATAACTCTGAATTAAATTCTACTTCAAAAGGACCTTGTGTCATATCAGGCGCATGTGGAGGTGTTGGTAAATACATACAAGGCGTGTAACAGATTGTTGTGGGATATATTTGGTTTGGTTATCGTAAATTATTCATTCGTAAGCAAACAATAGTTTAAAGAAATAATGGTTTGTTATATAAAAAGTGAACTTCACAAAATTCCACATTTTAAAGAGAAAAAAAACCCCAAAAACATATCACAGAGACGCAGTTCGAACTCTTCTATTTTTTGCTTTTTTGCTTGTTGTTGAAAAGTGTCATTTAGTTTAGAATAGAATTTGTTATATCTAAAGAATGAGATACAAACCCAATAACAACAACAAAAAAACAAAAAAACAAACAAAAACAAAAACAAAAAAAAACAAAAAACAAAACACGTGTATTGATATGATTTTGTAAATGTATCTATTTTTATACTTAGGTTTTCATACTTTTTGATGGATTCAATTTGTAACCATATCCTTCAGTGAGACATTTAAAAGCTTTTTAAAAATATTATTACGTATCAAATATATGAAATATATGATTTACGTGAATTAAAACTTTTTACAATAAAGTCTTTACTCTAAATTTCACGTATTAGATATGGAATAGGAGACGTAATCATCAGTTGATACACTAAATGTTGAGTCGTGAAACAAGAAAAATGATTGTTAATTCCCATTTCTTCAATATATATATATATATATATATATATATATATATATATATATATAAAACTGTCGTTATATATATATATATATATATATATATATATATATATATGTATGTATTATCATTATTATAATATATATATTATTATAATATATATATATATATATACATATATATATATACCATGAAATACTCTAAAAATAAACAAATGAATGAAACTGCACAAAGTAATATTTTTATTTCATATGTGACTTGACTATAAAAATACTTTTCACCAAATTTTATAGTAACTTTACCATTTTCATTTTTTGATAGCACCGAGTTTACTTAATAATCGTTGTCCGCTTAAGTGGGGTATGACGGAAAGCAGATGTGAAACCACTCCCTTGCTCACCCTTTTCTCTTTCTTTCTTTCTTTCTTTCTTTCTTTTTTTTTTCTTTCTTTTATAAATATGGGGATGTATAGTGGTTTCACTAAGCTTTTCTCTTAATTCCATTCAAATGAGAACCTATTGCCGCTTAATGGTATTAATATATTGACAAATAAAGACATGATATTCACAAAAGATAGCTAGGTTGTTAGGTTGGTACGCACTTTGAAAAAAGTGCATTGTTTTTATTGTGACCGGATGTTTCACATATTTTGCTCAGGATAAGAATGTATCATCTTGATGTCTGTGGGTGAAAAATGTTATTACGTCGTAGAGAATAAAATTTTCTATAATTCAAGAATTAGATAAAAAAAATGAGACGCTCCATCACAACAAAAAAGAAAAAAAGACCAATTGGGATAATTATAGGCTGAAGTGATAGGAGTCAGACAGGTTCATGCCTTGTTTAGTGCACAGATACTACACACCAATATTTGTAAAGTTTACGAGAAAGAAAAAATAATAAACAGGCAGGAAAAAATATATCTAGATTTGTAATGGATTTTGATCAGTTTGGACAAATGACGAGAAAGGAATTATAGATATCTTTATATATTTATCTAATTCAGCACATTTTTCTATTTTCCATTCAAATTTAACGCAACTAAAGTGTCCTTCCGAAAAAAAAAAATTAAAAAAAAACAAACTATGCAGCCTCTGGGGAACTAGAAAAAATAACATGAAACTCAGGACAAAAGATCTCGGAAAATGGTCTCGAAATATCTAAATTGGTCAAATTTGAGTGCTGCATAGATTTTTGCATTTAGGAAGGACACTTTAGTAGCGTTAAACTTAAAAATGAATTAGATAAACGTGCAGGTGTCCTAGTTGTGACAATAAAATGCATTTAATGGTAAGGCTCTAGTTATGAAAATCTGTAGACAGTTGATTACCTCTTCATTGCCATTATTCACTTTTCTAAATGACCCGGAGTGATAGTATCTATTAGAATCACATCTTGGGTTCGAATAGAGCTGTTTAAAAATAGTTCATATTCAAAAGGACCTCTTAAGAAACAAATACAAGAAAATCTGAATAGGAACGTAAAATGAACGCGATTCCCTGATTTCTAGGCATGAAATAACCACAGACGTATTGACATGCCATCAAAATCAATCAATCACTCAATTAATCAGAGAAATTTTGCCTGTCTTTTGTGCAATCACTGAACTATAAAGTTTGTCTTTGAAGGACCTAATATATTCAGAAAATAACATAATTGGTTTCGCAAGATGTTATGGACAGTCAGTGGTCTTCTTTATTCATTGAACACAGCAAAATCTCATTTGTACACATTTATGATGAAGAATCTTTTAAGGCAATTCAAAATGAATTAAATCTTGGCTAAATCCTGGAGATTCTTTAGTATCTCAAAATACATTCGGTGTTGGATAGGATTGAAAGGGAATTATTTATAACAAATTGCTCGAATGTGAGTAAACTTTTACGGCGCAACACTACGCTGAGCAATTGGCTCGGTTGAATGACTATTAGAAACAAAAAATCTTATTTTCTCGAGCAGAAAAATCGATTGATAATTTTGCAGCACGACAGAAGACTTTGGCTAAAAGTGAGATGCAGCAAACAATCATACTGCTAAGACGAATAATTCTTCCACTTGCGTCGCGTTCTCCCAAAAAGTCAATTTCAAGCCACATCTTGCTTCGCCCCATGCAACACTTCTCGTGTAATCTCTGATTCCAACATTTCAAAGACATTGAAGACTTGCTCGAATTAGCAATGAAAGTGTTATTTTATGATGAATAACAAAATTCATCTTGCATTGCACCGTGACGCCCTGAAAGATTAATGTAAATCTATCACGGGATCAAACAGCTCTTGTACAATTTTATACCCCCAAGAATAGAGGCACTCTTAGCGTAAGGGGTATCGTATAAGAAAATGGAATTGATAACACAAGTTCAAATCCTGGACGAAGAAGTTTGCATTTTAGTTTGCGTTAATGACCTTTGGGAAATGAACAACTTCACCTGTTCTCTCCCCCTGCTAAGTGTGAATAGTAGAACAAGCTGGGTACTTTAACTAGCTTAGACGACTAGTCTATGAGAATCGACACTGGGTTCAAACCATATTGTTTCCGCTTAAATAACTGACATCCTCTCCGTGTCAGAGGGTTTGGAACGAGAATATTTTAGGAGGTGCCCGTGGTGTAATGGTTATCGTCGTAGGAATTGGACACGGTGACACGAGTTCAAATCCTCAACGAGACTGATTGCATTTCACATTGCACTAATACCCTTGGGAAAGGTATGGATCCAATTATTCTCCCTCCAGCTATGGGTAAATAGTAGAGAAGACCAGATTCTTCAGCCTTGGTGAGGCAACTAGTCTAGGAGAAGGAAAACTCTGAATTGAAACCTGTTAAACTCCGCTTAAAATTGACCTTGGGTCATATCCTGCCCCAGCGGAGGGGTTGGGTAAATATGGGAACGAGAATATTTAACATTATGCACCAACCGAATTATGTACGGACCTTTGCTCTAACTATTTCAGAGCAGCAATGATCATGAAAGCGTTGTCATCATATTCAAGACATTACTTGAAAGATAATTTTACATACTAGAAGATTTTTTTTTAGTCGCCTAATTTTCACAACATTTGGATACCATTGCTTTATGTACGCATTCCTTTATTCGGAATAAACGAATGTTTTCTTATAACATTGCTTACAGAGATAAATTCCATAATTATCAACATATATCAATTAGTTTGAGAGAAAAACTAATAAGCGATACATAATAATTGGCCCGATTACATCGAGCATTTCAAGACAGTCCCTCTTGAAAGTGAACTTAGAGTACCTGGAGCTAAACGTCTTTGTTAGATATCGGCCTAGTTTAGGATACAAATAATCATTGGACGAAACAAATTTCAACTTCTGGCACATTTTGTGCAAAACAATATTGAGCTATGTCATAATAAGCAAAAAAAGATTAACACTTTTCAAAGAAGGTGGAATAATCCGTCTGACTAAATATCAGCATTTACAACAACCGAATCAAATAATAGCAACTGGCCGTACAAGGGTATACACAATTAAAAGAATGTGATGATTTCTATGGAAATATGGTAGGTTTCGAAAGTACAAATTTAAATTCATTTCAACTTATTAAATGTAAAATGTATTTTCATTTTAAGCAAGTTTTAAATTTTGGTTTCCATGAAAACGATATATATCCATAGGCAAAAACCAAAGAAATATACAACTACTCCACCCTCCAAAAAAAGATATTTTCCTACAAGAATATAGAATAAACTTGGGTTAAAATTGAGAGACTTATAAATTGGTATTAAATTTGTAACCGTAAAACTTGTAATAAACTGAAATAAATTCAATAGAAAAAGGATTCACTGATTCAATATCTATGATATAGCATTCTTAAATAATAACTTCATTGTTAAGAAAACAAGTAAAAAAAACAATTAAAATAAAATTTATACTGTTGAGAAATAAAAAAGGAAACAAATATTTAAAAATCATTGACTGCCATTGATGATAACGTCTGAATAAAGGTATATTAAGAGAAAAAGAAAGTTTAAATCTTTAAAATTTATCAAACTTAGTTTTGTCAATGTTTTCCCAATGAGGAACAAACTAATAACACCATAGGAGTGTTTTATCATATCTTTTGTTCATGACCTTCGGTTTGGGATTAGACTATATTAACTGGTCTTCTTCCTCATCTGTTTTATCATTTACAAATAGAACGCGGCAAAATAATATAGAGTTGAACATTTTTCCGATTTATCTAAACTTTGTGACAGCACATCCCTCCATTGTACTAAGGATCAGAGTAATCTGCACCTATGTGACAGCGGTTATGTGTAACTGCCTATTTATGGTTATAACAATGCTTACCTGCATGAGACCCCGTGTTAAAATGAACACATGCAGCATACTATAACTTAGTGCGTGAATAATATCAATCAAGGTCTTGTCACAGCCAATTATTATACAAGTGTGTACAGACTTCATTTGGTGCTCAACATTTTTAGCCTTGAACCGAATTTAGTTAACCTTGGGTAATACATCCATTTTGTATCTCATATTTACGAGAAGCAAATGTCTTCATTGGAATTCGCTTCGTGTATCTATGCTAAGAAATTGAAATCAATATTCAATGCCAAGCGATATTTCCTTTGGGCAGTATTACACTCGCAAGAAGCCAGATTTTAGTTTGAAAAGAATTCTATATTGTCTTCTGATTTCCTCTCTGCTCATAATTCGTACTGAGCCAAAGGGACCTCCTTTCTGGGGAATAATTTTTGGAAGGATCTTTTAAATTATCACTATTTCTTACTTAATATGCACCAAGGGTCTCAATCGACAATATAGGTATTTATCAATCTTTAATCAGTTTGGCACAAGGCCATAATCGTGGACAACTCATAGGATCGGACTCTCTGCCCCCGTAGTAACAATCATTTCCTAATCTTTGATAAGTTTAATAAAAGATCAGAAGTATTTATAAACTCAGGTGCGAATTAACCTTATAAGTAATAGTCTGTAATTCGAGCTAGCTAAGTCGATCATACGAGCCGTCCTTAAAAACTAAGGATAGCTTAGAATTTGTATGAGACTGCAAATATAAGACACCTACTGGGAATCGAACCCACTACTCAACATTTATATGTTGAAAAGCCTAGCTTGGTAACCATTCTGTACTCATTTTAGAAATTCTTCTGTAATAGAAACATTAATCTTTTCCAAGCTTTGCTTAGTCGTGGCACAAGACCAGAAGTACAGAGCCGCCAGTGAGATTCACACTCACTAACCAAGGTCTGTTAATCTAGCTTGTTAACCATCACATTTCAACGTAGTGATAATTGCGAATATAATTTAATATAGATATAGTTATTTAGTAAGTAAAGCTGGATGTATGCAACACCCAGTAAGACAAAAACTCACTACTAATGGTCAAGGAATCTAGTTTGCAAACAATTATATAGGAATATCGGACGAATCTTTTTGCATTTCACATTGGGAAGGTATGCATCAAATAATTCTCCCTACAGCTATATATATACTGGTAAATAGTCGGACCGAGTCGGCTCTTTATGGCAACTACTCTAGGAGAAAGAATATCTTGAATTTAAACAGGATAAAATCCGATTTAAAATGTTACTTTGAGTCAGATGCCGCTCATGTGGGGGGGTTGGGTAAATACAAACAATGAGGGACCCATTTAAAAAAATTATAGTGTTATAAAAGTAGATATTTACTACCCTTTGCTTAATTGTGTCACAAGGACTGAAGTATAGGGCAACAAATGGGATTCGAACTCACTATTGATGGTCTGATAATCCACACCAGACAACTATTAAAGCACAGCAAAGAGTCATTTTTTTTAGATCATCCTGATATAGATATAGTTATTTATTAAAGCAAGTTGAGAAGTAGCACAAGGCCAGATGTATGGGGCACCCTCTGAGACTCGTAGTAACTAATAATGATTTTCCAGTTTAGCTTGTTAACCATTACACTGCACTGATGAGCTTACTGTCAAAATTATTCTGTTACTTGCTTTGAAATGAAGTAAAAAAGCTACATATCCATTGCTAAAAATATGGAATGACCTGTTTTATACGAGGTGTTGAGAATGGGCTTATCCGACGAGTAAATTTGTCTCATACTGACTTTTATGTCAGTAATGACTTATCGTAGGCTGAAGAGGGAAAGCGCAAAATGGTTATTCATTTTAGCGTTAGGACTTTCGTTGTTTTATTCTCTCTCTGTTCAATTTCTAGAATCGTGAATATAGGAAGAAAGGGATAACGGTCGACACATGCTTCTTCGTTCTTTTATGAACAATCAATAATTCGTTCCTCGTTCTCCATTGACGCAAAAGCTTGTCTCGTCGAGCCTCAGACACCAAAAGACAAAAAATGACCGAATCACGATTTTTTATATATATGTATATATATTTTCCGAACACCTAATCTTGACTTCCGCCTTGGGTAGGTGACATCTTTTGGTCCTCCAACGCTAATCTGACCTGGTGTCCTCACTACGGAGAGATCAATCAAGTATATTTTTACACCTAAATGAGATGCACTGTGTCAACACCTCTTTCTTTTAACTGCTCTTTTTCCTTTTTTCTATGATAACCTATCAATTCGATACTTTTTGCTTACAATGTCACACCTTTCTTTAAAAGTAAGCTTTGAGTTATTCTTATTGTTCTTAGAAGAGACAGTCAAATAGCTTGTTGATACCTTCTCCAACGTTTGAATTAAGAGATGTTCTTTACCTTGAGTAGTAGCCGACCATCATTACTGAATAATTCAACCAGTTCTACTTGAATGCACTAAGCTGAGGATGGAAATGGAGTTCTTACTTTTTCCACTTGTATTAGCGCATAGCGAACATAAACAAATCCGATCTGAATTCAAATTTGGCTCCCTTGATTCCATTTTCCGCTCAAGTAATCATTTAATTTTAGCATTTCTGAAAACAATAAAATTATTTCAATAACAATAGTAAAGATTTGAACACAACTCATCTCCTATTTCTAAAATAATAATAATAATAATAATAATAATAATACAAGATTTGGGATATAAAGTACGAGTAATTAAAACGATACGCAAAAAGGAATCATAGGAGGAAATGTGAGAAGCTAATGAACGGTTTTACAAATTCAGCTACTTGAGCCCTGAAGTAGTAACATTTTAAAGAAATTCTCCAAACTGTCATGTATTTATTTACCATCATTGCAAATGGGAAATAATATTAGAGGTTATGACGTATTTTCTAATGGAGGTGCCTGTGGTGTAATTGTTATCGTCGTAGGAAATGAACACGGCGACACGAGTTCAAATCCTGGACGAGACGGATTGCATTTCACATAACACTAATACCCTTGGGAAAGGTATGAATCCAATTATTCTCCCTCCAGCTATGGGTAAATTGAAGAGACAGACTATGGTCTTCAGCCTTGGTTAGGCAACTAGTCTAGGAGAAGGAAAACTCTGAATTCAAACCTGTTAAACTCCGCTTAAAAATTGACCTTGTGTCATATCCTGCCCGAGTGGAGGGGTTGGTAAATAGGATGACGTATTTCCTAATCCTTATCTGCGAATGATTTCCGGATTAATATTACAAATGATATAATTTTGGAGGCTCGATTATTGTATGTTATATAGCAACCCAAGTTCAAATCCTTGACGAGGCCGATTTTGTTTCACTTTGCGGTAATACCCCTCAGAAAGACCAGAATCCATCTGTTCTCCAACCCAAACTATGTGTTAATAGTTGGGCAAAGTAGATTTTATAAATTTCTTTCCGCAACCATTCTAGGAGATGAAAAGTTCTGAATTCAAACCGGGTTTATTTGGCGAAAAATGTCCTTGTGTCACATCATATTCGTTGCAGGGGCTTGGGTGAGAACATACAAATAAAATAATGAATATTATCTCTTAATAGGTGCCTACAAACAATGACTAATGTTGTCTTTTTTGGAATGTTTCCCGACGTAAATTATCTAACAATTATTCAATATGTCCACCCGTCTGTCATGGCATAAATAAAAGATGAAATTTTATCTGGCTAATAACGAGACTAATATATTTTAGCATGATAGTTTTCAAAAGTCCCAAAACTTAACATTTTTTAGCGGGGTGTCTTTTCTATTAATCGAATTGCTGTATCGTTTTTTCCGTAATCAGTTTCCTCCGGTTTGCTTTGTTCTTTTTCTAATGATATATCAACAATAATATACGTTATTAAATGCTAAAATTTAATACAACTAATTTGAACTCTATTTTATGCATCCAAGAACTACAATATAAAATTAATTTATATATATCTATATGGTTTCAAGAAACTATTTTTATTCAATGATAATAATATTTTTTTGTACAGAGTTATATGAAGTTAATTATCATACAAGTAATTTGCATACGTTTCAATTTGATCCATACATTTTAACCTAACTGGCACTACCATCCGGGTCAGAATAGCCTTAGGAATAATAACAAAATTTTATTCATTCATTTATTTATTTATTATTGGCGTTTGCCCCTCCAGCAGGGAGATCAGTATCTAATATACTCTGTTGACAGAGTGGTCTCCGGATCCGACCTACTTGTAAACTTCCCTAACTTCTTCCCACTGTCTAGCCCACTATATAACTTGATTAACGTATCAATATTTCCACCTGTAGTTATTTAATTTCTATAGTTCACCTACAAATTTTTTTATTACCAAAAAATAATTAATAATAAAAATGAGAGGAAAAGGGTTATTCACAGAAATAAGATGGAAAATAGTAATATATGCATGCATACATTTTATTATTCATTTTTTTTATCTCATTCTAAGTAACATTTACAAAACGATATATTGTTTTGTTGATAGACATATACTTTATCTTTGCGGCTTTAGGGTTCTTATTAGCATTGATCTCGTGCATTTACAACGTTAGCTTTACTGTACATCGAACTACACACCTAAAGGTTATATAAAGTTTTCTCAAATGTTTTTATTTACGTGAACCAGATGTGACACGAGGAATAGTTTTGGGTGGAATCCAGCAGTTTTGAAAGACCTTATTCCTTCTCTTTCGATTTTGGTAAATGGTCGAACATTGTGGAATTTTTAGTTTTATTGAGGTAACCAGTCTAAGAGAAGGAAATCACTGAAAACACGTCTTTCTCCGCTTAAAAATTGATCTTATGCAACATCCTGCTCGTTACGAGGGGGTTTGTTAAATACACTTAGTTGGTCTGAATTCAGAATTTTCCCTCTACTCGACTGGTTACCGTACTAAGGCTTAAGTGCTTAGTACTTTCTACTATTTACTGAGGGGAGAAGAGTTTGTTGCATGCCTTTCCAAACGGTATTTGCTCAAAAGCCAAAGGTACATAGTCACGTCTACGTATCCTCAATATTAGGAGATTAACAATATTAATCTATAAAAATTAGTGATTTATTTCACAAATCCGAATCTTTATGTTTTCCAATTTATTCATTTCGAATATATCTGTGATAAAAAAAATCTCGATGGATAAATACAATAGCTAAATACGTGATCAAAAATCCTGTCCAATCGTTGGGTGGGTTTTCTGCAAGTTAGCTTAATTTCACGATCCGCACGATCCGCAGAAATATATTTCTTTTTATATATACTGATATTAGTTTCTCCTGATATCAGATTACAAGTTCAAGCAACCACAGATAAATCAAGATAGATGGTTGTCAGCTGTGATTTTTTAATTAATATCTATCGTTATCTAATTAGCATATTGATTACAGAATTGTTTATTTGATTATTCACATAGTGATCGCCGTGCATAACCAATATTGGCATTCGCTTCTAATCATTACTAAGATGTAAGATCAAAGTGAGGTCAAGTGTAAGAAAATCAATTGTGTTAATAAAGCAAATCTCTGATACAAATAAACAGAATGATTAATTAGCATTGACACTCTTGATCAGGCATGAGCAAATTTTTCTGAGAATCTGACTGCATGAAACATGGAACATTATTAGGTGGTTCGAAATACTAAAAAAAATTCAAGGTAATCTTTTGTTTGAATTACTTCAGCTACAGAAGACCATACGTATAAGCACCATCTTAGAAATAGGGTTTAGTTTCTTTGTTTATTGACATATCAAACTTGCTGAGTTATTTAGTCTCGAAAAACATTCCCATAAAAGGTTGACAAACAAATATTATGTACAATAAATCAATATGTATGAATAGTTTAAAAAACAAAGAAGGGTATATGGAATGCAGCATAGGAATTAATATATACAAGATGTATAATATAGAATATCAGAGCATTGAAAATATTGCAAAGAAAACTCAAGAGAAGTAATTTTTTAGAAAATTTAGTAAAGGTATTAGACATCTTCTCCTATATTTCAATTACTATCATCAGTAGCATTGAACATTTTCTGATGGGAAAAGTATGCATTTCTTTTTTTCTGAAGAAATGAAGACAAATTTCACAGCAAAAGATTCTTATAAATAGTTAATAGCATTTTTATTCAAAATGTTATAAGATTTTTGTGTTAAGATGTATATAAAGTGTGTAATACTTAAGTGTAAATCAAATATGGAATGTACACAATTTAAATTAGCATTTATATAATGAACATAGCGTATTATAGTTTTAAATTTTCGTAATCTTTCCTCTTTAATTTAAGTTTTAATGAGACTGTATATTTTTAAACTCAGTGCAATCTGTTTTCAAATTAGAGGTGAATTTTAGAGCCCATATCTAACATCATGTTTCCTTAATGTAAAAAGAGCAAAATAAGGATTGAATGATTTTATCAAAAAAATTATTTTGCTACATTTAATTGCTTCATTGATGTACTTCAATTGAAGCAAAAGAAAACACTTTATATAGTCTGGCATCCTATATGCAGAAATTTCTTTAAACATAGTGAAACATTTTGTACGGTATTCAGAAACAATTTTTTTTGTTTATCATCGTTCTTCTTATTCGAAATTATCTAGTGTTCATTGGTGGCCCGATTAACATTTCTTACCAAGAAGCATCTGTTCGGAAGATGAATTGGCAAGCCTTAACTGTGTCGTGTAATAGTTAAAGTGGTGGACTCTTTATGCTTACAGCAGTTTGCGGGACTTGCGTACCACTCGCTGTTCCACAACAAGCAACCTAATATACAAAAGAGTGATGGGACTGCTTATGATTTTTTATAGTTCTGTTTGCTGAGCAAATACCGATCTACAAAGCTTCAAATAAATTTGATTTTCTACCAAACTAAGTTTTATAAATTACTATTCCTTTACCCGCAAATATAGTATGTCTAACTCTAGTTACATTCACTCTTAGGGTAATACCTTTGAAATAAGTATTGAACCCCTTTATTACCCCCAGCTATGGGTTACATAGTATAACTGTTGTTCATTTATAAGGAGAGCTTTGGTATTAAATAACACACGAAGGCTAATCTGCCGTTAAACAAAGAACCCAGCCATTTAACTGAGTTACATATAAAAACGTTTGCTCCGATATGATGGTCTTGTTGGAGATTAAGCTAAACCTTGCAAATTTTAGCTTTTTGCTCATATAGTCATCGTCAAAGCTATGTTCGACTCAAACGCCCGAATTTGGGGTTTCTCACAACTCAGTTGAAATTGATTAGAAATACTAGCTAGACATCCATTATACCACCCAAGATACTACAGCACTTAATAAGATTTTCTAGTTTGTGGCTCATGGTTAAATATATTGGACAACCGCAGACATTCCATCTTGTAATGATCTGTTAGTCTAATGCACTCCTGACGCTTCTTGTGATATAAAGAAATGTTAAGAAACCCTTTTCCGTAAAATTTTGCCACACAATTCATATTCTTACATATTGACTGAGCCAAGTTTAGAAAATTCGTTGAAGTCATATACCATAGAGCACTAGTAAACCAGAGAGATTTGTTAACTACTGTTAATTAGTTATTCTACTAATTGTGGCTATATGATGAACTAAGCCAATTTTGATACATAAAGCACTGGAAATCGATCAAGTTAATCTCCCTAAACTGCAGATAAAAACGAAACTAATTGCAATGTGTTTTTGCAACACTTTAGCCCTGAACCAGATTCAGTAAAGACAATCTAGTAGAATAATTACAAAGAAATATTGCATGCTTAAGGAATCTTATATTTGTGGGTAAAGGAATAGTAATTTATAAAACTTAGTTTGGTAGAAAATCAAATTTATTTGAAGCTTTGTAGATCGGTATTTGCTCAGCAAACAGAACTATAAAAAATCATAAGCAGTCCCATCACTCTTTTGTATATTAGGTTGCTTGTTGTGGAACAGCGAGTGGTACGCAAGTCCCGCAAACTGCTGTAAGCATAAAGAGTCGTATCCTTCATAAGTGACCTGATTAGTTTTTGTTAGAAATAGCAAATCTTCGGTATTATCTACACAGAATACTGAAGTTAATTGCTGAAAACAAATGATCAACCCAAGTTTATAACTAAAACATCGCCCTAAAAGAAACGATTGTTACTCATAGAAAGATGGGCTTGCCCATCTTTTAAATTCGAAATTTATCGAATAAAGACATTGATATAAGAGAAATCTGACAACACAGAGAGGAAAAAGAAGAAAACACTTACTGACTGAGACGGTGAGCCAATATTTGCCAGAAAATAAATCCTTGTAATCAGGTCTAGTCTTGATTTAAGAGCAATATATGCCAAATTCAGAGGTAATAATAATACGTACTTACAGTTGTTAACTCCGACATTTATATTTATCAAAGATTATCACTTTTCATATAACTTAACTTGTCTTGACGTTCAAGATTATTTATTTGGGATGCTATTCATACTGTTCAGGTTTTGGAACATATTCGAAAAGTTATTTATAAATTGCTTGAAATCGCTCATCCTAAATAAAAAGCGAATGCAATTTTTTTAAAAAATCTTTATCATATTTACCAACCCCTCCGCTCGGGCAGGATATGACACAAGGTCCATTTTTAAGCGGAGTTTAACAGGTTTCAATTCAGAGTTTTCCTTCTCCTAGACTAGTTGCCTCACCAAGGCTGAAGAACCTAATCTGTCCTACTATTTACCCATAGCTGGAGGGAGAATAATTGGATTCATACCTTTCCCAAGGGTATTAGTGCTATGTGAAATGCAATCACTCTCGTCCAGGATTTGAACTCGTATCGTCGTGTCCAATTCCTACGACGATAACCATTACACCACGGGCACCTCCAAAATCTTTATTGATTATTTTTTAAGGTTGAAGAAACTTAAGAAATATTGTGCGATGAGTGCATGATAAATATGTGGAATAAAAATGTGCATGATAAATATGTGGAATAAAAATATGTGCGTTTTCTTTTCTACATGATCTCCTTCTTAGTTCTGCCGCGAACTATTCTGCATCGACCTGCTTTAAAATACCGGAAATGCTTTAAAATACCGGAAAATCTAATATTTCCTATTGAATATATGCAAATCACTCAGCGTTCTTATAAATCTATCTATCTATCTATCTATCTACGTCTGTTAGCCCTGTCAAATGAAACTGTAGAATATGCTTACTGCATTTCTACAGGGAAGGAACCTGCCAATGAGTGTGCTGTATATTAAACCATCAGATGATGACGCTTCAGTCCTGGAGATTTCGGGAAAATAGAGAATTTCTTCATTACCATTACTCCCCAAACCACTTTGACTCAGAGTGGTAGTACCTGTCTTATCTATGGGTCAAATAGAACTTTTAACCATTTGAAAAAAATGATTATATTACATTGAACTATTTGTGTTACATAGTAATACTTGGGTGTATTTAACTGATTGCAAAGATTAAACAGCGATACTTAAAATCACTTGTTTGCAAAATGAGCTCGCGGTTGTTTAGAATGTGACCAACAAACTATTCGTTTATAAAACTTATATACTTGATATATATGTATAAATAAGATTTGGCATTAAATAACCTGAAAGATTTGATATGCTATAAAATCCAAACCAACCAATCTATCTCAGTTTATATGCACTTTACTATCTATCTATCTATCTGTGGTCCAGAAGCAATAGTATTTCAAATATATCAACTTTGATAAGACACAATATTATTTTAAGATTTTTAAGTTGATTTGAATAACGCTTGGTATTATTTTTGAAGGGTGATTTTAATTTCAAAGATTTTTTTAGGAAACTACGTTTTGATAAATTAATCGGCTTTGCTCAGGTTGAATGTACAATTCATCAAAATTATATATATATATATATATATATATATATATATATATATATACGTGTGTGTGTGTGTGTGTGTGTGTGTTTATGTTTATTAGACTATTGTTATTGATTTTTCAATTACTCAGCCGAAACCTGTATATACCAAAATATGCATAATTTATAAGCGATATCATTGATTATTTTTTGGCAAGAATAATTGAAAGTTCAAGTTCCTGCGATTACATATTGGTGTGAATGTGAGTTTTCTGGAATCTCTCAGCTGCTAAGCGGGAAACATGTCCAAAAATAATTCCAGTTTAGAGATTCTTCATCCAGACAATCTTCTCCTAAAGCAGATGAAAGTTTCAGGGCAATACTTTGATGTCTGTGGTGAAGAGTGAGTCATCCAAGTATTTTCTATAACTAAATCTTCATCTTTCGCTGAATTGGTGTTCTTTATAGATTCAAATGAAATACACTAGATTCTCTTGACCTTCAGGTAAAATATAGCAAGGAATAATTCTAGTCTATGGAAAAAAAATCATAACCTGATTACTTGATTATTGCTCAACATATTGGTAAGATAGGTACCGAAATAAAAGATAGAAGGAATTAGATTTTATTTTTGCTAAAATATGTTTAAAGGCCCTGCGTTGTATTTTGGATTCAATGTGCATACAAAAGACATGCCGTGTATATTTTTTAATGATCGAATTTTAAGACCAATTTTACACTTCAAAAACTAGAGATCAGTCGTAACACAAGATACGTTTTTGAACAAATCGAAACTTACTTTCATTCATTACGCACACATACCTGACCCATCCGTACGAGCTGGATGGGACACAAGGACAATTTTTACCGGAGTTTCAAAGGTTTTACCTTTCCTAGACCGGTTACCATACTAAGATTATGGAGCCCAGATTGCCGTTCTATTTATTGATAGTTAAAGGGAGATTAATTGTATTCATACCATTTCCAAGGCTATTTGAAATGCAAAAATCCCAATCCGAGATTTGAACCTGGGACCCTATGCTCATTTCCTACGATGGTAACCATTACATTACGAGTGCCTTCATTACACATAATACATGATGAATCATTATTTTGCAGTTTGAGATAAGGAATCGCTATTTAATGTAAGTCGTTCATTATTCGAGTATATATGATATACATGTGTGGTATAGAATAAATTTTGCTCTTTTTCCAAGTGTTGAAGGTGCAAAGATTTTAAAGATCAATTAAAATTGTTCAAAATTTCTTCTACAACAATGACTGTGTTTCTCGTCTTTCTTTGTTCATAGCTTTTTGATCTTGAACTCTCCGACCTTCTTCTGGTGAATGTATTATGAAATCACCATTGTTAAGTTTGATACAAATGAGAAGAATATTCTTCTCGTTCTTTAGTAGCTAAGCTTACAACCGTTTATTTCATATGTAAAATCTGTATTTGTTTCCGTAAAAATCTTATGCCAACATCAGAATAGCATTATATGACTTCTTCATTTGGGAAAAATATGAAATTATGAGATGTCACAATAAATTCCTTGCTGATTGCAGTTAAATCTTATTCGTAGATCTTAGATAAATCGGCATTCCTCTTTACTGCACATTAAAATCAATAACATTCTCATTTGAAACATTGATGAATTGATAGACAGATTTTAACAGCATGTCCTCCCGTATAAAGTTTTTTTATACCGAGAGGTGAGGGAATCTCGTTCATTACACGTTCATATTAACATTTTTGTACAATTGTTCCTTAAGAGCGTTTTGCACACGATCCTATCAAATATGAATAATTTTTATTAGATCTATTTTACCCAAAGATTTTACCCTTACAGGTGATATCACACCGGGTAATAGTAAACCAGAAAGTAATATCAATGAAGAATTCAAATATCCAAGACTCTTGCCACGTTATCAAATGCAGTTTAATTGCGTATCCGACACACAATCTTCTTTGAGGAGGAGTTCTAAACCCTCGAAAAAGGAGAGAGCAGATTCTAAGCACCACCATTAGAGTCACGATCTTTGATTAAATAACAAAAATCAATGATATTTTGACATCTGGTCCGCTCGCCAAACATCTATATTCTAATTCTTCGTTGGTTATGTGACATTAGATGGGGGATAACCGGCTCATTGGCCTAGTGGGTTGAGTGTTCGCCTATGCGTCGGGAGACCTGGGTTCAATTCCAGGTCACGTCATACCAAGAGACTTTAAAAATGGTACTTGATACCTCCTTGCTTAACACTCAACAATATAAGGTACTATTAAGGGTAAAGTGGAACTATCCGAGGAAAGGAGTAGCGCCCTCTCCTACACCTAGGTGTAGTAGCTATTGAAAAGGGAGCCTTCTGGTCGTCCTCGACTACGGTCGCCAACTTTACTTACTTTACTTTACTAGATGGGGGATTAGGCCCTTTAAAAAATGCAGCTTTTAGTGAATTAGTACGATAATCAATTGTTGCTCGTTTTTGCCAATACAAGATACAAAAAATACCGATCGCTAAACTGATACAAACAGCAAATTTTAGAACAGATAAATTGTGTGTAATTGAAACATTTCTAATTCCCGAAAGGAAAATTTATTTTGAGTTAATAAAATATAAAACAAAATTTATTTAGTAGAATTTGGTTTATTCTATTCTATTTTGTCCCACCTTAGATTTGTGAAAAGATTTAAACAATGAGATGCAGAATATCCCGGTAGTTTTAAGTAAATGGTTGACTCTATAAATTGGTTAAAATATGTTTTAAAACGCTTTTCTTGTCCATTTGATGGGGAATGAGGAAAATGGCTACGGTTTCCATATCTGTAAATGCTGTTAAAATTGTGTAGGAGTTTCAAATTTAAGAAAAATGAAAGCGAAATAAAATGTAAAGAGGCTTAAATTAATAAGAACAGAAGGAAAAATTCTTGTCTTTTCCTGTAAAGAAAATATCGCGTCGCCAGTGAAACGCTTAGGGAATTCTTAATGATTTATTCAAATAACATTGGCTTTTTTAATTGAGCTCTGTGCAAGAAGTAGAATAAGAGGAATGAAAAGATGAGGAGAAAAAGTCCGAGAAAAAATATCAAATTGAAGAAAATAAAAAAGATCTTAGTATAATTTGAAAGAAAGAATAAAAGGAAATAAAGAAAAAGACTTATGAGGCGAGTTAAGAAAGAACAAAGACAGAAAAGAAAATGAGTAAAATGCTAATTTTCTTCAAAATACGAGTTGTGTTCAAAAAGTAACGGGACTGAAGACAGAAATGAATATAAAGTTAAACACCAATTTTCTTTACTTGATATTCAATGCATATATATTCCAATGAGTTTTCGATTTGCTAAAGCTCTTCTGAAACTCCATTTTTTATCTAGTTGATTGGGTTTTCGCTAATTGTTAGGGAGACCAGGGTTCAATCTCAGGTCGAGTCATACCAAAGACTCAAAAAATGGTACTTAATGCCTCCTTGCTTAACACTCAGGATTATAAGGTGCGGATCAAGGGTCATCATCATCATCATATCGTGCTGGCAGCACGGCGGCCTCTCCTACACCTTGGTGTAGTAGCAATTAAAATGGGAGCCTTCGGGTCACCTTCGACTACGGTCGCCAACTTTATGAATAAAATACTGCCGTTATATTTTTACTAATGTTTTTCCCGCTTTCCAATTTTACAGTTACAGTTAAACTTGCGCGGATCGTAGACCATTCTGAAATTTGCTGAAACTGTTGTCTCAAAAGTATCGATACTATCTTTTTATTTTAATTGCGACTGATTCCTGTTATATGATATCATCTCTTTATTATAAAATCTCATCAGCTGTGCAAACATCTTCTTTTGAATTTTACAGTTTTAAACTCAATACTTTGTGATCACACAGTGTATAAAAAAAGGGAAAAGAACAATAAAGATTGGTTTTAACGGCATGTAAATTTGTCAAAGGTAATTTTATGCCTAGAGGATATGCATACGCGTTCATTGTACGTTCATATTTTATATCTATTGTTGTTGTTTCTCAGGAGATTTTCTGCACACCGTCCTATCGAAAAAAAATTTTTAAATACATTTTTTGACCTATAGATAGGATGTTAACAGACAATACTACTCCGGGTCAGAGTGAACGTGGGAGTAAGGGTAATAAAGAGTACTTCACATTATAGAGGTATTCAAAATTGAAATCGCACTATCAGACTCAGTTTAGAGTCCTACGCTAGACGCATTCTTTAAGGTAGGAGTCTTACCAGTCAGCAGGAGATAGTCAGAGTATTCCATGTTCTTTTACTCGGCAAAGCAGAACATTAAGGATAGAGAAGAATTGAACATTCGGAGAAAGAAGGAAATAAGAAATG
>OY757930.1:60065830-60183330 GCA_963585895.1 Sepioteuthis lessoniana
CATACATATTCCCAATTACACAGAACTGATCAAAATGGCACACAGTTTGTATGCCAGAAATAATTGACAGGTATTTCTCATAACCTTATTAGGTCATCGTGAAGTTGAATAATTAATCTTCATAGCATCTCCCCGAAAATTTTTACTTGACGACGCCAATATTTTCTCCAATTGGTTATGATCAGTTTTTTGGGTTATATGGTAACAGCAGCGAGGAATGATCAATGGCAGGACCTTTTAATGTACCCATAAGGTAGACTGCATGTTAAGGTTCCAAAGCACAGGAAATGTATATGCAATACGATTATTCAAATCTTCGATGAAAAGGCCACCTCTCTCTCCTCTCTCTCTCTCTCTCTCAATCTATCTCTCTCTCTCTCTCTCTCTCTCTCTATATATATATATATATATATATATATGTATATATATAAATATATATGCATATATACCACAAAAACACACCTGCGAGCAGAAGAAAGCACAGAGAAGAACATACAAATCAATCACTCTCATATGCATCAGCCCTTATCATTCCATTTCATACACATACAAAACAATTTGCAAATAGAAATGCTACTCGAAAAAATCTTTTGTCGTCAATTTCGCCCCTATACAAGTCTCCAATTTAGTTCGAATATGATTTAGGCCAATATGTATTCTAAGCAAGAATGTTTGACGATTTATGAATTCTCTTAACGGTTAACTTCAGTGTAGACCTCGTAACTACATAAAATATACAATCATATGTTCGAAACCAGGCGATTAAAATGAGTGCAATACCTGAGGACAACTACATATCGAGCGTCACAAGAATTTTATAAAATTTTAGTGTATTTAAATGTCACGTAAACTTTTTTGATGAATATCAGAGCTCCGTTAATAGAAAGAAAACCTTAATGCTTTAAGAGACCGGAAGCAGGTCTTAAAATTGAAATAAAAACAAATAAAAAAACAAGTAAAATGTTTGTATGTAACGTTCAGTTTTGAAAAAAAAAACCCTCTAATTCATACAAAAAGGAAAGTGGTGTGTTTGTTTTGAATAATATGTTGTCTAACCGTCTTCAAACTCTATTCAAACAATTTCCAACCCAGGAAATCTCAATTGATGCTATCCAAAGATATGCTCTATCACTGTTATTAATCACACTTTATATATATATATATATATACATATATATATATATATAATTTTCTACTCTCAAATTGTATAGGTACGATAAAAACACATCATAGAGCACGCCCACTCTTTGTATTTACGCCAAAGAACAAAAAAATCTAAAAAGAAATAGAAAATAAAAAGAGTCATGGATAGATTGGAGAAAAGATAACATTGATTGGCCAAATATAGCAGCGTCAGGTTTTTGCACCCAAAAATTGCCGGAAAAATTAGATTTCCTATTAAAAGTAGAGAAAAACACGAGATGACATGGAAAACAGCAGCAGCAGCAGCAGCAGCAGAAGAAGAAGAAGAAGAAGAAGAAGAAGAATTTGATTATAAAAAAGCGAAGGTCACCGTTAAAGTGAATCATTTTTGCATGCATCTTTGGAACAACTAAGAAAAAAGAAATGAACAGGTTACATGACCGTAAAAACAGAATCAAACTTAAATCAGTTTTCACCCTTAGAATTCCATGCATCGTCAATAAAGTCTTCAATAACTGAAAAGAACAAAGTAAAACTAAAACAAACGTTTTTGTTAGTAAGGAGAAACGATTGTTAATTACATCGTAAAAAAACGCCATCTGGATTTAAATAACAGGTAATATATTAATAACAAAGTGATATACAGAGAATTGTACAAATGAATAGGGTTCGACTATATAAATAAATGAATTGGGTTTGACTATAGAACAAAAAACTTGCGTTAGACTATAACGATAAAAGATTTGAGTTCGACTATGTAAACAAATGACTTTCGTTCGACCATATAAACAAAAGACTCGGGTTCAACCACATAAAAACGACTTGGTTCGACCATATAAACAAATGATATCAGTAGAAAGCGGAGGATTTCGTCAAAAGGAAATTTTTAGTTCATTTATCAACCTCAACTGAACTATTTCTATAGAGTTCAAGAAAAAACGCGTCGTCGTTAAATTTAACAAAATAAACCGTTCTCGGACATGTGTACTCAAATTTTCCAAACAGTCTAAGTCATATTATATTTATTACATTTATCACACACACACACACACACACACACACACACACACACACATATATATATATATATATATATATACATATATATATATATATATATATATATATATATATATATATAAATATATATATATATATTGTGGGTTTAACTTCTTTTCTTGTAGCACTTCACGTGAGCAGAAAATTTTAATTTCCCTTACGTAGCAATATCTGGATATTAATAAAAAGCACTAAACTATTCTCCATCTCTCTTCACAGGATTTCGTATAAGCAAGGTCCTATACTAATCCCTCCAGTGCGGCCATCAACTGACGCTTTCGTAGTGCATTAAATACGACACTATAATACACAGTATACAATGACTCAACCTTTCATACGTACATACATTATCTACAATCAGATTTAAAGGGAGTTTTCTCAAATAAGTAAGTCCCTCACCAACTTTCATCCCCCTGAAAAAAATTGCACGAATATGAATACCATAAAAGCTTACTACATTTTAGCGTTTTTGCATCATATTTTATCATGGACCTTTTTGAGACAAAAGAGCATATTTTTTTGAACAAATTGTTATTTTATTCTTTGCTGTAATGAAAATTATGACGTAACAAACCACTTTAAATTGCCATTGAGAAATAATTTTATTCAGACTGTTTTATAAACCATGAATACTTTGAGTTAGCTCTGTTCTATCAATACATGTTTCTACTTTCTATAGACCGTTTTATTAAAAAGAGAATCATTGTAGTTATTAACAGAAGGGCACAGGGTCGATTTAACTTACTTATTTATAACTATATAAACATGTACTGGCATTTGATGTTGAAATTTAGAAATATGAAGACTACGAAAATACATTTAGTTCTTGATGGTCGTCAACAGAAATGCATGCATCAACTGTCACTTGAGTATTTATGGCGATAACACGAAATAATTTGATTGAAATATGAAAGCCCGTCCTTCATTTCATTTTTGGCGAAAACCCACCAACCAAGAACTAAATATTTTAGTTTGACCAACATCAATCAATGAAAGTTTTCATAATTAAAAGAAAACGACAAGACATGTCGTGTTACTTGGTTTGATCCGTGGGGTCGCTAATCAGGTAGCTTGTCTTTAGTATAAATAGCCTAATGGAACACGTCTATCTTCAGGTCTACGACTGGTTTGAATGGACAGTTTTCCTTATTCTAGAACGGCTGCCATGCCAGGGTTGAAAAATCAAGTCTACCCTACAATTTACCCATAACTATGAAGAATATAATTGAATTCAGACCTTTCTCAAGGGTATTAACGGTATATGAAATGCAAACAGCCTCGTTCAGAGTATGAACTCAGGTAACTGAGCCTACTTCCTATGACGATAGCCGTTACGCAAAGAGCACCTCAAAAGATACTGATCATAAAAGCGAATCGTGTTTTGTATGGAATAGGTGGGTTAAAACGATATACTTCCAAACTGACAAAAATGTGTTGCATAGTAAATTATGCAGATGCATTAAAGATCATATCACATGCCACTTTTATGGTGCCATCAAATGGCACACCTCAGAAATTAGCAGAATCAGTTCATATATCTCCGCAGCTATATCTCATCGATAGAAAGTGATGTTAACGTGCGTACATGTAAATTATGAACAGCTATTGAATAGTTATCGATACTGTTGAATTTGATCTTTTTAAATAAAACAAAAATCGCTTTAGGCTTTCGAGCCTTGTGAATCTATGACCAGGAAAGTCACCAGGCGTCGTACCGGGAGACTTAGCAAAGGCTAGTATAGATCACATTGCATCTGATGAGGCTATTACCAGCATGGATTAGCAGCGCACGAGCTAAGGCTTGTGCACGACCTCTCATCCACTAAATTCCAACTTTAAAAACGACCTTGTGTCAAATCCTGCCTGGTGGGAGACACATATAAACATCTACTACGCATGAAAGCATCAGAGTGTGTACATTAGATTCCATCTAGAAGACATTCCAAGCATCATGGTCATTTGAAAAGCATGGAAGAGAGGACTTCATGATAATGATGAAAAAAGGAAACCACTTCTCATCATTATTTCCCGCCACCAGCAGGGATCTCCCTGAACCTCTCTTGCCACCCATCCCTATCGTCCATCACTCCCAGCAGGTCTTCAAGGCCACATCCTGTATCGGTACAGAGCTGTTGTATATAGGTTCTAGTTGGTCGTCCTGCCTTTGCTTGTACAGGGTATCTTCTGCTTATTTCCTTTGCCTGCTTGAAACCGTTATCTTTCATTTTATCTGTAGACGTTCTAAGCACGTAGTCTAGGCAGATGATAATGAGGTATGGGGATAATGTGTCTTCTTGCAGTACTCTTGCTACAATGTCGAAGTAGTCTGTGACTCCATCCGGGGAGCGGACTTTTACTTTCGTATTTTCATAGAGCGTCATTATGACTCGTATAAATCAATTCCCGACATCATAAATTTTGACTCTCCGTCGAATTCTAGATGGTGTACGGGCAAAAATCCTTAAGGCTACAATATTATTCATCGACACCTCTTAGGCCTTTGACTCCAGACACAGGGGGAAGATGGAGTAAATACTACTCGCCTACGGCCTACCCAAAGAAACCACTTCTAATCCACTAGAAATATTCAAAATCGCACCGAATTTCTTCAATTCAATAAAATAAAACGCTAACCTTACAAAAGCATATCAGTTTTCTTGTCAACCAGGAAAATGAAGCTATGATTTGCCTTACAAGCTGAAAAAAATGAAGACAGGTTTGAAACATTCAAAATATCTCAACCAAACCTGTGAGGGTTTTTGGACTATTATCTCCATCTTTATTGTTATTTCCATAATGTTTGGACCGATATGTCCTCCAGCCATTTTCAGGTGTTTGTCGAACTCGGGAACCTACACGGAACTTTGAACTATGTCCTTTATTGAATCCACAACGAGTAACCTGTTCTAATTCCTTTAGCCATAACCGGGTACAAGTGTTAAGTATTCCCGTATTGTTACTCTCCTGCAGTCAGGATTGGACCTGCAACCTTCAGATGATTGTCTCCTTTGAAGATTAGGGAACCAACGCCTATAACCGTTACGCTATGTGTCCTGCTGGACAGTAGCAGGCAAGTAACAATACAGGAATACTTAACACTTGTACCCGGTTATGGCTTACGGAATCAGAACAGGTGACCCCGAGGATTCAATAAAGGACCTTGATCGAATTTCCGTGTAGGTTCCCAAGTTCGACAAGCACCTGAAGAAGGTCGGAGGACACATCAGCGGAAACATTGTGGAAATAACAATAAAGATGAAGACAATAGTCCGAAAACCTTAATGATAAAAATAATCAAACTTCGTCTCGGAAATTTAGACAACTAACAAACCTGTGAGTTATAAAAAAAGGATTATGGATGCCTATAAAATCATTATTCATTTTATAAAGTATGACTCATTCACAAAATATAATCGCAAATACTTTTCCATTTGCCTTTTCACAAATAAAGGGAAGGAATATATATCAATTGACTGATTGATAGATTTGATGTTAAGAAATCAGAGAATCTAGTTCATTGTACGTTCATATTTACATTTTCTACGTAATTGTTTATGAATTTTTTTTCACACGGACAGGTCAGAGTGGACCTGGGAGTAATGACAATGAAGAATTACTCCGCAATACCCAGACCTCAAGAAGTGGAGCCTCATCATCGGGCGCTGGTTAATTTCATACGTAGGACACCACTTTTTCGGCAGGGTTTTACCCCTAATCAGAGTATTTAACTAAGATTATTCTAAGCCCAGTCGACAGAGCTAAAATTCAACAAGAATATAAAAGAATGAAAGGTAGTTTTGAACGAATGTTACCACTTGATTTTTAACGGGAAATATTAGGTAGGAGTAGTTTGAAATTTCATTAAAAGTATACTGATCAGATGAAAAGGTGAAAAGAGAATAGGAAAGAACAGAAAAGAAGAAAAATTATAAAAACGATGAATGTATTATCAGCAGTTACAAAAGAGACGAAATTTACAAAGACTGAACGTTAGAATGTTTCTAATCGGAATACGAATGCAATATGTAGAAAATAAGCAAGGAAGGAAGAGGGAGAGGAAGAAAAATAAACAGGAACAAAGTAAATAAATTTTCAATACTCAAAAGTATTTATTGATCTGCAATGCTTGCTGGAGTTTAGCCGAAGAATAAAGAAATTTATAGAGAAGTCGATGAGACGCAATAACGATAATTATATAATATATCAAATTTCAAATTAACGTCAGTCGAAATGGCAGATATATAAGAGCAACAAATTTAATAGATCAAAATAAATATGTAAACCTCTGGTGGCATGATTAATATCTCGCCTGAAACACTTGCACAGATATATATATATATATATATATATATATATATATATATATATATATATATATATATATGTGTGTGTGTGTGTGTGTGTGTGTGTGTGTGTATGTGTGTGTGTGTTTATCATTTCTTACTTATAAAACTTATTAAATATACAATTATGCATGTGTTTAATAATTACAAAATAAGGGGAGTCTTCATGGCGTATTGGGCAAAGTGCTAGATTGCGGCCTCGAGGTGATTGAAATCGAACTTCAGTCACGCTGTTGCATTTACTTTCAGACTGATAAACTTGGGATAGACATGGACCCTCTAATTTTCTATTCATGGGTTAAATAGTATCTGCTGTTATTTTACAATGATGGTTTTGGTATTTGATAACACACAAAAGTTGATATGACATTATACAAAGAAGCCAAACCAAATAATTACAATATTTGTTTATATCCACAAATGAAATCGTTGGAGATATATTATGCTTATATAATTCATTAACAAGAAATGTAGGTGCTTGTAGAATAACGGTTTTTATTATAGAAAGAGGACTTGGCTTGCTAGGTTCAAACCTTGAACGAAGCAAATTGCGTTTCTAGCGGTCTACGAGAAGGAAAACTTTGAATTCAAACCATTTATAGACCTAGAAAATCTTAAGCTCCGCCAGACTATTCGCGCCTATGACACGCTTTCTGGGTGCCACCCCCTCGCATCACCAAACCATATTAACGTGCCTGTGACGAGTGAAGACAAATAGGTCGATATGAACCCAGTCGAATTTGAATTTACTCATGTTTGCAGTTTGAATGGTTTTCAGTTGGCTCTGGGTTTATATGGAGGTCACACCACTTTTCTCTTAAAGTGTATTTACCTTAGCCTGCTTAACCCCTCATTGATCTTTGATATTTGATACGTTTTTTCACTGTGTGTGTTTGTGTGAGTTGAAGTGGTTTGGGATTTTTGTTACAGTTATTTCAAATAGACACAAACATACATATATATATATATATATATATACACACACACAATTATTAGTAAAAAATAATTACCAATATATTTGAAACCACACTACCACACACACACAAACACACAAAATCTCAAGACACACACACACACACACACACACACACACACACACACACACACACACACACACACACACACAGAGAAAATAATTGTAAGACAAATCCGAAACGACTCCAACACACACACACACACACACACACACACACACACACACACACACACACACACACACACACACACACACACAACTAAAAAACCGTATCAAATATCAAAAGCAGATGAGGAGTAAAGCAGGCTAAGTTAAACACACTCTAAGATAAAGTGAGGATGACCTCCATGTAAATCCATTGCCAACTGAAAACCATTCAAACTGCAAACGCGAGTGAGTTCAAGTCTCATTGAATACCCCATTAACAAGGCTTTGTGACATATATGTTCACTGTTGAAAGCAACAAGCTATATACATACACGTATGTAAGAGATAAATCCTAAAAAAAGTACAAATCTTTTCAGGGACCAGTATAATTCGCGGAAGTTTTTAGTTTTCTTTTGACCAACTAACTGCATATCCCTTGATTTTTTTCAAGAGGTCTGACGAGGTTGGCCTTTCCTTTCTTTTTGACCTATAATATTTTTTCTTTTTCCCCCGGGCGGTGATTCGAGATACTCTTATCTCTTGTTCCTGGCGGTTTTTTTTCTTTTTTTCTGGTACCGTGAATGCTGGTAGATATTAGATTAGTATATATATATATATATATATATATATATATATATATATATATATATATATATATATAATAACAAACTTGGAGAAGAAACTGATAGAAAAAGAGAGAACAAGAAAAGCACTGTTTGCTGGTAATTTTATTCATGATTTATTTATTAGGATTTGTATCCACCAATAGCAATCTGGAGAAAATAACAATGAATTAACCTTCAAAATTATGTATAATCCTGATCATTTTATATTAATTTTTAAAGAATTATATACAAAACAAACATTGCTAGAAAAGAAAAGTAAATGAAAACATTTAACACTAACATCAAACACATGATATTATCAAAAAATATCCCAAGTAACACCCATGAATGAAATCTAATCAAGTCCAATATAAACTTAGTCACATATTTCCCGATAGCAATCAAAAATGTATTTCACATTTAACAAAAATCAGATTTCCTACCAAAAGCAGGGAAGAAAGAAGAGGCCTGAAAACTCTGCCTGAAAAAGTAAATCGCAAATCTTTCATAAGCTTTAAGAAAAAACATATAAATATTGTAAGGAGCAAAAAATAAACTACATATTTATCCTGTCACCATCAGTTTTCATAATGCTACTCTAATAGACAAACACATTGATCATAATGACATATGTATCCAATGCGCTACAAAAAAATAAAGGTTCTTATTTCCTTTATATATATGCTGGGGAATTTACCTGGCATTGCTCGGGTGTGAAATATGTTGAAAATATTAATAACATTATTTACGATATATACCTCAAACATAGCTTGAGTGGGAACTTTCGTAACAGTAAATTATATGACCTTATTCGATTAATACCTTTGTATTATGTTTTTTACATGTCACAAGAATGAAACTTAAGAGTTAATAAGTTGACCATAGTGACACTAAATAAACTTAAAAGCCAATTTTAATGACGGCATATGCTTCATCATACGATATTGGCCATACTGATACTTCTAGGGAAGTTTTAACTGCTTTCGCATTGATTGCTATTGATAATAAAGAAACTTATTTTCACTGTACAAGAAACTTCTCTCAAAGCGTTTCATGTCATTTTGGTTTTCTTCACAAGATTTCAATCATGATATCAGAATATTTAAAATTAATGGATATATTCAGGTTTTTATTAGGAACTTTCAATTTAAAATCTCATTTATATCTGCATCATCAATTTAAAAAGTATATATAGTCTTTTAGACTATATATTTTTTTGCCTCAAAAGTATTTCGTGGCAATTTCAGCTTCATTAAATACTGACAATCACATTATTTCATTTCAATTAAAACATTGTTATATTAGTATTTAGTTTCCAATAAAATGATAAATTTGCATCGCCAATTTCAAAAATTAAAATTGCCATAAATATATTTTTCAGTCATTTCGAGTTCCATTGAAATACTGAAATTTCACAATAATCTACTTCAATAGAATTTCTTAATCTTAACAGAGTTTTAAAAACTAAATACTACATCTATTCTTCACAGCCAAGATTAAAATTCATGATTGCCATAATCTTATTTAGTTTTATATTGAGTTTCATCAAAATATTGAACTTTCATAATCAGGTTATTACAATTTATTGGAAACATTTTTATTTTAACAAATATTTTGAAATGAATTTCAACAATACCAGTTTCAAGATTTTTTACAAATGTATTTCCATTTATCTTTTTTTTCATTAAAATGTTGAAATTGAATAGAAACACAAATATTTTACCAGAGATTTTATAGATAAATAATAAGTTCATTTTGCATCACAAAATTCAAACTTTAATATTTCCATAAATGTTTTTCTTGTTACGCTAATTTCAAGGTATAAGGTTGCCAAAAATGCATTTCCTGTCATCTTCAGTATTTAAAATGTTAAAATTTCTTTGTCTCAATATTTCAATTTAATAGAAACACTTACTTTTATATACATATTTTTAAAATTAAATAATATGCCATTTTGACATTGCAAATCACAACAATGTATCATCCAATAAAGAACCAAAAAATTATTTCATGTCAATTTAAAGTTTATCGCAATGTTAAAATTTCGCAGTCACAGTATTTGATGGAAAACCAGTCATTTAACAGGGGTTTACATTTAAGTAATAAGTCCTTTCTCCACTTGTAATTTATGAATTTATTTAAGCTGCAAATAAATTTCATGCCATTTCGGAGTTTTATAAATAAAAACGTTGAAATTTCGGAATTCCAAAATTTCAGTTATTTTTTTCCCAAAATTTCACTGTTATTTTTTCAGATCTTATGTAATTAAACAATAAGTGATAAATATATATTTTATGCATATGTAGTATATATGTATACTCCAAAAAACTGTCACAAATCGACTGTTATCTTGAATTTCATTTCAAATGTATAAATTTCACAATCACAGCATTTAATTAAATCACTGTTATTTTAACAAATGATAATAAGTCCATTCTATATTTCAAATAATACTAATCTATTGTCTAGGAAACTACCACAAATGTATTACTTGTTATTATCAAAATGTTCAAATTTCAAAATCACAATATTTAATAGAAAAACAACAATTACAATTGATTTTGAAGTTGAATAACAATTCCACGTTCAAAACTGAATTTTCAAATTAAATGATAAGTAAATTTTTCATTGTTAATAAAAAAGAAAATACATAGTCTGTGAAACTGCCCCAAAAGTATTTCTTGTCATCAACAGTTTCATCATTTCACGATCACAATATTTTATTTTGATAAAAAAAAAACAATGTGTTTTTATCCCGAGCTGTCTAATCAAATTTTCCGTCAATCTCTCATTGATAACTTTAAATGATTTGTGCAAGAAACTGCCAGAGAAGCACAACACTTCAGAGTATTGAAACTTTGCTCGAGTTAACTGATCTTGCTACTAGAAAAAGTTTTGTCAATTCAAAATGACAAGAAAAAAAGCCAATATAATTTGTTCATTTTTTTTTTTACATCTAAAACAATTATAACCGAGCAAAAAGAAAAATAGTACATTATGTTTGTATTTCAGTGTACGTCGAATTGTTTTTTCCAGGTTCATGAATAAAAAAAAAATATTACAGAGACTTTCAAATCTGAAGCAACCTCGATATAATTGTCTGTGAGAAAAACAGGCTTTTTCTAAATGTAATCTCACTACATACAAAGCTTGACGTTATGACTTATTAATAGACATAGAAAAGCTATGTCTAATGGGAAACAAGAGAACATTCTTTGAAATAATATATGGCTTGGAAAATCTTTGAAAGAGTGCCCGTGTATGCCTGTTCAAAAATATCCATATTAGTTAAACGCAGCGACTTTGGCTGGTTTAACAAATTTTTTCTCGTTTCCCAACGATAATTGCATTGGAAAAATAAGTTCTAGAATATTTTGTTTCTGGTTTCCCTTACCACGCTATTTAATTGCATTGTGAAGAAATTAATCTTTTATTAATTTTTGGTACTACGAGAAATACGACAGGCAAATTGATTAGATAATTAAGAATAGTTTGATTTTATGAATTATTAAATTAATTTTTAAATTACATTGATTTATAAAAGTTAAAAATCTACCTTATGCGTAAAGCAGAAATTCAGTCAGATCGGTTTCAAAAGAAGATAAAACCGCAATGAAGAATTGTTCACAAATGAAAACACTTTTATTAAAACAATACTTAAGTAAATACATCGACTAAAGAATCTCAAGTTAATTAATCAAATTATTATTATCTTTATTTATATTTAAAGATTATTTTAAATGTTGTATTCCATAAATTCATGTAATATTCAGCTTCGAATTTCTGAAAGGAAATAAAAATTTAGACTTTGTACGTTTCTCATACAAATTTCGATAAATCAATTATTACTAAATGCAGATAGACTCGAAGGTAAATATTTGAAAAATCATTAATCTATTCGTGAAAATACATCCCTATTCGTACATATTGAGCCATTCTATCTTTTACCATATATATTTCTATAATGTTACTCAACAGTTTACCCGACGTGAGGAAATTTGTTTGGTTATCACAAGTTTGTTTGTAATAAACAAACAAACTTCCACACGTCGGGTAAACTGTTGTGTAACTTACGCAAAGATGAACATAATTCTGACATCTCAATATATCTGATATATTAACCAAAATTACACGACAACACCTTGAAATACTATAGATTAAATTTATTCAAAGAAATTGCTATAGATTTCTTCCACGGTCATCAAACGATTTCCTGCTAGACGGTCTCTGTATTTAAATTAATAGATGATGTCGTTATCCTTGCCTTCAGTTCATTTTTGTTGTTGCCTGGGGTTTTGTTGGTTTCTCGCTCAACTCACCGAGCCTATTAAAATAGATTGGAATGCAACCTTGGGCGCGATGTGACCAGATGTAAGGGGTTTTATGTTCACAGAAAATTTCTGACAGATAACAATAGGTTCTCTCGTGTGGCATGGTACAGAATCCTGTTGACAGAGGCAGATTCCACTTGATACCCTCTCAATCCTGAGGGCATTACATCCCTCATGCACATATTGTAGCCCTCTGTGTTGAGTCTCGCGTCATGTGAGAAAATACATTGAGGCGTAACATCAACATCGGTTTTGACCTCCCCAAACCACATGAAGTGGACCGGGTGTTTAGCTTTCCTCAATATGAATATGAATCTAACCTAATGTTTCATATTGACCTCTGACAGACACGTCAGTTAGAGATTTCGTTAGCAGGATGCACATTTGTAAACAAGGGGAAAATGGAAACGAATCACGTGAGGAACGGGAAGGAAAACGCACAGGTCTTGAAAATATTATATACGCACACAGTTTCAACCCCCACGGGACAGGCGGTTCGTCGATTTAGCCGAGAAGCAGAAGAAGTATTAAGTGGGCTCTGAATATAGAAACACAATATGGTTTAAGAAGATATGGTGCCAAATATAGCAGTTCGGTGTTTGAGTTCTTCGTCTCTGTCTCTCTCACTCACATCTGCTACATTTTGACCCTGTCGTAAATAAAAACAAAATATATATTTTTATAAACAAGTATTGTTGTCTCCTCATTTGGAATACAACAACCAAAAGTGATCCCCAAACGCTGTGAAATTCGGTTCCGGTGTGAATGCCATACAGTACAGCATACCGTTTCCAAATTTCTGGAGTAGTACTTGCATCATAGTGTCTGACTCCGGTTTGCTGGGCAGTAGACAAAAGTGGGGAAAAAATAAAGCATACGTCCAAGATTAATTAACTTAACTAGTGACAACTTATCCATCGCATTATCATCTCTCTCTATCTCTTTTTCCACCCTCTCTTTCTCTCTCTGTCTGTATGTCTCTCTCTCTCTCTCTGTATATATATATAAAGTTTAATTTCTTTCTTAAACATCCGTCTAACTGACCCAAGTCAATCTATCTATTTATATATTGATCTATATCTGTGTGTCTCTCTGTCTGTTAAATATCTATTTTCCGTCAGTCCATCTCACCCCAATATATATATGCATGTATGTATGCATGCAAATGTGTTTGTATGTAAGTATGTCTGATGTCTGTCTGTCTGTCTTTTCTCTCTATATATATGTATATGTGTGTATATATATATATATATATATATAAATGTATAAAACTTATGTGTGTGTGTGCGTGTGTTTGTGTGTCGGTGTATGTGTGTGTGTGTGTGTGAGAGAGAGAGAGAGAGAGAGAGAGAGAGAGAGAGGAAGTGTGTGTACTTATCTGTGAGTGTAGAGGAAAAGAGTGTGTAATTATTTATAAAACACAGTTTTACAAAGTTTTGATTTTGTCTTTGACTTGAATAGAAGGTTTGTTGAAAAAACACTAAAAGTTACAATCTCAATTCTTGATAAGAAAAGCAAATATTTACTTAGGTGTTTATGCCTCAACACAACTTAAGAAAAAATGGTTCATAACAATTTGTATTGCGTTAAACTAAATAATATATTTTGTGTGTGTAAAAGATCTTTTGATCTCCATGTCACTGTGTAGAGAGAAAGTATTCATTATGATAAAATGTATATGAAATACAAGGTGATAATTATCAGCAGTAAGGAATGTTATATCAGTAGAAGCACCACCATTGGGTAAGTAAACAAGAAAGAGGCATGTTTTGCAGGTAGAAATAGTTATACGATCTAAATACATTATGAGGAATTTAATCTTGAAACATAAGTGAAATTCACAAAATGGAAATAAAAACGAAGTGAGTAACGACAAAGACTAATATGTATTAAGTACAGAAAAGTTACATTCTTTATCGTTTTATTTATAAGATTTAGATAGGATCCAAATTAGATTAAAAGTGGTTTAATTTATCCATGATTTCAATTTATTAAACCGTACTTTTAGTAAAAATATATTTGGAGAGAAAAAGATTTCTAAAATTATCTAGAATTGTGATCCTCCAATTTCAGCAATAGGAATTCAAATACTACTGTCCATGACGCGAAGAAAAGTCCCAATTCGGACGTTGATTGGTCAAAACATGCAAAAATACTGCTTTGTTTAATATAAAAATAAATTGATTATATATATATATATATATATATGTATATTTCGAGAGAGAGAGAGAGAGAGAGAGAGAGAGAGAGAGAGAGAGAGATAGAGAGCGAGAAAGAGAGTAAGAGAGGAGGGAGGGATATAAATAGCGAGAAAAAATTCATCCGTTCCTAGTTCTTGAGCTTTTTTTAAAGCTTTTGAATGAATAAATATATAAACAAATAAAATAAAATAAAAAAGAAAGAATCTGATAATTATACTTCCTCAGAACCCCTCTTTGGGAAGAGTATAATAAACAAAAATAAGGATAAAGATAAATTGGATCTGGAATGAAGATCAATCCTGTTACACTAAGCCCTAATAAAATAAAAAAAATATAGATGAATGAATAAAAAAAATGCAATGCACATATTTCAATATCAGTCATTTGGCAATCACTGCACATAGATTTGATTTGAGTAATCAATTACATTCGATTTTTAAACATATTCGATCTTTACCAAATCAGTAGTAAATTTCAGTTATTTAAAGCTATAAGAAGACAATAGAATTAACAGCCATCCTTTACGAACTAATCGAACTGTTTATCCACTCAACGTATATTATCTTGATTGCAATATAGCTACAATTTTTGGCAATAAATCCATTTGAATTCTGACAAGGTTCGATCGCTTGCACCACATATCAATTTGATTGTTCAAATTATCTTCACAGTATCAAAGACAGAATGTAGGTAAATATAAATAATGATAGCACAGAAATACATAAAAGATTACTTCGTGGTGACACGATTTCGTGCCTTTCATGATTATATGAAAGGCATATAACAGGAAGAGAAGATGTAGTGTAGGATTTTGAGCCCTCACAGTTTATATATATATATATATATATATATATATATATATATATATATATATATAACTTTCGTATGTGCTTGTGTATGCGACTGTCTTTGTGCTTGTATTCGTGAGAAGAAAAAGAGTCTGACAGAGAAATATGTACACATAAAAATTATCTGATCCTATCGAAAAATGTTAAGACATTGCCTAAATAAAGCTACCATTGCCTCTTGCCTAATTCACTTGTACTAAATATATATATATATATATATATATATATATATATATATATATATATATATATATATATATATACAGATGCAGTACAAGTGAATTATATATATATATATATATATATATATATATATATATATATATATATATATATATATATATATATATATATATACCACCAAACTAATATTATTTTGGTTTGTCACTTGAAATGTTCAAGGACATTATACTAAAGTTACTTTTTCTATTGTCAAAAGTAGCTAACGGCATGACGAATCTCTTTCCATAATTTTAAATAGAACAAAAAAAAAAACACTTTTCAGATGAATGTTATAATGAGGAAACTGGAAAAAGACGCATTGCACAAAGAACAGGGACTGAAGAATTTTTTCTTAAAACAAAAATAAACATTAACAGGTGTTTGAACAAATGCTGAAAATTCAACCGAACATACAGACACACACACACATATATATATATATACATATGTGTGTGTGTGTGTGTGTGTGTGTGTGTGTGTGTGTGTGTGTGTGCACGCGCGTGTATATGTGTGTGTGTGTATGCTTACTGGGAAATAAATCGTTCTGAAAACGTTTCTTCATGAATTAGGAAAGTGCTTTAATAATGGTCAGTAGAGCAGGATAAAATCTACAAAGAATTAAGATTTACTCGCCTCCTCATGACAATCTCATTACCATCAATTTCACATAGTTTTTTAAACTACACACATAGATGCTATTTGTGAGAATTTTCTGAAAATGCGATTTAAACAATTTTCAACCTACAACAAAAATCTCATTTAAAAGAAAAAAAAAATTAAAGAAATAAAAATGGCATACAACATTTTGCTGACTAATCACTTCGCATACAGTTTGAAAAAGAATTATATTAGAAATAACAGGATGATGAAAATGTTCTCACATTTTGTTCGGTTTTTTCCTTTGAAAATAGTTTTCGGAGACATTATAACATTGCAACACAATGAAGATGGTTTAACAGATAGCTGCATCGTTAATCATTGGTATATTATAATTATACGAATTGATACCTCATCTAAATATTTTGTGTTTTCATTGTTTTATATTTACACACACATATACACGCGCGTGTATATGTATATATATATAGTTGTGAGTGTGTGTGTGTGTATGTGTGTTGAAAATATAGATTTGTAGTGAACCTGACAGTATGATAGAAATATGTGGAAAGTTGGATAGATCAAACACTAAACTCAAATTTAGATGTGTGATATTTCGTTTGGCTTTATTTCATCTTTACGGACTTCTTCAGACAGACACTGTTTTCTGAGTTTTTCTGTTAAAAAGCATGTGAGGAGAAATGATAAGATAATAGAAGGAGTATAGTTGTAGCGGGAAAGCTTGGAGGGATTTAAAGTCTAATGTTTCAGGTTTCTTTAAAGATTTTTATTTTAAAAGTTGAGATAGATTTTAGGGAGCTGATCAGAAAAACTAGGAAAGAGTTTAAGTGAAAGGGGTTTTGACATAATTTTTCATGGAAAAGATATAATGTGATGTCATAGAAATGTGTCTATATGTGGTGTCTACGTTGTAATCGGGGTGAGGAAAGCCTAAGAGACTAAATGATAAGGAAAGGCGAAATGAAAGGATTCTTAAAAGTATGGTAGGACAGAATGAATAAACATTTCTTCCAATCCCTTTTCTCTTTTGATATTGCTTTCCTTCAGTATGATGTTCGCCAGGTATGGTGAGATTTGGTATAAAACTGGACGTTGTTTTATATGGTTTGTTTAGGAGATGACCGTAGAACATAAATATAGAAAACACAAAACTATGATCACATAAAAAATTAAATTCGACTGACCACTGCCCATAAACATCATTATCAACATATAACAAATATGACCGACTTAGATTTTAAAAAACAAATTCTACAAATAAAAATATGGCGTCCTCAGATGTAAGTAGGTTCGTGGCAGATCAAATGTTGTATAATTTGAACAGTTCTCAATATCACGGTTAGAGCTATTATATAATGATAATAAGTCAATATCTATTAGCTTTTAAATATATTCAATTGTATCCATGCTTATCTGCAACTATTGGTTTCATGCTACCTTCATACGATAATCATCTGGCAGATGCGATCATATATATATATATATATATATATATATATAAACTAATATGTAATTACTTTTTTCTTGATGTTACGTAATCACCGTGGGATTACGTAGCATCAAGAAACGGTTACTGTAAACGCGTAATCAACGCCCGAAAGTAAATGGCTGAAAGTAAACGCGTTTCTTTAAAAACCACAAAACTGAACTCTAAAAATGAAGATAAACGTCCAAGGTAATCTCTGCTCTTAATTAATTTGGTATATATAATATATATATATATATATATATATATATATAAGTATTATTCGGTCCAGTTAAACCATAGTTGGGAGTAATCCCTTCAGGACAAGAAAATTATTCAGGAGCTGAACATTTAAATTTTCCTGGTGGAGAGTTCAATGTAATTTTTTACAGAGCAATATTTCTTTAAATAAAAAAAAAAGAAAAATTTACCTATAATGATAATAATAAAGAAATAAATAAGGAAAATAGACGTAAAAATAGAAAAAGGAAAATAATATGGTTCAACCCCACGTTCTGTAGGCTAACTAATATAAATATAGGAAAATATTTTTTGAAACTCGTAGATAAACATTTTAAACACGGAAATGAACTACATAAAATATTTAATAGAAAAACGTTAAAAATAAGTTACTCTTGCACGAAAAATATTTTTCAAATAATTAATAGCCATAATAAAAATATAACTAAAGATTTTCAGGATCAAATAAATAATAATAATAATAATAATAATAATAATAATAATAATAATAATAATAATAATAACGGTATAAAAAAGAATGTAATTGTAAATCCCGAGACAATTGTCCTATGAATTGACAATGTAATTTAAACAATGTAATATATCAAGCTATAATTTACCCTAGAGAGAATATTACAGATAAAAAAAAACTTATAACGGGTTGACGTCCACGAAATGGAAGGAAAGGTATTCTAACCATAAATTTACCTTCTCCCACGAACACCTAAAACACCATACGGCACTATCGAAGCAAATCTGGTGTTTAAAAAACAAAGGGTTAACCCCTGAGATAGAATAGTCTATTCTGAAAAAATCAAATACTCTAAATAGTTTTGACGGTAGATGCAATTTGTGCTTAGAAGAAAAAATACATATTTTGACACATAAATTGCTTGATAAGTTATTAAATAAGAGAAGTGAATTAATAGCTAGATGTAGACATAAGACAAAATTTAAGCTATAGACTAAAAATCTTTTTTAAAAACATAGAAATAAATAGTGAAACCAGACAAAAAACGTATACAATATGCACACAAGGAAATAATAGGTAGCTAAATAAATATTATCGAAATTGATATAAGCATTAATATTTCTCTTAAAAGTTAATGATCGAACTTAACATGAAAAGAAAATAGATTAAATAAATAAATAAGAAAGTTAAATTACCGTAATTATAACTGACGGAAGAATTTTGAAAATAAAATAAATAGGAAAATAAACAAACGGAAATTCAATAAAACGAGGAGGTAACTCTTTTAATCTCTTCTCCCTTTCCCTTCCTCCCCCCACGTGTCTATTCTGTTTTATTTATCCATTGAATCTGAAGAGGCCCTGTTATATTTTTCTTCGTGTTTTTGGTTCATGCTAGAAACTGAAAAACAGGATGGAAATGAATTTAAAATCCTAAAATAACCGGTCTTTCGTTTTTTCTTTAAAGATATATATATATATATATATATATATATATATATATATTTAAAAGGATTATATATACATATATATATATATATATATATATATATGTATATATAATCCTTTTAAATACTCTGTCTAGTGACAATAGCTGCTTGGTAGCGCTAGAAGCGGCAGTACCGCCTTGAGCTATCGAAACTGTGTTATCATCCCTAGTTGGTGGTTGAGGAGGGCAGGGTATTACACGTGCCTTCACACGTTGTATGATAAAAAAATAACAAACTAATATATACTTACTTATTACTATATATATATATATATATATTTGTGCATGTGTGCATGTGTGTGTGTGTGTAAAAGTAAAGTAAAGTTTACGACTGTAGTCGAGGGTAACCCGGAGGTCTCTTTTCTATAGCTCATACACTGAGGCCTAGGGGAGGGCGCTAATCCTTCTCCTTAGAGTGCACCACTTCACCCTTCATATGTATCTGATAACGTTGAGTGTTGAGCAAGGCAATGTCAAGTGCTATTTTTGTATCTTTGGTATTGATCGAGTTTGGATTGAACTCCGGCCACCTGAATTATTGGCGAACACTCTAGCCACTAGCTCATAATATATATAAAAATGTTGCGAAATTTTTAAAAAGATGTCTGTTTAAGTATTGAGAAATTTTTTTTTTTAAAGTATGATTAATTTATTTTTACTTTCATATCGAATAAATTAATATATCAATTATTGTACGAAAAGAAAATTTAATTAAAGTGTTTTTATTAGATACTATCTCGAAACTATAAAAAATATGTATTATTAATAAATGATTAACATAAAATTAATCTGAATAATATGTTAAGAACTAATTTAAGTAAATAAAGATATAAGTTGAAAAAAACAGGTATTGTAGTATTGTATTATAATTAGAAACTTCAACAATGATGTTTTATCTATTTATCAACTAACAATCTAGAATCTTTCAGATTATAACTGTTGGGTTTCTAAATAGTGCTTTACTTACGACGTCAATTATTTTATAGTTTAATCATAAAAAATATTTGTTTTATTCGACATATGTTTATTTTCACCATAAACTCTTCCCCAATAAATCCTCTTGTGAGAATTACCACGGAATTCGAAAACTTTAGGAAAAGTTGTATTAAAATTTTAGCGAAAAACTCCATGTTAAACGAAGGACAAGTAAATGGTTTTATATGGAATATTCATTAAATAATAAAGAAATATTTAAACAGATTTATCTGCTCACGAATATCCAAGTATGTATATAGATATAAGAATTTGAACACGGACAATTCATACATCTATATAATAACGTATATATATATATATATATATATATATATATATATATATATATATATATATATATATATATATATATATATATATAAATCTGTACGTGTATTAATGGCATTTTAAAGTCGGAAACATACGATAACAGAACTATCGATTTATGAGACATAATGTCCCTGTCAAAATTAGATTTGTGAGAAATGGAATTATTAAAACATCAAATATATATACACCAATTGAAAAACAAAACTGAAAGTGCACCAAAACGAACAATGTTCAGTGGCCTGGAACTCATCGAGGTAAATATTTTTTTCCGCTTTGTTCAGCAATTTATCACGGAAGGAAACTATTCCAACAAGTTCTGAAGTTAAATTGAAGTTAATCACCAAAAGTGAACCTGACAATCATACAACACTCGAACAGAATCGACTGACGATCGCAAAATCCACAAAGTGACGTCAAACAATTGTTTGGTGACCTAAATGTCTTAGCCAAGAAACGATAAGTTTAGACGAAGCTATGTTATCTCATCTTGTTGATTAACAGAAACAGTTCTACTGGACTGCATTTACGAGGGCCAGGTAAATGTTAATAGGCTGACCAAGATACTCACATAGAATCTGGCCAAATAATTTTTATTTTTCAACAAATTCCCTTTTGCAGTCCGCTCACAACTCCCATTGATGTTTCGGTTCTTAGATACTATTGGTAAAAACATCACCATCTTCATCATCATCAGCAGCAGACAAATTGTCATCTTTTGAGTTTTTCAGCCTCTGAGCTTTTCAGCCCACCCTTCAAACGATTGTTATATCTTACGTTTCACTTTTTTTAAACCAAGGATCAGGCTTTTTAGCTATTATCAAAGTGTAATATTTTTCTCTTTGTTATGTTCTTGTCATTTCTCAGCACGTAAAAAAGACATCTTGCATACATTGTTCTAGTAATTCAAGTTCCAGAGAAGCATTTTGGTATTGCAGAAAGGGTATGATTGAAGTTATATGACGTCTTTGTGAGACTGATAACATGTACTGTGTAAATTTTAGTCTTCGCCCGACATATATACATATTTACGTTTCGGTACCAATGCATCTATATACGTTAGATTTTACTGATGTGAACAAGGAATTGGAGGTGATGTATAATGGTTTAATGGTTAAATCGCTGGAATGCAGAAACATAGTAAACGAGTTCGAACCCCAGTCACTCTATCATGTTCCCTTGGGGAAAGGTATGAACCCTCCTTATCCCCCCAGCTATAGGCTAAATAGTACCACTACTGTTCTTCTAGAAGGATGGTTTTGCTATTAAACAACCCTCAAAGGTTTATATATAACGATCAAACGAAGGTTTTTATATAACGATCAAACGAAGCATAAAATTTGGAGGTAGGACCAGATTTTAATATACTTGATCTGCGGTGTTTATGTTCCCTGATCGATAAAACTAAATTATATTAGTTATGGGAAAATAAAATAAAATGAAATTTTTCTAATGAAGAGATTTTCATAAGAGAAAAAGATAAACATAGGTTTCCCGATGCTGCTCACACCTTAGAAGCCAAACAACCAAATAATCTCAAAGCTTAAACCTTAAACTCGACGCTTTTATGTGGAATATTTTGCCAGTTCACTGGGTTTAGATGTTAAAATACTGAGTCGATCGATGCATAAGAAAACTTGATTGAAAAACAATTGGCTGTCTCACAAGTTTGACCAAAGCCCCGTCGATAATCTGCTATTTCCTCATTTCAAGTGATGATTATCTCAGTAGGTAAGCGCTTATTTTGAAAATGGATCTTTCCCCTATAAATACAGGTTTAAGATATTCGCTCAAGGCGTTTAAATAGAAGCATGATTGTACTGACAAGGCACTGACAAAAATCGATCGGAAATTGATTAAAAAGAGGCAATTCGACCAGTCTTCGTATGTCCGTAGTCCTACATCTTAAATATTTCTCTATCTTAGCTTGTTTGTATTTTATACTGTGTAATTCTTTATCTATGTAGGTATTTTCATATATTAATTGTACCTTTCAATCTTAAGTTCATATTTATATACTCTCTGTCTCTCTGTCTCTTTCTCTTTCGTCTCTTTCTCTCTCTACCCAACGGGTTCCTCGTACAACTTCATTCGTATATCTCATTCTTGTTGCTTCCTTGTTTCTCACTTTATCCTTATAGTTGTTTATCCCCCTCCTTCTTCTTCTCACTTTGCTTGTATCAATTTTAGTTTATATATATATATATATATATATATATATATATATATATATATATATATATATATATATATATATATATAGTCTATTTCGTGTGTGGCTAGGCACGCAGAACGATTCAAACTGGGATTGACACCCGTCTAACTTAACCCTTGACTTGGTATCTAACCGCTCAGCCATTTCGACGGCATATGTCAGTTCAGGAATTATATCGCATTATTTACATTTCAGGAATTATATCGCTTGTTTACATTTTGCGCCATAGGATACCACAGTGCAAAGCTCTTCTAACGAACTGAGTTCGTTAGAAGAGCTTTGCATTATGCGTGTGGCAGTCGTATTATATATATATATATATATATATATATATATATATATATATATATATATATATATATATACGCGACAAATTATAAAATTTAGGTAGGGGCCAATAGAAATGCAAAGACAGGGGAGGAAAAATGCATTTTTCATTCTCTCCTCTTTTCATTTATATAGATATATATCTATCATTGCACGTTAAATAGATAAACTATTTTTAAATACTGGTTCTATTTGACTTTAACATCAAACCATCCTAAAACACGACCCAGAAAAAAAGATAGGCTGATGGTGTGCCATACAAATACTTTATTAAAAATATTCATGATAAATATTTAAATAAAAGAGTCATGGCTGATATGAAAGAATCTCTCTGACATTTCTTACATAAGGCATTCCAATTTACATGTGTTTCTCAGAGGTTCATGATGTCATGATACGCAGTCAAATCAAAACATTTAAGACTAAACATTATTTCTGATATAACATTTATGTGTCTCCAAGCTTCATATCATGGGACACATTCAAATCAAAACACTTAAAACTAAACAGCAATTCTTATGTAACATGTATTTGTCTCTGAGCTTCATAATGTCATGGCACACAGTCCAATCAAAACGCTTAATGATAAACATCAATTCTTATATATAATGTATGTCTCCGAGCTTCATAATGTCAAGGTACACACACAAATCAAAACATTTTTAGACTGAATATCAAAACTTATATAAAATGTATGTGTCTCCAAGCTTCATAATGACATGCAACACACTCAAATCAAAACACTTAATACGAAAAATTAATTCTTATATTATATATAAATGAGCGACCTTACTCTGTAATATTTCATCATTTTTTTTAGAAATCTGCTCTTTTGAAAACTCTTTAAAAAATTATTTTATGATGATGTCCCAAGTGATTTACATTATCATGAAGATAAGCCAGAAGTGAATCAAACAAATTTCATCTTCCTTCAGAGATGACGAAGAAATCAGCAGCTGGCGTAGTAACATAAATGTTCTTTCATAGAAATTTTCACTAAGATCGAATCTGACCTCTATCAAGTGTCTACAAGAGATTTTGAACCTTTTCTTGGCTCAATCATGACACATTTTAATCGACCACACTCAAATCTTTGGTGGTACCCATAACACACACACACACACACACACACACACACACACACACACACACATACTCTCTCTCTCTCTCTTTCTCTCTTTCTCTCTCTCTCTCTATATATATACATATATATTGTTAGATTTCAATACCAAAAATCCACAAAATATACACAGTGCTCAACGGAAAACCGCTGAGCAATATCATGACAAATGAACAAATATAAAAACACGTAATAGAAATAACTCATTACTCCTAGTTTCCCGAATGTGATCATCAAGTGATCAGTTGATATCTCTCTCTCTCTGTATATATATATATATATATATATATATATGTGTGTGTGTGTGTGTGTGTGTGTGTGTGTGCGCGCGCGTGTGTGTGTGTGTGTGCGCGTGTGTGTATACCTTTTTTGAAATATTTTATATTTCTTTATAATATCCTATTTCCGTTGATAGCGTTCTTTTTTTAATTCATCAGCATCTCAATTTTATCGAACTGTGTGTGTGTATATTTGTGTGTGTGTATGTGCATGTGTGTGGAGGTGGTTGTATGAATTGTTTGTGTGTATATCAAGAGAAAAATTAACATGTGAGTATGTGTCAACGTTTCAGCGAGCACGTTTAGTGCTTTTTTATTAATATCCAGATATTGCTACGTAACGGAGAATCAAATTTTCAGTTCATGTGAAGTGCTGCAAGTAAAGATGTTAATCCGAAATATATATATATATATATATATATATATACATATATATATATATATGTATGTAAGTATGTATGTATGTAAGTATGTATGAGTGTGTGTATGTGTGTGTGTGTTTAAATGTAAAGTATGGTATATTGTACCTTTAAAATTATGGATATTGATACGCACTTCAAACAATTATAGAATTGTTTTGAACAATCATTTTCTTGATTAAATCGCTCAGTTTAAGGCAAAGATTTAATTTAATCAAATAAAAGTTTGATTGAAGAAGTAAATTATCAGTCAGGAAAAGAAAACTTTTCCACCGGATTATCGTTATGTCTTCATGAAATGTGTTTTTTCCATTTGCTACAGATAATCGTTCCGAATTTCAAGAACATTATTGTTAAGAACCCTAATTCCTGTCATTACGCTTTTGATTTTTGTCATCCATAGGCAAAGAAAAGAGTATTTAGGGTTCAATAGAACGATAGATGTTGCCATATTTTTGGGAATGTATTTGTCATATCTTATTGTTTGATTTTTTTTTATATAGAGGGCTGCTATTTCATATATTTAAATTAATGAACGCTGAAGGAATAAAATGTATGCCGATGAAAAAGTCAGAAATTATTTTCTTAAAAAGTTTAGAAATAAAGTTTTAATGCATATCTTAATAATATACTTCATGGGCGAAAATCAATAAATAATACAGTTAAAAAAAAACAAACAAAAAACGTTTTCTTCGATTCATTGTTTATCATTCTAATTCTTTCGCGAGAGTCAGTTTATGATCTGTATACTCTAAGATTAAAATATTGCTCTTTATGGCCTTTTTGGTTGGGTTTTGAGTGTTACAACATAAAATGAGAAAAATTTCATTTAAAACAAGACAAACAAGGAATATCTAAAATTTAAACAATTTTTATAAAACAATAAAGCGTCAACTTGGATTTGAATGTTCAGAAGTTCCCTTTTACAAATAGTAAATTTTCGAAGAGGTGGAAAGTCAGATATTAGGAAAAAGGGGGAAAGGAGGAAAATGTTTTTAAAGATTACTTATTCCTTTTTCTTTTCTATTCTTCTCTTTCTTTTATGGTCAGGTTGTGGAACAAGCAGAAAAGTAGCTTCAGCTCTTAACTCGTGGGCGGACGTTACTTTTCGCTTGATCACTATATCTATGCGCTTCCTTGGGTCTCTTTTGTCCTCACTGACCCGGTTCACAGAAATCCCGGGTATTTATCTATCCCCACCGGCTCCAAACTCGTCACTCCAAAATCCTTCTCATTTTGGCGCGACCGCTTCCCATTGGCTACTTTAATTTTATTATTTTTCTTTTTTCTGATTTTTAACCGGATGGGTGCGTGGAGACGATGCGTAGCGACGTGTTTATACATTTTGTATGTGGCAGTCGACGAGTCAACATTCGGTTGGGAGTTTTATTGTTAATTCCTAAATCCCCACATCTTCAGCCTTTCTGTTATAGATTAAAATGTAGTAGCCATGGTGATGAAAGTAAAGGTAAATATATTTTTTTTAAAAATGGAATCAACACATTTACAGGAATTTCCCTAAGGTCTTTTTTATTAAGCAGTAAATAAACTAATTAGAGATAAGACACCTATCATTTTTTCTTTAATAGCCTAACATTTTTGCTTCTTAAAACATTTTTGAGCAGACTAGATTTATTCATTTGAACTGAGGCTATAATTTGTCCAACCTATGCAGGGAATAGTAATAATAATAGAGATAAAAACGGATCACCTAATCTTGTCCAGACGACCTGACCTTGTGATAGTCAATAAAAAAGGAGAACTTGTCGAACTGAGGACTTTGCTGTCCCGGCAGTTCACAGGATAAAATTGAAAGAAGGCGAAAAGAAAGATAATTACATAGACCTTGCTAAGGAACTGAAAAAACTGTAGAATATGAACGTGACGGTGACAACCATTTTGATTGGTGCTTTTGGTACGAAGAAGAAGAAGAAGAAGAAGAAGAAGAAGAAGAAGAAGAAGAAGAAGAAGAAGAAGAAGAAGAAGAAGAAGAAGAAGAAGATAAGTACCAACACCTTGTTAGAAAACTGAAACAAAGTGGCGGTGATACCAATTGTAATTGGTTAGCTCGGTACAGTCACCAAAGGATTTGTACAGGGACTGGAAGACTTGCAAATAAGAGTACGAGTGGAGACCATCCAAACTACCGCATTACTGAGATCAGCTAGAATACCAAGAAGAGTCCCAGAGACTTGATGAGATTTGCATCACTTAAACTCCATTGAGAAACCATCACCACACGCTAAGTGAAAAACTCAAATGAGTAAAATAATAATAAAAACAATCAATTTAGACAACTAAAAACAGACAGGGTAAACATCCACTAAATGAGCTTATTCCACTTGTTTTCTGCCGGCGGTAGCAATCGTATCCCTGTTCTTTGTTTTCTTTTTTTGGAAGCACTGAATTATAATCTATATAAAAAAAACACCTATTACGTATACATGTATAAATCGCACATTACTCTTCTAGCATTCATTTGACTTTTTTTTTTTTATCAAAGTATAATCTGGGAGGGTTAAAGTAGTGGACTGTGGAATTATGATATGCGAGTTCGAACTCCAATTGTGCTATTACGTTCACTTTCGGACAAATACACTTGGGAAAGCTATGAACCTCCTCCCAGCTATGGGTTAAATAGAACCACTACTGTTATTCTAGAATGATATTGAATAATCCAAGAAGGTTGATATGCCATTAAATCAATCAAGGTAAAATAAGGTTTAGGTGCCGATCTACTTACCTTAGTGTATAAATAAAAAGAAAATTACCCAGTCACCGTGTTCAGTGCCACGAAGGCGTTAAACACTACTTTCCCTTACAGAACAATGAGCTTATGCTGTCACAGCAACTTCTAAGATCAGATTCTTATCGCATCTTTATTTGGCCTGCCCGAGGATGACAACAACGCGGAATAGGAAATAATATACTGAATGTATTCCGACCCAAAGGACGAGTAGCTACGCTTGTGGCAATATATAAACGTCTCGGTGTATGCACTTCCCACCGTAAGTTTGTCCGACCCCTTTTATTATGTTGGTTTTCTCAGCAAGTTGGGTACAAATGTATGTTCTGGGCAATTCCACAAAGAAAGAAACAAGGTGAAAACACAAAATGTTGAATAAATGTTTTTAGTGAAATGTGTGACCCTTCGCAACGAAATCCCTTTGCTACAAAAAAGTTCTCAGCCTATCAATATATCTGACTATGTCTGTCTGTTTCTTCACTGGTTCCCCAACCTCTATTTTTTCTGTCCTCGTGTTTTTCTCAGTACAATTCTATCTCTGTCTCGTCGCCGACTAACTTCTTCTTGTTGACTAGTACGCATGTCCCTTTCCCTGGCGTGTTTCTTCTCTGACTCTCTTGGCAGCAAACTCACTCTTTATATATCTAGTGGGGGGAAGATTCCTATTTCCGAACTTTCGGCCTCTCAGCTTTGGGCATAAAAATACCTGACAACTAATCTCTAAGATATGCTTAAAAGTGTGGTAATAAAATCTTTAAGTCCTTGAACCATTTTTATGTATTTTATACTAGCAGGCAAGAATTAGTGATCCAATGTAAATATATCTCGGCCTCAATACGCACACATACGTGCATACATACATTCACAGGCACAAGCGCACACACTCACACTTACAGAGCTAAGTCTGTGTACTATAATCAGTAGTGTCACACGCAATAGTTTGAGGAAGAACTGATTAGAAGCGAGCTTTTGAACATTTGATCTTTTAAAGAGTACGTAGATACTATAGATCGATCCAATAGAGTATTCTTGATGAGAATGACATCTTTTAGGAAATAAAATTGAATTAAGTTCAAGCACTCTCTAAATATTTAAAAATTCTAAATTAAGCCGAAATGGTAAAAAAATTAAGAGGATAACAGTAAAAACAAAGAAAAAACACGAAAAAAAAACCCCAAAAGATTAAGAGAAAAAAGAAAATGATATAAGAGTGCAAAATAAAAGAATGGAGAAGAGGGAAATAAAAGATGAGAAAGGAAAAATGAGTAATTGAAAAAAATATAGATTTTAGAAAACATCAAATTGGTGATAGGAAAGAAATAGAAATAGAAATATAAGATTGCGGAGGGAAAATAGAAAATAGAAAAAAAGGAAGAAGCAAAAGAAAATGAAGAAAACAAAGGTAACAACACAACAAATTTAATTGAAATGAATGGTCATATATCAGGTGAACAGGAACGACTTTTTGGAGGCAAGACTCGTTGCTATGCAGTTATAAGATATTCGCCACCCTTCCTGAACAGAACAAGGAAATATGCGAGAAATCGCAAAGAACGATTTAAGTAATGAGCCTTTATGAAGCTTTGTACTGCAGAAATAATATCCATAAACTTTAAGAAAGTGGACTCTGGCGTATTGAATACTGTATGAATTTCTTCTGAAAGGAAGATCACACAGCACAAGGCCGTCTAATGAAATATATTAGTTGTTAAATTTTGCTGTAGAACTGTTAAAACGAGGAGTTTTAACATGTTTAGAAGCTGAAATTCAAGTAAAGAAATTTATAATTATCTAAGAAGTCAAAAGAAAATGAAGAAGAAACGGAAAGCATGAAACAATGAGCAAAGGAAAAAAAGGAAAAGAGAATAAAAAGGAACTGGAAAGAAGAGTGAAATATTAAAGGAAGGAAGAAGGGGAATAAACGTTAGGAAAACTAAAATGAGCATTTAGAAAAACAGAAGAAGAAGAAGAAGAAGAAGAAGAAGAAGAAGAAGAAGTGAATGAATGTATAACAGATAAATAATAAAGCGAGAAAAGGAAAAGAAGAAAATCATTTTTCCTTTGTAATTTTCAAAGGAATGCATTTTGCAATCGAATGAAGACGATTACGACAGAAACGTTTCGAATGTTCTCGATAACCTGATTACGTTAGGAATTCTTGTTTCTTACTCTAATTTTTGTTTGGTCTATCTTTTACAGAGAAACCATCTCTCACTGGAGATCATCAAACTCTATTCTTTAAACCATTCTTTCCAAATCCATTTCTTTCTCTCTCTCTCTCTCTCTCTCTCTCTCTACCTTTCTCTCTCTAACTCATTCTCTCTCTCTCTCTTTCTCTCTCTCTCTCTAACTCACTCTCTAATCCGTTTTTTATATTATTATGAATCCCAGAAATCCCTTATTTCCATTAACTTTCAAATCCTGCTTCCATTTCCGATGACGTAATACCGTTGTAATATGTATCTAAGAAAGTGCTGCTGCTGCTGCTGGAAAAATACACCTCATATTCAAAATATTATCAGATTGAGCAAGGAAATTCTCCACAAATGATTCCTACGTTATCTAACCATAGATTATGAACGATAACTCATGTTTTAAAAAATGGTTCGTATAAGAAAATATTAATTCTGTGTAATGATCCTTCACCGATTCTACAACCTTGTTTAGGTTTTATGAATGTTTACAAGTCAACTTCCCAAATCATTCGCAATACTATCCTGTGTTTAGAATATTAAGCCTTACATATCCACCAAGATTCTTAATTTTTCACGTACATTTTGAGTACCCACAGCAAAGTAGCTAAGACGCTCAACTGTAAAATAGTAGAAAGTGAGTTCGAACTCCCGTGCGCTACGGGAGTTCGAACTCACTTTCTACTATTACGAACATTTTCGGACTAATATCTTTGGGAAAGCAATGAACCCCTTATTCCTTCCGAGTTATGGCTTAAATATCCCTACTACTAACTTTCTACAATGATACAAGTGAAATTAATTAACCCACGAAGGTTGATATACTATTAAAACCAAAAAAGATCAAACATAAATTTTTTCTGTACTTTTTAATTTTAAGCTAAAAACGTGTCTTGTCTGGACATTGTTTATTGTTCAACTTTTAACCCTCGAGAAGACCAAAACCAAAAAAAAAATGGTCGAGTATAATGTTCGAAAGAAATTCTCAACAAAGTTTATAAAATATTTGATGGAAGACAAAGATAAATGCCTGTATAATTCCCCCATGTGCTGTTACTGTGCGTACATTGACATTAATGATTTGGAAACATTAAAAAAATGTCTTTGTGAGGAGTTTCTGGAAACATTCTTATCTGATAGTTTCTATGGAAACAGATCATTGAAAAGACAAGAGATTTAAAATACACACCGCTTCATCTAAATGTATACACAGATAGCTTGTCATCGTCGGGTAGAAGCTAAAATGTTGCACTGTGACATTTTAGAAAGTGAGTTCCAATTCTATTCGCGCTATTATTTTCACTTTTAAACTAATATCCTTGGAAAAGGCATGAACTCCCTTTTCTCCCCACCTATAGGTTAAATAGTACTGCCACTGTCGTTCTACAAGGACAGTTTTGGCATTAAATAACCCATAAAGGTTTATATGCCATAATCCAAAGCAGACTGGCATACAATTAATAGAAAGATGTTCCTCTATGACCTCTCAACAGTAAATCGTTCGTAAAATTTGACCATTTGCCTCTATGTGCAGCAGGCAAAAAAAAAAAACACTATTCCAACAGAATAGTAACAGAAAGTGGATTTTCCTATTAACAAAAAAAAAAAAGCAACAAAAAAACAATAAATTACTGAAACAGAGCTCATCAATATATATATATATATATATATATATATATATATATATATATATATATATATATATATATCATAGAGATGCTGTCACTGTAACTAAACCTCATCTACCGAAAGTCTTGCAATGCGTCTAATGCAACAGGAAAAGTAGCCTTTGAATGATTATATTTTGGAAAAAAACATTAAGTAACTTGGCGACCTTAGTCGAGGGTGATCCGAAGGCTCCCTTTTCAACAGCTACTACACCGAGTTGTTGGGAAGGGCGCTACTCCGTTCCCTGGATTGCTCCACTTTACCCTTGATCCCCACCTTATAATGCTGAGTGTTAATCAAGGTTGCATAAAGTACCATTGCTTGAGTCTTTGGTATGACTCGACCTGGGATTGAACCCCAATCTCCTGGACCATTGGCGAACACTCTACTGATTACGGTCAAGACATTAAAAGTGTATTATTTTGAAGAATTCGAGCAAATCAAAAAGTCATATTCTAGAAAGTCTTTGATATGGTACTCAGTCTGAATACCAGTGCAAGTCAAGTCTTCGGTAAAAAAACAAAACAAAAACAAAACAAAAATGTTACTGAAAATAAAATCCTTACGGCGGGCAATCTTATTTCATGTTTCATGTTTAACAATTCAAAAGGTATCAAATACAACTAGTGTAAATCTATCATCGTCATCATTACGACGTGGGGACATAACATATTTCTTTGAATCCCTATTGCGATCCGTCTCTATCAGGTATCGTTCTTAGTTGGTCATCTAGATGGCTTTCAGTGTCCGCAGAAAGCTGGTTAATACAAGTCTTTGCTGGTCGATTCAGACTTGCGTGTTCATCTGAAGGAAACTATACAAGAACGTTCCTTTTGAGTTCGTCCTTACTTTCCACCAGTATTCAGCGTCTTATTTAGCTGCATTGAGAGATGAAGGTAAGTGATTGTACAGTTGTTAATACAAATAAAAAAGAAGAAAAGTAAGAAGATGATGAGGAGGAAGAGTAGTCGTGGAAATTTCAGATGTGTAGACAGCTCTTCTAGATTCCCTCATGATTCAAATTTACTTTTTAAATCCGCATCATCATCATCATCATCATCATCATGTCATGCCGCTAGCATGGATATCCCTGACCCTCTCTCAGCACTCCTCCCTATTCTTCATCGCTTCTGGTAGGTCCTCAAGGCTACATCCCATATCCTCACAGAGCTTCTGTATGTAGGTTCGAGATGGCCGTCCTGCTTTTGCTCGGCCATATGAGGGGGTCCATAGAAGAACATCACTTATAAGCTCGTCTCTGCTTCTCCAGCAATGTCCTGCATGACTAGCTCGTCTAACTTTGATAGTTTTCGTGATGGTAGGTAGGTGGCCGTACAGTTGGGGCTTTGAGGAGTTTTGCCTCCAGGACTTGTTCATTATTGCTCGCAGCATACTTCTGTAGTTGCCGTCGAGCTTTTTTTCCATATGTTTAGTTAGCGTCCATGTAGTGCATCCATATAGCAGTATCGACACGATTTCTGCTTGGAAAAAATGCGTTTCATTTTATCGGTCAGGTCTGATTTCCATATGAGCGATAGTTTATTGATAGCTATCTATGCCTTTGTTAGCCGCGAGTCGATGTCTTTTTCGGTTGATGAGACCCTGCTTCCTAGGTAGGTGAACTTGTCTACAAGTTTTAGAGAGCTACCGCCTAGTGTGGAAATGTCACCTGTTTGATTAAAGCACATGTATTCCGTTTTGTGTGCATTGATATGGAGGTCAATCCCCGCGGCAGCTCGTTCCAGACTATGCAGTAGTGTTTCGGTGTATTTGCCAGAATCGCTATGTCATCGGCGTAGTCGGCGTCGGTAATTTGTTTTTGCAGGGTACCTTCTGCTTCTTTTCTTTGTCAGCTTCAAGCTGTTTTCTTTGATTTTATCAAACAAGGTTCTAAGCACGTAGTCTAGACAGATGATAAAGAGGTATGGGGCTAGTATGTCTCCTTGCAGTACTCCTGCTAATATGTCGAAGTAGCCTGGGCGTCCACCCGGAAAACGTACTTTCACTTTTGTGCTTCTATAGAGAATCGTTATTGCTGCGACGGTCTCTTTTGGTTTGCCGTATGCTAGTAAAATTTGTTCCATCTTCCCTCTGTGAGTGGAATCAAAGGCCTTGGTAGAGTCGACAAATAGTAATGTCGCCTGTAGGTTTTTTGCCCATACGCCTTCAAGGATTCTACGGATAGTCAATATTTGTGAGGTTGTGGATCTATTTCTTCGGAAGCCATTTTGGTTTTTCGTAAGAATGTTAACAATTTTTGGTTCTATGCGGTTTCGTAATAGGGCATTAAATATTTTGGCTGCTATGGATGTAATTGTTATACCTCGGTAGTTCATGGCTAATCCGTTGTCCCCCTTTTTTGGGAAAGGGAGGATGCATCCCTTCATCCATCTGTCTATCGAATTTCAATTATAAACTGTGTTACAGCGTCGGAGCAGTATGTCGTCGAATTGTCTGGTCTTCCAAAATTCTGGGGGGATTTCATCAAGCCCTGCAACTTTCCTATTTTTAATTCTTCTGAGTACTGATTCAAGTTCTTCTAGAGTAAACGGTCCTAGTTTAATGTCTAATTTCTTGCTAATAATCCTAATGATTGGTTAATGAGTAACTTTTGGTGGGTTTCCTAGGAGATTCTCGAAATGCTGTTTCCACATTTTTATTCTTTCTCGTTGGTTTGTAGCTTTCAATTTTTTTGGCTGTGCTCTTCCTTCTGATCACTTTGTTTATCGTTTGCCTGGCTATCCTAGATTGCCTATCTTCCACTGAGTCTCTAATCTTATCTATCTGATTTTGTATGTATTCTGTTTGTTTTTTTAGATATATGCTTGGTAATTCATATTGTGAATTTTTTAGTTTCATGGCATTTGTGTTCAGTGGGTTCTTCCTATTCCATTGAGAGGCAGTTTTCACGTCTGCGCGTTTTCCTCTAACCACTAATGTCTCCCATGAGATTCTAGATTTACTACTAAGTTTTGTTGGTATTTATTCCGCTGCTGCCTCGAGGTGAGCTTTGACGAAATTCTCATATTCGCCATTCGGGATCCGTATTTCTGTCTTTTCCTGGAGTGCATCGAATTTGTTTCTCATTATTAACACATGTTTATCTCAAATATCCCTCTTGTTAAGAAGGGCACAGTCAAAGAGTTTGGTGGTCGCTGTTCGTGTGATGTTTCTTCGTAGGCTCAGCCGTATTTTTGCCGTGACTATTCGGGGGTCGGAGGACACACCCTCGAAAGTGGAGTATGCCTCGCAATTTATTGCACTATTTTTCCATTTCTTTTTTTATAAAGATGTAGTCTATCTGTACTTTAGTGTTGTTTGCGTACGTGTAGGTCCATAATTTTCCCTCCCTTTTTTTAAAGTTTGTATTGAGACATGTCAATCTATCGTGAAATCTGTTAGATGTTGTCCATTCCTGTTTGACGAGCTATGTAGGCTGTATTTGTGGTTTCCGTTTTTCCCAATTTGGGCATTCATATTGCCGCCAATGACCAGAACGTTATGTTTCGGAATGCTACGCACTAGAGAGGATAGCTCATCGTAGAAGGCGTCGATTTCAGTTTCTTCACTAACATTTGTAGGGCTGTAGCAGGAGATGATTATTGCTCTGGAGTTGCTATTAAAAGTAGCTACCATCATCCTAGGTTGTATTCTCTCTATGCCATTAAGTGATTTTAAGGCTCTTGGTCCTATAAGTATTCCTACACCTCCTACCGTGGCATTGACAGAATTTTTCCATGCTGATACAGTGGCTAGCGTCCATCCATTGTCAGTATCGTGATATTTAATATCCTCGCTATGTGTGTATCTGTGATCTTGAATGCATATTATGTCTGTTATGTTCTGCAGCTTATGCAGTCAGCTCTGGTAGTTGTCCTATTCTATTTAAGGTTCTAATGTTGGATGTCGGTATTTGAATTGTTTGTTTGCATTTTAGTAATTTTGTTGTTTGAGCTCTGTAACTGATTTTTCGAACACTGAGGCCAGGGATCCAACATCAGCAGGATGCACCCCTTTTTTACTCGCGTGAAGAGCGATGCGGTTTTTGCATGTTGTTTGAGTGTTGGTCATGGTTATCTTTCGATGGCTGTTTTTATTATCATCAATAGAAGCCAAACTTATAGATGAGCAGCAGTAGTTCCCCGATCGAACTGTGAGATTCATTACCCCAGGACCAGGTTAGGCAATGCGTTTGGCTGTGAAAGTTTTTATCCGTTTCCCTTTACGTCTACCATGCTGCTTCCCATGGGTACGTAAAAAAGATCCATTCTTCTTTTCCGTTAAGTTTTAACTTAGTTAAGGTCCAAGACTAATATATTGATAAAAAGATTATTCCCTTCTCTTCACGTTCTATTTTAGTTCCTTTCTTACTTTTGTTTGTTTGTTTGTTTGTTTCCCCACTGTCTTCTGAAAATTGGCCCGAACACGTGTTATAGTTCTACAGTTTTACTAAGATAGAATTTCACTGTCCAATAGTGGATCTTTTCTTTTAAGATTTTTAGTCGGCCTATTAGCAAATTGTTCTTTCCTTTAAGACACATAATAGTATACACCAAAGATTTTCACTATCACAAAATTGAATAAAAATCTTATATGCATTTTCAAATGATAGTTTAGAAGAGAACAATGTTACTAACCTTTTCGACAACTTTTTCGAAATGGACGTGCTTTCCATTCCAAGATTCTTTTAACAAATCCTCACTAGTATTATTTTTTCTAATTTTACGAGCATTTATATACAAGTGATGCCTCAACTATTTTACACAACGCGCGGAGGGGGGGGGGTTCATTGCTACTTTGGTTTGCCTTCTTTTTCTTTTTTTTCTTTCTTCTTCCTCTGTCTTCTAAAGTTGGCATTAACACGTAAAACACATGTGTTAATATTTTCCTGTTTATCCACTTTTCTATTTTTACTTTTTCTGTCTACAAAAATTTAATACGTTGTAATTTTTACAATTTTCTATCGATACAAGTCTTTTTCTGTTTCTTTTAATATGATGCCAGCAAATATCTATTTATATGTATTTTCCTTGTCTCTTCTCTTTCTCTTCCCACACACGCACTCACACATTTATCTCTCTCTCTTTCTATCTCTTTGTCTCAATCTCTCTTGGCAGTATAGTCTATGTATGGTTTGAATTTGAAGTTTTACTTCACCTATATCTGTGGCCATTACGAGGTTAAATATACTAAGTCTTTCTTACTATTTACCCAAACCTTGATCAAGATTAATCCGATTATTACCATTCACAAGAGTATTAGCGCCATGTAAAATGCAAACAATCACGCCCAGGACTTGAACTCGGGTAGCCGAATTCAGTTCCTTGGAACTGCTACACCACAAGCGCCTACGATATATATATATATATATATATATATATATATATATATATATATATATATATATATATATATATATATATATATATATATATATTCTCGTTCATCTTGATTTCTTTTCGTTTTATATCAAACTTTGTTACTTTCTAACGTTCTCCTTGACATCTTTTCCTCTTCTCTTTTCCATCGTGTACTTTTTTTTTTATTAATTTCGGATTAATATTACTATTATCAATTCGATCAAAAAGAGTAACATATTCTATCTTAGGCGGGCTCGGATATAAGTAGATACTCCACTGCAATGCAGGGTATAAAAGTGAATCAGTCGAATAGATTGATTGATAGTATTAGTAGTAGTGGTGGTAGTAGTGGTGGTAGTAGTAGTAGTAGTAGTAGTAGTAGTAGTAGTAGTAGTAGTAGTAGTAGTAGTAAAGTCTGGTTATTTGGTTTTTGCTTTAATGGCATATCGACTCTTGATGTTTACTTAATGATGAATCCTATTATATATATATATATATAAGCGCGCACACACACACACATTTATATATATATATATATATATATATATATATATATATATATATAGTGTCTGAGTGTTTAAGCCAATAGTTTGTAGGTAAATCTATTCTTAAATGAATTACAGCTCATTTGTTTGCACACAGCTAAGTTTTTTCAAGTATTTCAACCGCTAATGATTCTATTTAATACTCATCCTTTATTTTTACACAATTCAATGATTTCCAGTATCTGGCATTTGTAATTCTATTTAATATTTATTAATCATTTGTTTGCACACATTTAAATGGTTTCTTGTACTGCTATTTAACATTTGTGATTCCGTTTAATATTAAATATTTGTCTGTATAGTTAGAATTTCTCATGTTTTGCTATTTAACATTAGTTATTCTATTCATCAACTGTTTCTATCTTACATGAACATCTCGCTCACTGCTGTACGGTTTCAAAGAACGTATAATAGTAATTCTTAGTAAATGAGTACCAATTCTATTTGAACCCTAACAAGTATTATCAATCCAAGTAAACCTGAGATTCACTGATAATGAAACCATATTCTATATTCTCCAAACTCCAGGGGTGGAGCCTCAACATCAGATGCAGCTTAACGTCATACACAGGATCCGAAGATCTTTCAAGTATTTCTATGTAACACTAATGACTCAATTTAATATTAATAATTTGTTTGCGCAGTGAAATGGATTTAAGTATTGCTAGTTAGCTGCTGAAATTCTATTCAATATAAATTTTTTGTTTGCACATTGTTTATACGGATTAAGGTATAGAAAGTTTAGCGCAGTTGACCCTTATGAAATACCTTCTAGCAACTTTAAGATAAAATAGGGAAGACCTGGCGGCAACACCCCACAAGACACCAACTGTACGGCCACCTGCCCCCTATCACGAAAACTATTCAAGTTAGACGAACCAGACATGCAGGACACTGCTGGAGAAGCAGGGACGAACTCATAAGAGATGTACTCTTATGGACCCCCACACATGGCCGTGCAAAAGCAGGTCGACCAGCACGAACATACATTCAGTAGCTATGTGAGGATACGGGATGTTGTCCTGAAGACCTACCTAGGGCGATGAACGATAGGGAGGAGTGGCGAGAGAGGGTCAGGGATATCCGTGCTACCAGCGCGATATGATGATGACGATGATCGTTTGCTATGTTAGCAATTTGAAGAATGCGGTATGGGCAATTATATAAGTGCTTGGGCTTGACATTACCAGTCGACTGATCTGATAGGGCCAATCGGACCGCTTGTCTGTCCTAGATGAGGAGTATTGTAGAGACAGACAGCTCAGTCACCAGAATGATCCCATCTTCAAGAATGACAAGTCGCAACCTACTGCTAACAGGTAGCCTCTTTAAGAGGTATTGTCTTACTCTTCTGTAGAAGGGCAGTCGGTGTATTCTACCGCCTCAGCCAACAGAGGAGTAATTATTATTATTATTATTAATATTATTATTATAGTAGTAGTAGTAGTAGTAGTAGTAGTAGTAGTAGTACAACGTGAGACAGTCTAATGAATGGCTAATTAGAAGAGACAAATGTACACCTGTATTAACTGTAGGACATTTGTATTGTATTTAATTAAAAACAAAAATCAAATCGCAAAGGAAAAACGCCTGCTGGACGTTTCAAGAGACAAACAAAATGAATGCAAATGTCTTGGTATTGTTGCAGAGAGCATGTTTGAAGAAATAATTCCAATCTCTAATGAAACATTCATATCAAAGACAAAATAAACAGTACACAGCAATATATTAAGTGTAGACAGTATAGAGATATAAATCTAAATTCATAAGCTATATATAAAGCGAATATAATGAGAATAAAGGTATGACTTCATAAACAAGCATTAATTGTTAGGAATTATTATCTTCTGCAAAATGTATATATCTCAATACAACCTCTTGATTATATGATATAATAATTTTAGTAAATTAAATTCTACGAATATATAAGGGTTAATTGGAAGTAGAAAGATAGTATCGATCAATCTTTTATGCCGTTGAGATCCTGAATTTTACCTGGTTACATTGTCTATTAATGTCATTGGACATGAACCATTTTTAGTAAAGAAGCATGTCACACTGTCTGTTTATTTCTTAATATCTGCTTTTAATCTAAATACCAAATGTTCTTCACTGTAAACAACTTCAAGTTACCGAAAATGACTATGGTGATGATGTAAGTGATGATGTCTGTGATAAAATTGACGAAAATTTTCGAATTGAGTGTAAAGCAAACGATTACAGAAAATTTACAAGAGTAATAAATATAAGCGTATTCTTCAAAGGTGGCAAGATAAGAAAGTTTCAACTCCTATCTGCGTTCGTATGGATATTTTTTTTACGATCTGCGCTTCCATATAACACAAAACGCAATCTACAAAAGTAGTTAATATTGATATTAAAAGTTTTAAAGTCAATTATAAAAAAAAAAAAAATTGAAGAGGGAGAAAGATAAGTAATGTTAAGGAAAACTGAAATCAGAGAAGAGAGAAGATAAAATTGTGCTGCCAGTTAAAGAATCATTCAAAGAAAGGTAAATATGCAAATACATGAAGTAAGAAAAATAGCTAGATTGCAAGTGTGAAATATCGAGGAAATAAAAGAGAAAGAAATAAATTGTTCTGATTATTTAGAAGGAAAACAAAACATAAAGAATGTGTGAAATGAAGAAGAACAGACGAAAAAGCACAGATTAATGAATGCAAATAAGATATCGACTGGAGTAGGGGAAAATTAAAATAATACTATAACAAGGAAAAGAGAATATGCCCAAAGAAATAAAAATGGAACCAAAAATTATAATCTAAGAAAAATTGGACTGGTAATAGTTATTCGAAAGCAAAGGACGGGAACTAAAATACGAAAAAAAAAGTCGATCTAGTGAAAATAAAGTATTTCTTTAAATGAAGGAAATGAAAGCGATGTAAACCATGAATAAAAGAATGAAATAATCACCAGAAAATGAATTATGTATGAAACGAAAGAAAAAGGAATTTTCTTACGGAAAAGCAAAAAAATTCCTCATGAATTAAAAAAAAAAAAATTATTTTCAGCAAAATCTTAAGTCAAAAGAAATACAAACAATTCCAAATTAATAAGTGGAAAACGATATAAGAATTGTGAAACATGAATTAAATACCTGTTTGCTTGTTTGTTTGCTCATTTAAGAGAGAGAGAGAGGGGGGGCGTAAGTCAAACAAATAAAAATATTTTTCTTATCAAGAATAAATGAACACCGGAAAAAAAAAGAGATATGCCATTTTCCAATGACTAAAAATATAGCGGAAAGGAAAAAGAAGACGCCATCAGGTGGAAGAAGATGGCGTTAGATGATAAGCTGAAAACTTTCTAGAATCCTGCACGTATGACTATAGATAAGACTTTTAGAGAACCTCATACAAACACACTCAATAAAATAAAAACATTTCCAATAATTCAGTTGGAATTATAATTTAATATGTGGCTTCTCAGTCTACCGTTTTGTTATTGGTTTTTAGACTATAATAATAACTTAAGTTATAAGAGTGTATTCTATACTTGGAAAAATATGACGATGATGTTGAACACAGTTTTTGCCTAATTTGGATGAGAAAAGGTAAACAGAAAATATACGAAAGAATAGGTAAAGGAATATGAACAGCTTTTGTTTTTCTTTTGTCTAAGAAAATAAAACTTTGCGAATTTCTTTAGTCATAGTTGGTTTGTTGTATTCTGCCTTTGCTTTGACCAAAAAAGTTTTGTAGATATATATCTCTGAAAGTTATGGATCGTTTGCAAATAAATAAGATTCTCGTTTTTATCAGTTATTCTTACTTATTCTTTATGGTCTTGGGTTAAGAAGAAAAAAATACACCCAATACCATCGAAGCAAAACTGTTGATGTTATGTTGACATGAATGTATTCTGAATATCAATGAACCTGATCATAAAACCCTTCGCCAATAATTTTTGAAAAAAAATGCAGCTTACCAAATAATGATGGTATCTATAGAGAGATAAATTCTTATCTAAATTTATTTATTTATTTGTTCCGAATCAGTCACAAGTAAGGGGTTCCAGTGAAGATCGAACTCAATACTCCGCAGACATATTCAGCAAGACCACTTTGATAACTGTTGTGTTCTGGTTAGTGAACACAAGTAGTAGTAATAATAAGACAACCCACTATATGTGAGGAAAATAGTTATATTTACAGGAAAGAGTATTTACATGAGAGAGACTGTTAGTAATAAGAACATAGGATTAGTGATATGATAATGATATACTTCAACAATAGGAACGGCTCTTTGGTCTGACTCGTAGGCTTATTCCCAGACTGATCTCCGCTACTGCCATATATTATGCTGAAAAGGTAGGCGATACCCAACAAATACCATGAGACTGTGACGTGGTGCTCACTGGAGCTATAATTCTTAAAAACTAATTAACATCGTAAGAGTTGTTCAGAAAATACATATGATTCCTCGTGTTTCTGGTGTTATTATAATTTATACCGCTTCAAGTAATACATGCCTCACTCTTTGTGTAAGACGGTCCCCTTTTTTTTAAAATTTATAGACTGTATAAGTAGACTGAAGAGCTGCGGAGTGAAACAGTCGAAACATTATTCTATTAAAATCAGCGTCATAAAGAATTAATTAAATTGTCGTAACTTTACATATTACGATATTAAATCAATGCGTCCGAATTATCAGAAAAACAATTGATATTTTTGCATAAAGTTTTCTACAATAGATTTCCCTGGTGATAAAAGTGAAATTGATTTGGAGTTGATTCGGTTACCAGGAGACGAGTTGTGGGAACTTTTTGGTCATCCCAACAAGGAAAACTTTCAGATTTTACGCATTTTATAATTATCTTCTTAATCGTTTAATTTTTTAAATAAAGTCCAGACCAAAACAAATACATGGTACATGAATGCTGTTTTGCTAAATGGAAGACAAACCAGACTGAAGAAAACGGTAATAATTGAATTATATTCCTTTATATTTTTATTAATAGATGCACATTAATTTCGGAAATTATAGGATTGTGAAATAATGACGATTATCCAGGTATTCTACCGTTTTTATTTTATTTAATCATCTATGTAAAAAAAATCATGGCTGTGATTTATTTTCTCAATAAGAACACAATTAGTTTAATTGTTTTTATCTTCTTGATAAATACATCATTTATCAATTAATGCCGTTTTCGGAATTTCTTCAGTAAAGAATGCAATTATTTTAAAATTCTTTGTTGAAATATATTTTCTAAATCAGTTACTTTTTGAATTTTCTTAGATAAAAAGATCTGCTGGGAAAAAATTTATGAAAAAAATCCATCAAAAATTTGTTAAAACATGTTGCAAAACTTCAAGCATAAAATATACATTGACTCCTTAAATCATAATTCATTAAAAAGGAAACAAAAATCGAAATAAACAAATAAAATGTATTAATTAATTTAGAAAAATGTAGAAATATATAGAATAAATTTCTTTTTATACCGTTATAAGGAATGTTATTCTCTCTACCTGCTTAACGACGATGTCCTACACAGAAAGACTTTTTCGTTGTATCACAACTCTTCAGTGTGGCTAGACTCGTAGGACGCTTGAAGCTAGGATCGATACACATTTAACAATACGTTAAACTTAGTATTTTACCGCTCAGCTCGGGAATCAAAAGGCATTATGTTGTAGCTTTCGTTTGTTGACATTTTATGATAGATAGATAGATAGATATTGGCATATTAATTAGAGACTTCACTAATAGTCTAGGAGACCAGTGTACAATCCCAGCTCGCGTCATACCAAAGACTAAAAAAATCGTATTTGACGCCGCTTGGCTAAATACTAATTTACAGAACAAGGATAGGTGGAGCAATCCAAGAAAAGGTGTATCTCCCTTCCATACTCTTCGGCATAGTTGCTCTTGAAAAAGGAGACTTCGGGTCACTCAGGGACTTAGATCGACCAACTTATATATAATATATATATATATATAACGTAAAGTTTGGCGGATTTCGATGTGTCCTACGTCTCTAGCCACACTGAAAAGTTGTGATACAGCGAAACATTCTGTCTGTGGATGACAATATATATATATATATATATATATATGTGTGTGTGTGTGGGGGGTGTTTGTGTCATTACCACCGTTTGACTATCCTTTACTCTCGTAAGAATAATGTTCCAAGGGCGTTTCGATGAAAAGTATTTAAAATTGAAAAGATGCTGTAATTAATTCGTCGAAATTATTCATAATTATGACATACAAGGTGTGTGTTTTCTGAATATTATTATAACTTTCACTTTCATAGAAATTGATAAAAACAAACGTTATATGTAACCATTTTTAAATACAGTTTTCCCGTCAATGTGTGTGTATGAGTGCGCGTGCGTGTGTGTATAAGCGTGTGTATAAATCTGTCTGTCTGTTCTAAAACAAAAGTCCCAAACTGACCCCCTTCTTTTTATATACAGATTTGAAGGCAAAAATAATTTTAGTCCACATCAAAAATGTAAATCTGGAAAAAATGTTTTTTTTTAAAGCAGATTGATATTTACAATTATGTTTTAAAAAATGGACATCAGAGATTTTTTGGTTGTGTTTTAATTTTAAATTTAACTTTACTGTGTTTCTTTTTAAATTTAAATTTAACTTTACTGTATTTCTTTTTAATTTTTCTTGCTCGAATTTGCCTTTCGTGGTTATTGCATTTGTTAAGATTTTTGTTTCGTTACATTGTCGATTGTGATTAAAGACAACTTGTGAAGAAGCTCGATATATATATATCATTTAAATCTAAAGAGGGCTCTTCTAAGGAGACTCATTATTTCCACTTCTATATACTATAGCAATCGTGTAACTTAATTATATACTTAAGAAACGCACAGTAGTCTACATGAAGAAAAGAGAAAAACACCTTACATACATGGTTGATATAAAGACAAAAATAAAAAAGAACATGACACAAACAATAAGAAGATACAGCTAGGATAAAGGAATGGAAATTTAGATAGAAAAATGCACTATCCTGATAAAGAAAGCATCGGAACATTTGGAGGAAAGGAAAATTTCAAGTTTTTGGGAACATTGGATGTAAGTACCGTCTAATAAAATGAAATGAAAAGTAAGAAAAGTGTATCCCAGAAGAAAAAGAAAAGTTGTGGCAACTAAACAATATCGCAGAAATCTCATCAAAGGAAAAATCACCTGCGCAGCCAACCCTGTATGATACTTTGGACTATTCATAAAATGGACAGGGCGGGGGGACAAAAACACTAGGAAATAGATGAACAAAGCTCCAAATACGAGAGATAAAATAGATAGACTGTGTTTAAGAAAAGCATAGCGTAGATACCACAATCCGAAGACGCATGGAATACACTGAAAAAAAACGAAGGAAGACTAATTAAAATAATCAATAACAGAAATGTCCACAGTAAAACAACAAAGTCTAGAAAACAAAGATGAAAAAAAAACACTGTGTGGATACGTCAAACGATAAACAATGAGATTGCACAAAGACCGAGAAATGGTTAAGAAGCTGAAACAAAGACAGAAATTGAATCTCAGTTTATAGCAGCACAAGGACCGTAAGGAAGAATTAAGTAAAAACAAACATTGATAATATAAGAGGAAATGTAATTTATGTATGTGTCAGTTAATCACATGATAAAAGAATTCAGCAGAAAAGCATGAAAGGATTACACCTGAGAGAGAAATGTGATATATAGGGAATTATGCAAATGATTAAGATTTGACTATTCCACCAAATGGTATCAGCACAAGTATCAGTCCAAGAAAATGAGACGCATAAAATTCTGTGGGATATTGACAGACAAAGAAATCACCGAATCCGGGCCAGATGACATAGAACTAATAAAGAAAACTAGAATTTGTCATCCTGAGGATTTTGCACTTTTGGTGGGCCAAGAAGTGAGAATAAAAGAAAATGAAAAAAGACAAATAAATGTATCTTGCAAAGGAGTTAAAAATGTTAAAGAAACTGTGGGTGAGGGTGATAAGAATTGTTACTGGTGCTCGAAGAATGTTACATGAAAGCTTGGAGAAAAGACGGAAGAAATAAAACCCGTAGACCATACTGACTGCAGAATTGTTGAGATCAGCAAAAATACTCAGAAGAGTACTGGAGTCCTTGCAGTGACTCAGACTTCAGTTAGAGACCACGTGAGAAACCACCGAGAAAAAATCACGAGGTGAATAATAATAATAGTAATAATAATAATCGTACAAATAAGAGAAGAAATATATTATTTACTTCCATGCATTTACCATATATACCAACCCCTCCGCTCGGGCAGGATATGACACAAGGTCAATTTTTAAGCGGAGTTTAACAGGTTTGAATTCAGAGTTTTCCTTCTCCTAGACTAGTTGCTTCACCAAGGCTGAAGAACCTAGTCTGCCCTACTATTTATCCATATCTGGAGGGAGAATAATTGGACTCATACCTTTCCCAAGGGTATTAGTGTTATGTGAAATGCAATCAGTCTCGTCCAGGATTTGAAATCGTGTCACCGTGTCCACTTCCTTCGACGATAACCATTACACTACGGGCACCTCCTTGCATGCATTTACCGATCATTGTGCATTGACAGCATGCGATACAAGGACTATTTTAAGAGGAGTTTAACAGGTTTGAATTCAGAGTTTTCCTTCTCACAGACTGGTTGCCTGTCTAAGGCTAAAGAACCAAGTCTGCCTTACTATTTATCCTCATAATTGGAGGGAAGATAATTGGATTCATATCTTTACCGAGAGTCTAAGAGATCTGTGAAATGCGAACAGTATTGTCGAAGATTTGAATTCGTGTCGCGGAGTTCCTTTCTACCGAAGATAACCATTGTACCACAGCACATATTACTCGCTTGTAGGCTGTGGATTAATCCCAGAAGAACAAGAAAAATACTGCAAGGAATCATGATGGAAACAGATGGCCTGTTATATATAGATCAGCAGATCCTCAGGGAGGTGAAAATAAGGCAGAAAAATTTAGACATGGTGTGGATTGATAACAAAATTAGATAATAGAATATATAAAAATGTACTAAATACGCGACAAAGTCATTAACTTCATCACAAAATACCGAAAAACTCGAAAGTAAAATAATCAGCAGGGTTGAGACTCCAAAGAGGCCACGGCTAGGGAGACTCTCTCTCTCTCTCTCTCTCTCTCTCTCTCTCTTTTACTTTTATAGCAATTATGTCACGCAATTATATGTTTAGGAAGTGCACAGTAAGCAACGAATTTATAAAACTAACGGAAAATGTAGGCCAACTTAAGTACATGAATGATTTAAAGGTATTTACCAAAAAACGAAAAAGCAAAAAAGAACAAAACTTGAAACCATGATACAACAATAAGAATATACAGCCAACATACAGGAATGATGAAAAGTCGGAAAGGAGAAGCAACAGAAGGAACTGAACTTCAAAATCAGGAAAGCATAAGAACGCTTGGAGAGAAGGAAAATTACAAGTACAGCTGTATTGGCATTTCAAACCACAAACTGGTGAGACGACTTCCCAGAAATCCCAGGATTGGCTAAAAAAGGGAAAAATAACGAGAGGAACTGAATACATTTTAATAGCAGCACAAAATCATGCCATAAAAACTAGTAAAGCGAAAATACATACAACGCGAATGAACTGCAATTGAAGGTGAAGTGTAGACAAAGATGTGACGGTTATTCTCATAATAAGTGAATATAGCAAAGAAGCACACTTGGAGTCCAATACCATGCACAAAAAGGTGAGAAAGATTATCCACCTGAAATTAGGCAAAACATTAAATTTTAACCATACTACCTTGAGAATGAGATGCATTAAATTCTGTGAGATTTTGAGATGCGAGTAGATCGCTTAATGCCGGCTAGAAGAGTAGACCTAGACTTTATTAGCAAGAAAAAGAAGAACTTGCTATCTTATTAGATTTTGCCGTTCAGGTGAATCACAGAGTAAAAATAAAAGAGAGTAAAAAGATAAGCAAATAAGCAAATAAATGGATTTTGCCAAAGAGCTGAAAAATTTATGGAACTTTGGGATTCTGATGACACTAATTATGATTAGTGATCTTACATCGGATCCTAGAAGCTTGGAAAATGTGGAAATCAGAGGAATAATATTGACTATCCAGCCTACTGCATTGTAAATATTAGCTAGATTTCAGAAGAGACTTTTGAGTCTTGGAAAAACATTCAGTCATTTTCACACCAGTGAAAGAACAATAGGAGAACGTGAAATCGCAATTATAGTGATTATCGTAATGAGTATTTGTGTTAAATGATTAAGTGATTATGCCAGAGACGCTTTACTGAAGTTGCAAATACATTTGTTTTTCTTTTCTTTATTTACTTTCTTTTATTATTTAAATTTACATTTTTAAAAACTTGTTTCTTCTTCGGTAGAAGAGGACATAACTTAGTTGATATTGTATTCAAGAACTATGCACACAATCTCGGCTGTTTGTTTATATCCACTTTTTTTTACCTTTGGTTAATGTTTGCTGATTTGTCTATCAGCAAAAACAAAAACAAAACAAAAATCGAAAACGAAAACTAAAACAAAAAAAAAAAATGCAAAAGCAATTATATATTTTTGTTTTCATTTTTACATTTAATTTTTTCTTATTGATAAAACTCACATTAATATTTATTTAGTCAAACGTTTTCAACGATTATTATTCTTTGTCTGGTACTTTTTATTTAGATTTCGGTTGCTTTTAATCTCAACTCTACAGTCTGTCATTTTAAAAACAAATTATCATCTTAACTTGAATTACCAGATGAAGCATGATAAAACTATTTTTTTAGATTTTGATAATGACTTTAATCATAATTATTTTTCATAGCTACGATTTAAATAGTGATTTTAAAGGGATTAACAAACAATGTATATCAGAAATTATTTTCTCGCCGTAAAGTCGTTGTAGATCATAACATTAGCATTTCTTTAACTCTAAAAACCGATTAGCATTTACAATGTTGATTATAGAAGTTAATCCCATCAAGAAATTCGTTAGGATTCAAATTTACCATGATTATTATCTTTTCTGACTTTTTATATTTTTAAATAGTTCTTTTTAATAACTATTTTACTTCTGTGAGCTTTTCATCGTAATCTTGATTTTAAGATTTCTTCCTATATACTCACTTATTGATGTCCATTAAGCTTAAAGTGTATTTTTCCAATTTATATGATAATTCATAAACAATAGATGCAAAAATTTATAATTTGCTTATAAGAGTTACTACATTGATATTATAATGATCGGGATGAGCGTGAAGGAAGGCTACCACTATTATTATTAGTTTGCTTTATCGTCTAAGATGCAACATTTAACACCATTGCTGTATCAAATGTCTCACTGCTATGTACCCTTTTTGCTTTGCAATGAAACCATTCGTACACAAAAAGGATCATTATGATATAAATGCCATAATTTGTCAGAGATTTCAGGTTACATGAGAAATTTACTTCAGCATTTACAGTCTTTTTAAAAAAAAAATTTGTCAAGCTTTGTTCGTCAGTCGATCAAAAAAAAAGTGGCCATTCGATTATTGTGGCAGAAAATCACACATGCCTGCAACGGTCAGTTAGGCTATCTCAGTAACCAATGAACCATATGAGTTGCACTAAGAAATATCGAGAACGCTGAGTGGAAATATTCTCTTGGTCCAGAAAATGAGCAGTTCAGACTCTGACCAATTATCTGGCAATGAAATTTGACAGAAAACATACAGATTTGTTCTCTTATTCAGCCTTCTTGCATATTCTTCTACCAAATATTCGCAGCATTATCTCTTTATTCACCCTTATATTTGTTTATTACCATTTTGCTTTCATTGGTCAAGCTTTTGATAATTTAAGGATATTCTCTCATTTATGTTTATATTTCTAATGGAAATATCAAAAAATCATATGATGACATATAGTAGAAGTGATAAAAGTTCGTGAATATGATTAAAAAACGGCAGAAGATCACCTATCGACAGGTGATACGATTTAAATAAGTGTATGTTTAATTCCAAAACTCGAGTCGATGTTCTAAATATGAATATTGTCATGCTTCATGTAACCATATGAACCGATTGCAATTGACCTTAAAAATGCCGGTCTTAGATGTTTTAAATGGCTGGCGAATTTAGTTGTTGGATTTTATGACATGTCAATTATTGATGTGTTATTTTATGGAAAATTTGGTTTAATAATCTTGGTCTCCAATTAATAAAGAGGTTCAAATTTTTCAATATTTTCATAGTTGCTATATGTTGCTGGTGAAGCAGTTCAAACCGTCGTGGATACCTGTTGTGTTTGGTCGTATCGTGGTAGTTGGTGCACTAACACGTCGTTTATTGCTTAATTTAAAGTTGGATTTGAAAACTGTACGTACAGATAAACGTGCAACTCAGTACAAGTCAAGAAATTATGCTTTACGAGTTTGAATCGAGCCATAAACCATGGAAGTAAAGGAAAACGTGTTGTGTGAGAGGAGAAGGTGCAGTCGATCACATTGCAATAAACAGATGTTTAAAGATATTTGGCACAAGTGGCTTAATCGTCGACAATAAGTCTAGATCAGGTAGACCTAAAATGGTGGATTCCGCGGCCGTGCTTCAAATCATCAATACTAATCCGGTGAGTAATACAGGAGAGTCACCCTCAAGCAATCTCGGCATTTCACAATCCATTGTTGTTCATCTCCTTCACAACCGCCGCTAAAACATCTATAGCTGCTGAAATATACCTTATGTTACAAAATATTTGACTCATCTTAGTATATAAGGTATAAAAATTGCATCTTTAAAAGAATCTTGAAGAGGTAAACACCTGAGCGCGAAACTAAGAGTAATGGTAATTAAGGATGATTACCAAATCTCTAGAACTGAAGCCTTTTCGCTAGATGCAGTTGGGTGACACACTCAGGCCACTTACGGTCAGTCGAGACTGTTGCCACATGCGCTAAAATTCTTTTACCATCTGTTTATTGCACTGTAATCAACTGCATCTTTTCCTCTCACAAAATACATATTTTCATTTGCTTCTGTGGTCTTATGCCTCGATTCGAACTCATAAAGCATAATTTCCCGAATTATACTACGGTGAATGTTTATCTGTTCGTACAGTTTTCAAATCCCACCGGAAATGAAACAATAAACAACGTATTAGTGCTCCAACTACCAAAATACGATCACACACAGCAGGTAACCTCGACGGCTTGAACTGCTTCGGCCACAAAATAGCACGTATGAAAATATTACAAAATTTTGAACTTCCTTATTAATTAGATACCAAGATTATCAATCTAAATTTTCCATTAAATAACACATCAATAATTGACATGCCATAAAATCAAACAACTAAATTTGCCAACCAATTCAAACATCTGGTCTTACATCTCCTCGGGACATGTATTCGGCATTTTCTTAGTTCGGCCAACAAGATAAATGAATTTTCCAAATTGGAATATAAAACAGACTAGATGTCGACATTTACCCGAAGACAGAACGGTCAGAACTCGGAAGATGTGGGTTGGATTATGTTCCACCTCAGAAGACAAGATAACTAATGAAGACTGATGAGATGGAAAACTTCATACTGTTAGTTACAAATGATCCGTTACTTCCGCATTTAACTTAAATACCTCTGAGAGAATAAAGAACATGGGTTCATGTATAGAAAAGTTGTTGTTAATGATTCATTTCACATGATCACTCTACTGTTTGTTTCAGCTGACCTACCCAACTGTCACTGCACGAGAATCACCGTCTCCTTTGTAAAAGTAATTCGATCTTGTTATATTATGCAGTTCTCCGAAAACTGAACCCCGGTTAGTCGACTATTCAGTTTCTAGAATGACTTCGATTTTCTCTTGAATCTCAATATTTTGGTTTTGTCTAAGGAGAACGTATGCTTTGCTTATAATTTCTTGCCGAACAGTCTAACTACTAGGAAAGATCTATTTTCGTGGTGTATCAAATATCTACTTAAGCGCCTGAATAAGAGCGGATGTTATGAAAATGATCTCCTTGGCTCATTTGAATGAGATTGACCCCCCTGTGGTTCTTTTATAAACATCGTTCTGCTACAAGTTTAATCTGTTTAAATGTGCGAGAGTCATCTGAAGAATTCATTGGCTAATCCAGATACGCTCATGGAATGAGCCCAAATGAGGTTCGTTTTCATCCTAGTTCCGCTTATCGTCCACACGCTTCTACCAGCATTGCAGTTTTTTTTAAATCCTTTTGGTCAAACCAGTCAACAACAGCAGATATAACAACATTATTTGAATTTTTCAACCAATCATTCTTTCAGCCCACCATCGCTGTTAAATTTATCTCATCTATTATCCTTGTTTTCTATTTGTTAACATAGACTGAATGCTTTATGCTTCTAATATTTTTTATTGAATATAACTAATTCGGATGTTTATTGAAATAAATTCCTGTTTCAAGCCGAGGTTCATCGTCAAAGTCTGAGCAGATAAACGTATTCAAATTTAAATGCTAAGTTTTGAGAGAGGCAGCATTTCACCGAAAAACAAAACAAAACAAAAAAACCAGATTAAAGTATGTATCTAACAGTAATCATGTTAATTCCATACCATCATCTATAAATAGGTAGAACCCCGACTCATTTTTTATAATTTACTTCTAAACCAAATATAAGATGATATTCTTAGTTCTATCAGAATATAGTATTAACATGGATGTTATCAAAGATTATTTATGACCAAAGTCTACGCAACTGAAACTATCTTACGATACATTCATTTGCAATACCTTCAAAAACAAAAAAATTAAAGAGGTATATTTATTTTTGGACTGCGATATGTTCATAATCTTGGTTTACATTTAGTCATAATTTGTGGCTTTAGATATTCTTAATGACATTGAACTGTTTGATGAAAAGACTTTGTTCTCTAATATATATATATATATATATATATATATATATATATATATATATATATATATATATTAGAGAACAAAGGTATATATATATATATATTGTCATCCACATTACATATATATATATATACACACATATATATATATATATATATATATATATATATAGATATTTAAGGATAAAAAGAGCTACCTATCTCATATACACTATAGATATTTGTATTCAAGATAATACTTTCCTTCGTCAATGCACTTAATCCAAAATTTGTATATTAAGCAGGAAGTTGAAACTCTACAGAAATAAATTTCGATCAAAATACAGAAAGTAATTGAGTAGACCGACACACACATTTAACCACCTTCAAACACATATGCTCACAAACAGTCACAGACCTCTTTCATATATATATATCATGTACACACACACACACACAAATATATATATATATATATATATATATATTTTCCGGGTTCTTTGGATAGTTTGCACTGTGACAAACCCAGCAAAATAACCTGAATACAACCAATTTCATTCTATTGACCAAAGATTATTATGTTTTAGTCTTTATTGCATCGAAAGTCAGGACATCAGCAATTTTTCGCAGACCAATGATTGTTAAACCAAAATTCTGATTCAATAAAAACAATTTCTTTCCGCTCTTTTAAACATTTCGCCTGTAATTCTCTTCACTTGCCCCATTTACTTGACGTAATTTCTCTCGTAATTATTTTCCACCGTCTCGACGTGAATTTTTCCCTGCCAAGAAGCTCTTTGCTAAATGTACATTCTTTCCATCTGACCAAAACAAAAGCAAAAACAAAATGTTGCTTCTCCACAGAGGTCACTAGTTCCTATCACCCTACGTTCGAGACTATTCACAAACTCAGATCATTAATCGTTTTTCCGGTAATTTAGCAAGTTCTAGTCTAATTTCTTGCTTATATTAAATAAATCACTTTTGTTTTATTAAGAAAATGTTTACACAAATTTAAAGAAACGTATTTTACGTTTATATTAAAGCAATGTTGAATAGTTTACCGTTAAATAACTTCAATGTCTTAATTGTTTTTAAACAATCGAACATTATCGACATTTCAGTGGCTATGTGCATATTTCAATTAATAGATTCCATTATGAATTTTCCGTTTTGAATAAATGCCTAATATGTTCAGGTTACTTCAGAAAGAGCTAAACATGGGTAAATATGGTAACAGAAGATTGCATTGGACAATTTGGAGAGATTTTTCCTGGTTCATTGAAAATCTACTCTGATGATTAGCAAATTGTCAAATCGAAATGAAAGACTCTGTTCAAATGTGCATTTATAAAATCTCTTAATATATCTTTAAAATAGAAATTCGTCCAAAGAAGTACCAAGCTCAATTTTCGCATGTAGGTACTGTTATGGCCATCGGCCACGGTAGGATTATAATGCTAGGACTACTACGAGTCGAGGCAGGGAGGGCGTTTTACCGCCCAAAAGAAACGAAACCCAAAACGTCAGTTTCGAGCTTCGTAAAGGAAGAGAAAGGTTGCTTTTTCACGGGGTCCGGTGAAAGGGGAAATTCTAGTCACAGAATGGCCTAATAGAAGCCGTTGGCTCCATTGGGTAGAACTCGAGGCTCAACGTAAAAGAAAAAGGAAAACAAAAACTGGTGCCTTGCAACTCGTTAATAAGAGATTAACGAATATAAGAAAAAAAATTAACAAAAGAAAGGAAAGTTGAAAGAAAGGTTAGTCAAAGATTTTATTATGAATAATATACGTAACCTAAATAAAGGTCCGTATCAAGACTATTCCAAAGAAACATTTTTGAGGTTGTTCATCAGCAGCTTGTTTCGGCGGAAAACCTATTTGTTTAAAATTTGTATATCCATAAAGACGAAGAGGAGAGACTCTTGTTCTTCGGTAAAAGAAGAAAAAAAAATTAAAAAAAAAAAAAACCAGGGAAATTCCCTCCCTTTAATTGTAAAGGGAAAAACAAGATGCAGATATAATTTTAAAACAAGTTGAAAAAAGAAAAAAGAAAAAGTAGAACTTTGTCTTATTGGAAGGACATTGTCAGATACTATTGGGAGCGACTTGTCCTCCACATTTCTGTACATTTTTTGTTGTATTCGTTTTGCTCTTTGTTTGTCTGTTGTTACACTTGTGCTTTCTTTAAAATAAAAAAATATAAGAATGATACATATATAAAGAAAAGGAGAAAACCAACTACGCGTCATATTGTTTGTCCGGTTCAGAATACCCCACGTGTTCATTCATATCACGTCGACCTATTTAACCTTGAAACACCCTCATTCGTCTGTGGTCTTAGTAACCCACACATTGGACTTCCTCCACATCTCGAAAAATTAAAAAGGACCAAAAATACGTGTGAAAACCCGTAACATGGGACCTCTTCCGGGAAACTTTTGATTTTTTTTTTTAAATTTAAAAAAAATTAAAAAACTAAAAATACGTGTAAGAATCCTCCGGGCTTCTAGACAACGAACACATCACACAGAGGGGGCTCGTTCGCCACAAAAGAAAATCTATAAAATTAAACGAGAATGGACGGAATAGAGGACTTCCTGAGAGAACCGGCGTTGGAGAAACTAGAAGCAATGAGGAAGAGTTCACTGCTAGAAATAGGTGAAAAACTTGAACTGGAAACCAGAAAAGCGATGAGGAAAGAAAAATTAGTTAGAATCATCTCAGAGCACATGGTGGACGAACAAATATTTGAAGCGGAGATACTGGACAGGTTACCAGCCGAATCGACCAACCTCACAGCAGAACAGATTGAACTAGAAAAATATAAGCTACAAACCAGACTAGAACTGGAAAAAGCGAAAATGGAGCAAGAAATTAGGTTACGGGAAATTAGGCTAACAGAGATAAGGCAAGAACCAGACCGCAAATGATTTGACTTGGAGAAAAGAGTCAGGCTAGTGCCAAAATTTGTTGAAGCTAATATAGACGAATATTTTCCTCACTTCGAGATAACGGCAACGAACATGAACTGGCCACGAGAAAGTTGGGCTATGCTCTTACAGACCGCCCTCACAGGAAAGGCACAAAAAGCATATACCACATTGTCAGCAGAAGACTGTACAAACTACGATACAGTCAAAAAGACAATATTAAAAAGCTTCGAATTGGTGCCGGAGGCATATCGACAGAAGTTCCGAAACCAAAGAAAAAACGAGAACCAGTCGTTCATGGAATTTGTCAAAGAAAAAGAGCGGTTAATGAACAAGTGGTGTGCTGCAAAAATGATCGGAGAGGATGTGGAAAAGTTGAAACAACTCATCCTAATTGGGGAAATATCAAATTGGGTGCCAGAGGAAATGAAAATCTATCTAAATGAAAGGAAGATAAACACAGGCAGCTAACTAGCGATGCTAGCAGACGAATACGTGATAACACGTAAAAGGAACAAAAGCAAGCCTAACATGGAAAGTCGGGTGAGCAGACCACCAGAACCTATCATAAGGAAAGATAGCATGGTGAATACTCGGGTGATACCCCCAAAGAAGGGTAACCAGATCACATGTTTCAGATGTGGCCAGGCGTGTCACATAGCAATAAAATGCAAACTGGGACGTGGACCAGAAACGAATAAAGCTGGAGAGTCTCAGCCACAGGGAATGGTCTCAACGACACTAGTTAATGAGATATATCGACCCTTCATAAGAAAGGGAAATATTAAAAACGGGGAAGGAAATAACACCCCTGTAACTATATTGAGAGACACTGGTGCGACCCAATCCTTAATACTAGAGAGCAAATTACCGCGAGGTAAACCGCTAGGATTTGCAACGATTAAAGGAATTGGAGGAAGGGCTCTGAAAGTACCCCTGAGGAAAGTGAAATTGACGACAGGGAAAATTAGCAGAGAAATAACAGTTGGGGTAGTGAAGACTCTACCTATGAAAAAAATAGACCTCCTACTCGGAAATGAAGCGAAAATCGAATTTGCACAAGAAGGCAAAAATTGTGAAAGCAAGGAGAAAGGCCAGAAGGCAAATCCATATAACCTACACAGTAAAAAACAGGACGAAACGGGAGAAAATATTCCGATGGTAAATAAGACGTGTGAAGAACTGAAGCGAGCCCAAAAATGATGAGCGCTTAAAAAAGTTATATAAGTAAGTGGATAAACCCATGGATAGCAAGCATGGACATGGATATTACATAGAGAATGGGATATTAAAACGAAGCTATCAGTCCACAAAGCAGAAAGGAGAAGGGAGAGAGATACAATCAAATAGTCATGCCGACAGATTATCGAAAGGATCTCCTGCAATTAGCACATGAAGTCCCATTAGCAGGACATTTGGGGATTAACAAAACGTATGACAAATTAATACGGCACTTCTACTGGCCAGGCATCAAAACCAGCGCGAAGAAATTTTGTAATTCGTGTGACACCTGTCAGAAGGCGGGAAAACCCAAACCAGGCATAGCTATAGCCCCACTCAAACCCATAACCATCAAAGAGATACCGTTCGAGCGAGTAATAATGGATTGTTTAGGCCCTTTACCGAAAACGAAGTCAGGAAATCGGTACTTATTGACAATAATGTGCGCAAGTTCTAGGTTCCCAGAGGCCATCCCTCTGCGAGCCATGTCAACGAAAAAAGTGGTCGGATCAATGACAAATTTTTTCGTAAAAGTAGGACTCCATAAGGTTATCCAAACTGACAGAAGAACAAAGTTCATGTCTAACTTATTTAAGAGAGGAATTGGACAGCTAGGAGCGAAGCATGTTATATCAAGCCCCTACCACTCGCAGTCATAGGGGGTCTTAGAAGGATTTCAGGCAACTTTAAAAAGTATGCTAAGAGCTCACTGTACTGAGAGACAGAATGACTGGGATAAAAAATTACCGTTTATACTCTTCGCTATCAGGGATTCTGTCCAAGAAGCCCATTCGAGTTAGTCTACAGGCATGAGTTGAGAAATCCTCAGGAAATAGCAAAGGAACAGTGGGAAGACCCTAGAACAGAAACAGTGGCAAATTATGGCGGAAATCTACAGAAGAGATTGGAATCTGCTAGAAAAACAGCAGAAAACCATATGAGTTAATCTCAAGAGAAAATGCGAAGGAATTATGACCAGAGGTCTAAGGGCAGATATTTCTGCAAGGGCGAGAAAGTTGTGACCCTTTTACCAACAAAGAAATCTCCCTTTGACACGAAACAAGAATAGGAGGCTGCAAAACTGGTATCTTATAGTCGATACTCTTTCAAGATGCCAAGAAGTTGACTCACTAAACGAGGCTCAAGCCTATATTTGTAACACTCAGCAAGAGCTGGTTTACTCAGGGAAGTAAACATGGATCACTTCTGCAATCTAGAGGCTACATTTAAAAGAAAAATTGACCCATTTTTCTTTTCTTTGATGGAAGGATGTGTTACGGCTATCGGCCACGGTAGGATTATAATGCAAGGACTACTATGAGGACCGGAAGTGGGGGCAGGCGATTGGCGAGTCTCCAAGCCCTAGCAACAGTGGAAGAAGCAGCCGAAAAGGGGCAAAGGTCTTGACCCAGATAAGGAAGAGACATGCCATGGGTCGAGGCAGGGAGGGCGTTTTACCGCCCAAAAGAAACGAAACCCAAAACGTCAGTTTCGAGCTTCGTCAAGTAAGAGAAAGGTCACCTTTTCACGGGGTCCGGTGAAAGGGGAAATTCTAGTCACAGAATGGCCTAATAGAAGGTGTTGGCTCCGTTGGGTAAGAACTCGAGGCTCAACGTAAAAGAAAAAGGAAAACAAAAACTGGTGCCTTGCAACTCGTTAATAGGAGATTAACGAATATAAGGAAAAAAATTAACAAAAGAAAGGAAAGTTGAAAGAAAGGTTAGACAAAGATTTTATTATGAATAATATACGTAACCTAAATAAAGGTCCGTATCAAGACTATTCCAAAGAAACATTTTTGAGGTTGTTCATCAGCTGCTTGTTTCGGCGGAAAACCTATTTGTTTAAAATTTGTATATCCATATTATAGACGAAGAGGAGAGACTCTTGTTCTTCGGTAAAAGAAGAAAAAAAGACTAAAAAAAATAAACAAAAAAAAAAAAACAGGGAAGTTCCCTCCCTTTAATTGTAAAGGGAAAAACAAGATGCGGATATAATTTTAAAACAAGTTGATGAAAGAAAAAAGAAAAAGTAGAACTTTGTCTTATTGGAAGGACATTGTCAGATACTATTGGGAGCGACTTGTCCTCCACATTTCTGTACATTTTTTGTTGTATTCGTTTTGCTCTTTGTTTGTCTGATGTTACACTCGTGCTTTCTTTAAAATATAAAAAATATAAGAATGATGCATATATAAAGAAAAGGAGAAAACCAACTACGCGTCATATTGTTTGTCCGGTTCAGAATACCCCACTTGTTCATTCATATCACGTCGACCTCTTTAACCTTGAAACACCCTCATTCGTCCGTAGTCTTAGTAACCCACACATAGGACTTCGTCCACATCTCGAAAAATTAAAAAGGACCAAAGATACGTGTGAAAAACCGTTACAGTACAAATTTGAAATAATTTGAGTTTAAATTTGAATTGAGGGCCATGTATTATCATTTTGAACATATGCCAGATCTGCTTATAATGAAATAAATTCTTATACTAAACATCTAGTGCACAGTATATTTATATAGATTGATATTAATTAGTTGGGTTATTACTAATTTCTTATTTCTAAGCTTAACTTCTTACAGCAAAACCAAAACAATGATTAAAAAGATAGTAAGAAAAAAGTAAAGTTGGCAACCAAAGACGAAGGCAACCTTTTCAGTAGTTACTTCACCGAGTTGTAGGGGAGGTCTCAATTCTTTTTCCTGGATTGCTTCACTTTAATCTTGATATGTACCTTTATATTGCTGACTATTTGGCAACGAGGTATCAAGTTCTATTTTTTTTTAAATCATTGGTATGACTCCAGTTGGAATTGAACCACGGTCTCCCAGACAAGAGACAAACATTCAACCCACAACCAATGGGCTGCGCTTTAGCAGTGTTTGGTTTTATGGTATATCTTCTCTTGTTGGGTTTGGCATATCTTAAATAACAAATCATTTATAATTAAACTTTCTTAAAACAAACAATATACTCAGAGTTGCATGAATTTAAGTATATCAACCAAAACCTTATAATCCATAAACAACTTCAAGTATTTCATGCAATTATATGGTTTTGATTAATAATATTTCATAAATAATTGCAGTATCAAGTAACAATTGATAATGCAAAAAAATCCTGCACACGCGTTTATATGGTTTCAGGCATTCTTATCTATAATGGTGATTTTTAAAGAGATCTATTAATAGGAACTAAAACTGGAGATCACGGTGGTCCTTGCAGTAATAACAATGAACAGGTGATGCCACACTTTCTGGAGTTTCAAAATAAGTGATACATCATCGGATATATTTAAGTGTCGAGTTCAGGACACTGCATTTTGGCGTTGGTCTTACCGCTCTGTAGATGCAGTCAGTATATTCTAAGCCCCATTTATGGGGCCGATGTTATGTCGGAAGAATGTCACTTGAGATGCTGTAAACCATGGGCACCTTTATTGATAAACAGATAAAAAAAGAATGATTAATATAGGAAACAATATATATATATATATATATATATATGTGTGTGTGTGTGTAAATTTTTGTTACTAACCGATAATCTCCAGTTTTATACCATTAATTGGTTTAAAATTTCAGAGTATTTTATTCGAATTCAGGAATGATTTTATATACTTATTATCCAAAAATATTACAATAATTAAAAAAATATTTTTAATAAGTTGTTTTTCTCCGAGAAAAGCCAAACGCGAAAACATTACTTCCGTTTTCCAAGAATGTTACACGTGATTTTTTTCTGCTTTGTCACTTTTCTTTCTTTTTTGGTTGACTTAAACAGAGACACTAAACTTTAAACTATATTTCGTTGGTTCAGTAGTGAGTAATATTTTTTTATTCTAACGAATTGTTTACAAAATTTTTTTTTTCAATATTTCTTTTTTTGTTTAACTTCAACGAAAGACATCCATCAAAAAGTTTTCCTTCTTAAACCATATTTCGTTGGTTCAGTAGTAACGAATTGTTTACTAAATGTTTTCTTTTCTTTTTTCAATATGACATCTTTTTCTCTTAAACTTCAACGAAAGGCATTTCTTCATAAGTTTTCTTTCGTTTATTATTAACAATAACACACTAAACTTTAAACCATATTTTGTTGGTCCAGTAGTAACGAATTGTTTACTAAATATATTATTTTCTTTTTCTTTTTAACTTCAACGGAAGACATTCCTTAAAAAGTTTTCCTCCGTTAATAAACTTTAAGCCATATTTCCTTGGTTCAGTAGTAAGAAAATTTCTTTTTATTCTAAAAACTTATTCTTAATTTTTTTCTTCACTATTGATATCCCATTTATTTTTTGTTTAATAAATATTTTATGGTGTGCCAATTATCTTGTTGAAAAATATTAACCAGCCCAAGCTTTGTGATGGCACACGTATTTAAGTAAAAAAAATTAATGGCCAACATCATACAAGCAAAAATTTTGACAGGGCCTTTCAAAAGTGAAGATGCCCCCATCTGCAAATTCCTATGATTCCAACAGATATGTCATTTCAATTTAAGAGATTAAAATTCCCATTTCAATTGGCATTTGCAATCACGATCAACAAAGTACAGGGACAATCTTTAGAATCGTGTGGCTTATATTTACACACTTAATACTTCTCAAATGGGCAATTATATGTTGCCTGTTTCAGAGTCGGCGACCCAGGCAATCTCTTTATCTACACGGAAACTGGAACTACCAAGAATGTTGTGTATCCACTAGTATTGGAAAATTAAACATATTAGAAATATGCATTTTCTTTTTTTCCCCATTTAAACAAACTGAGCCACAGCAACGGTTGGCCGGTAACAGCTTATATATATATATATAGCATCATCATCATATCGCTCTGGTAGCACGGATATCCCTGACCCTCTCTCGCCACTCCTCCCTATCGTTCATCGCCCTAGGTAGGTCTTCAGGACAACATCCCGTATCCTCACATAGCTGCTGAATGTATGTTCGTGCTGGTCGTCCTGCTTTTGCACGGCCATGTGTGGGGGTCCATAAGAGTACATCTCTTATGAGTTCGTCCCTGCTTCTCCAGCAGTGTCCTGCATGTCTGGTTCGTCTAACTTGAATAGTTTTCGTGATAGGGGGTAGGTGGCCGTACAGTTGGTGTCTTGTGGGGTGTTGCCGCCAGGACTTGTTTAAGATTGCACGTAGCATTCTTGTGTAATTGCCGTCTAGCCTCTTCTCCAGTCGTTTTGTTAACGTCCATGTAGTGCAGCCATATAGCAGTATCGATGCGACCGCTGCCTGGAAGAAACTGCATTTCATTTTATCGGTTAGGTCTGATTTCCATATAATCGATAGCCTATTGATAGCTGTCCCTGCTTTCACTAACCTCGTTTTGATGTCCTTTTCGGTTGATTCGACGCTGCTTCCTAGGTAAGTGAATTTGTCTACTAGTTTAAGAGGGGTTCCTTCTAGAGTGGAGATGTCCCCCGTTTGGTTATAGCACATATATTCCGTTTTGTGTGCATTAACATAGAGGCCAATGCTTGCTGCTGCTCGTTCCAAACTATGCAGTAGTGTTTCGGCTTGGCCGGGTGTATTTGCCAGTATCGCTATGTCATCAGCGTAGTCAACGTCGGTAATTGTTGTTGCGGGGTACATTCTGCTTCTTTTCTTCGTCAGTTCGAAGCCATTCTCTCTGATTTTGTCAATCGATGTTCTAAGTACGTAGTCTAGACAAATGGTAAAAAGGTACGGAGCCAGCGCGTCCCCTTGTAGTACTCCTACTACAATGTGGAAGTATTCTGTGTCTCCATCTGGTGATCGTACTTTTACTTTAGTGTTTCTATAGAGAATCGGTATTGCTGCTACGGTTTCTTTAGGTATGCCGTACGCTAGTAGGATTTGTTCCATCTTTCCTCTGTGAATGGAATCGAAAGCCTTGGTAAAGTCAACAAATATTAATGTCGCTTGTAGGTTTTTTGCCCGTACACCTTCAAGGATTCTACGGATGGTTAATATTTGTGAGGTCGTGGATCTATTTCTTCGGAAGCCATTTTGGTTTTTCCTAAGTATGTTGTCGATTTTGGGTTCCATGCGGTTTCGTAGTAGGGCATTGTAGATTTTGGCTGCTATGGATGTAAGTGTTATGCCTCGGTAGTTTTTGGCTAATCCGAGGTCCCCCTTTTTAGGGAAGGGGAGTATGCATCCCTTCATCCATCTATCTATCGGATTTTGATTGTATACTGCGTTGCAGTGTCGGAGCAGTATATCGTCGAATTTTATGGTCTTCCATACTTCCGGCGGAATTTCGTCCAGCCCTGCAGCTTTCCTATTTTTAATTTTTCTGAGAACTGAGTCGAATTCTTCTTGTGTGAACGGTCCTAGTTTAATGTCTAATTGTTTGCTAATTATTCTGGTGATTGGTTCATGTGTTATTTTCGGTGTGTTTCCTAGTAAGTTTTTGAAGTACTGTTTCCACAGTTTTATTCTTTCCTGTTGGTTTCTTGCTTTCAGTTTTGCTGTGTTTGTGTTCTTTCTTCTACTCACTTCGTTTATTGTTTGCCTGGCTATCCTAGATTGTCTATCTTCCACCGAGTCTCTAATCTTATCTATCTGATTTTGAATGTATTCTGTCTGTTCCTTTATATATATTCCTGCTAATTGATATTGTGCCGTTTTTAGTTTTAAGGCATTTCTGTTTGTTGTTTTTTTTCGATAGTTTTTGGAGGCTGTTTTCACTAGTGCACGTTTTTCTCTCACCGCTAAAGTTTCCCCTGGGAGTCTATATTTAGTTTTGAGTTTTGTTGGAATGCATTTCGCTGCTGCCTTGAGGTGTGAATTGTCGAAATTTTCCTATTCGTCGTTTGGTGTACTTTTTTCCGTCTTTTCTTGTACTGTTTCGAATCTCTATTTATTTTTTCCGTCTTTTCTTGTAGTGTTTCGAATCTGTATTTATATCTTATATCTCTGTTGTTCAATAGGGCCCAGTCATAGTGTTTGACGACTCAATCAAAACAAGAGGGTGATTCCGTCTTCAATTCGTTGAATGTTAGGTTGTGTGGAAATATCTTAGTATAACACTTATATGATTCACTATCAACCCACGTTGTGTTTTAAGATCTAGACACTGAATCAATCGCTAATCGGAGTCGACGGTCAACTAGTAGACGAATGTTATCGCTCAGTTACATAAGTGAAAAATAAGTCAATAAGAAACAGAGACAAACATAGCTTTGCGACAATAACAATAACAATATATATATATATATATATATATATATATATATATATATATATATATACATATATATATATGTATATGTATATATAATGTCGTTCTATGTTCGGATATTCTAAGATCTTACATAAGTGGCAAGTTCTGTCAGAGACCGTCAGTTACTCGTAAAGGGTTTAGTCTATCTTTCACTTTCTATTCTCTGGGCAGTCGAGAAGAAGACGGTGTTCAGTGGCGGTTATGTTTGCTTCTCACAGCATCGCGTTTTAGACAGCTTTCTCACTTTCTCTACTCAGGACAGTTTGGTACAAGGTCAATAGAACTGAGAGCTTAGTGAGAGCTGTTACATCACATACCTTCGTGCAGTGGTTCTCGTGTCGGTGCGGTTATCGTTGTGATCTTGTTCTCGTTATTGTCCTATCTGCTTTCTACTATGCTGGTTAATTATGTTAGGGTCGGTATTGGGGCGACTTCAAAGAACTGTCAACCTTCTGATGAATTTCCCACCGAATTTCAAATCAAATTTAGCCAAAAAAATCACTTTGAACTCAGAGATGTCATTCTACTAGACCAGTGGTTATACCATAATAAAAGAGCCTACTCTACCTTCCATTTATCTATAGCTAGTGAGAGATTTGTTTTCAAAATTCCCTTTGTCATCAAAATAACTCAGCTTTTATGACAAATTGGCCTCTCATCAAAACATATTGTAAATTATTTTTCATAAAAACTACTCCCCTCTTGGCAATAAAAACCTTCGGAACGGTCTTTAATTTCCATTGAATTACACCAACGGAAATAGTTCTATGTGAAATGCAAACAGCCTTGTCCAGGTTTTGAACTCGTATCGACCTGTCAGTTTCCGACGACGATAACCACTTGCGCCACCATGAATGAATGTATATTAGGGCGTTTGTAAACTAATGAAGTTTTACCAGAGAGAACAAGAAAACTAATACGTAAGATTCATTTAAATTGCATCATCAAAAATGTAATCACAATGATTCTAACCAATCAGAAAGTGTAATTTTCGCTTCCACGTTTAAATAAATCAGGGATTTTCTCCGAAATGAGCCCGCAAAACAGTTTTCAATGCCTTTGTTGTTTTTTAATATTTGACCCCAAATGATATTTTTTTGTGATCAAAATAAATGACAGTTTTTAATTGCTAAATCCGTAGAATATGGTAGATGTTGAAGATCCTCCCATCCTCATGATGTTTTTTTTTGGTTTGTTTGTTGGGTTAAAATCATTGAAATCTATACTGCCTTATTTCTTGAATGAACTTGGCTTAGTGAGTCTATTTTAAACGACGACAACTATTACCTGCCTTTTGGTCCCTACATAAAGGGGTGCAGGCGTACTTAGCCTAAGGGTTAGACCGAGTTCAAATCCTGGTTGAGTCTGCGTTTAACTTGGCACTAAGACCTGAATCCCTATCTTCTCTCCCGACTATGGATGAATAGTCGTATAGACTTGTTTCTTTAGCCTTTGTTAGGAAACCAGTCAAAGAGAAAGAAATCTCCGCATTCAAACCATCTTTATTCCGCTCCAAATGAGTCCCATTGTGCTTTTAGCAGTCGGTTTAGGTAAATACAAAAATAGGTGTAAATAATCAAACGTCCTACTATATCGTTTTACCTAATATCTCAACCTTTCTGTGGTGAAGATTTTGGGTAACATATCGAATATAACTTTTATACGTTAGACAAACATATCGCAAAATGGGTGAGAAATTTGATTTTTATTCTCTGAAAATTTTTGCTATTAAACATTTCAAGGAAAGAAACAAAACTAAAACAAGATGAAAATTTTTAATTTCGAAGAAAAAAACATCAAAAGAATTTGATAATAAAACCGGAAAACGCTAAATTGTCATCACAATAAAATTTCCCATTGTTATCCAATTGAAATCTCTAATCGATTTTCACGGTTTAGGGCAGAATTTGATTTCAACTCAGTTTTAATGCAGGAAATTAAGGTTTTCCTCTTTTTAAACTGCTTACCTTGCTCATGGATATTGAAAGGATACCTCACGAGTTTTTAACTGCAAAGTTAGAAAAGCAATTCACATTTTTATTCTCATGCGATTAAATCATTTCTTGGACACCTGAGTATCATGAATGGAAGCTTTGATTTTGGTTGAATAGAAGCTTTATTCCATTAATGCAGTTGGCAAATGAAACGCATTATCTCCATATTCTCTACGAAAAGATGAGTGTTTTCCTTGCAAAAATTTACCTTGAAAAAGAATCAACATAACACATTGTCACCAAAATGGATGTTTAGGAAAAAATACTCCTTCCAATGATCGTGCTAATAGAATTACATTCCATCCTGACCACTTAAATTGGATTCCTTGTCACAGAACACTATCTTTTCACATTGTTCATGGGTTCAAGTCACTTTTGATTAATCCATTTGAAGCTCTATTTCTTGTGAGTGAAGGAGTGAACATTAAAAGTGGAAACTTTTTTCTCGACTGAAACAGCTTGGTTGGATCTTCCGGAAAATTGTCGGGCTTTTCTTTCAGCGAAATTAAAATCAAATTTGGTCCGAGGAATCCTAAACATTATTATCTACCTTTAGATGTTTCTCGACGAAGACATGCTTACTTTTAGAGGATCTTACTTGGTTATTTTCTAGTTCAATCCAATCCAGCGCACTTCACAACTTCAAATCGATTTCTATTTTGTTCATTGATTTTTTTCTCAATATTCATTTGAACAACCAGATTTTCCCCTTCTATTAATCTGTCATTGTTCACTGCTCTAGATCTTTAACAACACACACATGCAACGCTATGTGCAAATACCAAGGTTACTCGGTTATGGAACTCCCCACCAATCAGTGTAACACTTAGAAATTCAAGGATTCTTCTCTGATCCAGAATTTATTCAATTTTAAATATCGAAGAATGAATTAGCGCAAACTTTTTCTTATGCACATACACTTATAACGCCTTTTCACTTCATTACGGAGGTTTTCGTTACCAGTTCTTCAACTATGTACATATAACCATTGTTCTTTTTCTTTTATTTTCCATTGCTAGGTATATGTATATATGATCATGCAAATGCACACTTTGACGTTTTTTTAAGTTCAACATCGTAATGTTACTAGACCAGGAATGACAATTTATTATAACGACAATATCCCACCTAACATAAATTCTATCCTAACCACATTGACAGGGATCTTTATTTTCGTTTCCCCTATTTTTTCAAACCTGTTGTTGAGGATTCGTTTGCCTTTCATTCTGTAGTTGCGTTTTCTACTACTACTTGTTCTACTGTCCTACTTTTCCTCTGGAGGACCATCTCAACACATTGATTAGGGAATATATATATATATATATATATATATATATATATATATATATATATATATATATATATATATATATATATAAAGGAACATCCCTCCCTGACGTTACAGAAAAATCCCACTCACTTTATAGCAGATGTAACAATTTTGCTCTACACCGGTCTAAAAAAAAAAAACAGTAAAACGTTAAACGGTAATTTAAAGTAGAACTCTTCTTTAAAAAAGTATCTCACACCCCATTAAAGGAGAGGCAATTTTGCTGGCTGTGAAATGTAGGTCGTAACTTATAGCTTCCTTCGGAACAAACAAATTTACAGTTTAAAAAAATATTAGCCAAATCATGAAGTTCGAACATCTCCCGCGCCATCTCTCGCTCTAAAGTTTTTGCTGTTCGTCACACAGCTGTACACCAGTTACATTGCAACACTTTTCATGTATATGAATTTTTTATGTTCTTTGAGCAATATTTGTGATTGACTAATAATATTTTTGGTTGTTTTATAGAAGTATAGCAACAGATATTAGATTGGACGTGTCTTATTAACACGAAGAAATTGTCAAAGAAAAACTAGCTACCGTTAACCCACCATGTAAAGGATACAACATCGAAGAGACCAAAATAAAATAGGTACAAAAATCTCAAGTTGAGCAATGAGACGAGTAACAATCCATTGTATATGCCAACTAAATTACTGCTAACCAATTTTGAACATAATGCAAAAGTAAATTCATTAGAGAGTAGTGACTGAAATAAGTTTATTTACGCACGATGTAAGGAATCCTCTTTTGAATAGACACCACTCAGATCGGATTTAAGATTGCTTAAGAAAATGATCAGTTCATTAAGATACCATACAAGCATTTAGCTTATTATTAAAAGGTCAACTATTTCATATTAAGAGCTATTGATTTTGAATTAGATAACCCGTGACACTCAGCTTCCCTCACATTAGGCTTACGTCTTCGTATATGTCTCATTAATAAAAGCTTGTTCAGTTACTTTTCTTAGATTTGTTTTCAATATTATTGTTAAAAAGACTCTTAGTATTGGTGGACGTATTTCAGATATACTAAAAATTAAGCTAAAATGTAATCATTAACAAGATTACGGCACCTAATGGCAACCATCATGTAAATGAACACTGCGGAAATCCAACCTATTTATTTGAACAATATATACAGAGTTGTGAACGGGGAAAATTGAAGAGCCGTACTAATTATAAAATCAGTAAAATACAACAAATTTATTTTTTTACGTTGCACTAATGCACTTGTAAAAGGCGTAAATTTAAGTATTCTCCTGATGTGGATATGTAACAGAGCTAACTCTTTAAATGTGGTATCACAACCATTCTAAAAGAAAGAAAAGTCAAAATTCAAACCATTTTTTTACACGACCGAGCCAGTGACATAATGAGTAGAGTGTTTGCCAATGGTCCAGGATTGAATCCCAGGTCAAGTAATACAAAAGACTCAAAAAATGGTACTTGATGCCGCCTTATTTAGCTCTCAGCACAATAAGGTGAGGATCAAGAGTAAAGTGTAGCAATCCTTGGAATGGAGTAGCGCCTTCCCCTACACTTCAGAGTAAGAGCTATCGAAAAGGGAACCTTCGGGTCACCCTCGACTTAAATCGCCACATTTATTTACTTATGTGTCGCATCTTGCTCGTAGAGATTCGGTCGTCTTTTCTTCATGGAGATTATGAATTCAGTTTTTGATATGATAATGAGGTTGTAGCAACAGAAGACGAGAGATGAATCAGACAAAGAACTTGAAAAACCTACAGGAGCAATCTTGGGAACTAAATGATCCAGTTCGAATATGGGTCAAATGACAAGACGGTTCTAGTCCATTCAGTCCAGTGAAAGTGTTCCATTTTGAGCGAACCATTCTGCAATATGAGTTGCGTTCAAGAAGCTGGTTTCAATATCTCGACACTTTTATATCAAACATAGTTTCTTGTCTGCTAAGTAAATAATGACGCTTATCATTTTTTAAATGAACTTCGAAACGCATTAATTTTTAGTTACTTCTAAATGTAATCAGTTTATTCAAATAACGTCCACGTCTCGAATTATTTACGGCAGGGCTCGAATTATTGTTGTTGGGGCTTAGAATACTCTGACTGTATCCTCTACAATGGGGTAAGACATCCCAAAAAGTGGTATCCTATTTATGATAGTTTACTGCATTTGATGCTAAGGCCCCACTTCCTGATAACTGGGAAATTGTAATAGCCCCACATTGCCCTTATTCTCAAGTCCACTCTATATAAGCGTGGTAGTACCTTTTAAGAAACTATATTAGAGTCGAATATATCCGTTTAAAAACAATTCCTATTTGAAAGGACCATGAGCCAAAAAGTTTTTTAAATAATCTTGAATCAAATAAACTGTGAATATTATTATTTCTTTAATTCTCGGCATGAAATTATAACCCAATGGCTGAAGAGCCTATTCGAATAGATTCATATACCAGAATAAAAATCGACCGATATGGATTTTAGAAGAATATAGTCAGAACATTACAGAAGTAAAAATTAATAGAAATGGATTTTAAAAGAATAAATCGAAAATATGTTACTTTTAGAAAGAAGACTTGAAAAAGTATATTGTTATTGTTCAACTCATACTAAAATAAGAAAGGAAACGATTATGTCTACGAAAAGTGTCAAACGAAATCGGCAAGTGACTTTAACTCAGTGGTCAAAGCCGGCCGATCATGACATCCAGGTGGGCTGTCTGGGAAACGCAAAAATTTTTATAATAACATTTTCTTTTAAATTCCTGTGTGGAAAATTTTGGATTTAACTGTTACGATTTGACATTTACTGACGTCGTCGTGAGAAAAGAAAAAAAGCTGCCTCCTTTTTGAATGGAGACGAGAGAAAACCAAACACTGACGGTCGAAATTGCAGGATTAATTTATAGAAGCCAAGTAGTAGGAAAGACCGACCCTTTGGGTGGTAGTAAGAGGAAATCGAGTATTAAAGGCACGGCGAATCGAAGGCGTTGAATTAATTATTGAAATCCAAATTAGAAAATAGATAATATCAATAGCTTCCCCAGCCACCACACCTTGGATGAAAGGAAATCATCGGAGACTGGCGAAAAGTAGCTTGTAGACTATACGTTGCTTCGGGCTCTTGTTTTGCGAAAGATTGCCCAAAGTGGAGAGGCAGAGAAAGCCTAAGATAATACGACACTTTGATATATATATATATATATATATATATATATATATATATATTTATATAGGGCTAAATTTATATTTATATATATATATATATATATATATAGGGCTAGATTTAGACTATAGATAATTAACTTAAATTTAAAAAAAGCATAGAAATTAACTGAGAATTAATGTAAATGAATGAATAAAATAAAATGTTAGATAGAAAATGTGAAAAAACATATCATATATACGTATTAATCTTTAAAAGTGTAACTGATTAATATGTTCGAAATAGTTTTGATTTAAAAAAAAAATTAATCTAATTAAATATCGAGTTTAATTTAATATAATTATTACTGTATCATTTCGTAAAGTTATTGAATAAAGATAAAAAAATATTTTATTATTAAATCTGTAGTTTAAGTCAAAATTGTAATTAGAATTTAAAAATTAAAATAAAGATTAATTTAAAAAAAAAAAATTTACTACAATTCTAACCGACGATAAAATAAAAAAACGGAAGTGGTCTAAATGAAGAGATAACTCTTCACCCCTCTTCTATCCCCTTCCACCCTTTTCCTCTGTCTATTCTGATTTAATTTTATCCATAGGATCTGAAGAAGACCTGTTAAATTTTTTTCGTGTTTTTGAATTTTTCAAAAATGCGTAACAGGATGGAAATAAATTTATAATTCTAATGTGACCGGTTTAGTGTTTTTCTTAATGAATGTGTATATATATATATATATATATAATGAGAGAGAGAGAGGGGTGGGGAAGGAGAGAGAAAATACTGTGATAATGCGACTTTTAAAGATTGACTGAGAAAGCCTGCGATAATATGATATTTTGACACGCCTTTGTACCAGACTGACGGAGATAGAGAAGCAAAGAGAAATTACGATGATATGATACTTCAGAGACCAACACGAAACTTTGAACAGATTCCATAATCCTTTTTTACCAGCCTCCCTAACACCGAGAAGCTGAGAGGAAAAGACTGAGCAAGCCAAGCATAATACATTACTTGAAGTAACCAGACTATCAAGTAACCGAGAGAAGCTTGAAGTAAAAGACTATGAAAGGAGAATATAACCACCGCTTGATATTGCCTTGTGCAAGGCGATAGAAAGCGAGAAGAGAAAAACCTAAAACTTATACGTACCTGACCCGACATTGAATGTGAAAAATTGACTGACTGTTAATTCGTCAATTAGGTCTTCGTCCATCACTTTCAACTTCTGGAAAGGGTGAATGTATGCACCATTTTAACGACACTCTTTTAACTAATTCTTGTTGTTACAAAGCCATATCCCGTTCTTCATTTGTTGGTATTCCACGTTTCTTTACTTTCTTAAAAGTGTGGGCTAATCCGTCCACTAATTGACTGGTAACTCCGATTAGCAATTGATCTGCTATCGGGATAAAAAAAAGCGCAACGTGGGCAGATAAACGGATCAATCGTGACATCCGATGACATGAGCAGTCTAGCAGAACGATCTGCTGATTGAAAGCGGAATTAGCTCAGTATTTTGGGAAGGAGGTTGTACTGTTACAAACTGCTGTTAAAACCAATCAACCTGTCGAATAATTTCCAATATTTTATTATGTCAGCGTTGATGTTTATCTGCTAAAGTTAGTAGAAACTGGTAGTAGGCCAAACAGAATGATGTATTGGCCAGAAGATTGTGCTGTTCTAGTTTTTTATGTTAAGAGACCAACCTGTACACTAATTACTTTTCTAAAACTAACCACTTCAGGAAAGCAAAAGGGTGCCTCGGGTGGTGTAATGGTTAGCAAGCAAGACTTGCAAAACCTACATGAGTGAGTTTGAGTTTCACTGGGTGCCCAATTCATATGGCCTTGTGCCACATCTAAGCATAACGCTTAGTAAATTCCCACTTCAGGAAAGGAAAATATGAAAATATCTTTAGAAATAAGTAGACACTTCCGCGTATTTCAGTAATTATGAGATTTGATAAAGGTAACAAAATCTAGACTCCTTCTTTATCTCTATCCCCCACTTTTTCTTTGGTCATGATCCTCGATCATGATCAGCCGGGGTCATCGAGGTCATAATAAAGGCTTTCATACTAAACTTGACCTTTAGGCAAATTTCACTATGTGAGCGAATTGAGATGTTCATGTTTTCTGGGGAAACTTGACCTGTTAATATTTGAAACAGAAATTAAAAATAAAAAATTTTCCTTACATTTCTCTTTTTCTCGAAAAAACAAAACCCTGCATACTCGTTTTAAAAAACAGAAATAAACAATCCTGAATTACTGTTAAAAACAGTAAAAACTAGTTTTATTCTCTAAACTATTATAATAAAAGATGGCTCGTTCAGTCTCGGTTTTGTTAAAATTACTTAGAAAATACATTGGATGGCACACGTTATAGTGATGCGAACTTTCAGAAGTGCAGAGATCACAAAGTAATATTATTTATTGCTTTTTGAGTATGAGTTTGAGGATTATACCTCTTAAAAGATATATCTTAAAAATTGAATTAATTGATTAATTACCGCGATTACGTTTCTTTTTGTTACTGATTACATTTCTAGTAAATATGTAAAAAAAAAATTAGAAAAATTACTTCAATTACGTTTAAAGCATAAGCGAAGCATATTTATTGAAAGAATTATCGATTTAAAATTATAAAAATTCTCTTTTTACCATTAATTCAAAAAATGTTAAAATTATGGGAGGTAAGAGATAAAAAAAAGAAATAAGCCAAGACGTTTCTAAAATTTTGAGTGGCCCCTCTTTGGTAAAAAATACTCCGTCCAATTTTAGTTAATTTGCGTATTTAAAAAAGAAATCAAAGAATCAGATGATTTTTGTGATAATGTTACGAAATGAGCTCTTTTTGTGTTTCTTGGTCGGTACGTGTTTTTCTTCATACCTAACTCTTATGGGTGTATAGAGAAAGTACATTTTATGACTTAATGAGCACTTAAAGAATTGCAATAGGCTTGCATGGCCTCGGACTCTAACGACAAGTAGCAATAATATGCGACTACTTTCCCCTCTAGGCAGTTAGCATTTCAAAATGTAGTTGTATGAGACCTTTCTTGTCATGAATTTTCTCTTATTGCCCTGAAATATTGATCAGAAACCAATCTAGACATTCCTTTCTCACTATTTTTGTTAAGTAATTAAGCTGTGTCTAATTACAGTTGGTCGAGTCGCAGAGATTCCCTACTTTCTTCTAAAAATATTAACTCTTTTATTTCATTTTACTTTTATTTGCTCTATTTTTATTTTCATTTTTTAACAACACCAGGGTTTTATTCAATTTCCTTTGTAAAGCCTTTGATGCAGAGAAATTAGCTACTGTTATCTTTCCAGAAAGTTTCTCCAGTTCACTGTTGCATGATTCTAAAATCAGCAAGGTGATTTACAGGGATATGTTACTTTCATGTTGTGCCAAACACCCTATATAATTAATGATTCCCATAGGAAAAAATTTCAGCAACGAGAAAAAAGAAAAAAAAAACAATGGGATCTATTCATCCGATAATTTGATTATGAAAGATAAGTATCTCTCTCTCTCTCTCTCTCTCTCTCTCTCTCTCTCTCTCTCTCTCTCTCTCAAGCATGTCTTTTGCTACACCTTATCCTGAAACTTGTTCAGTAGATCACTGATTTAAAAAAAAAAAAACACATGATAAAAAAATAAAAAAAGAGCAAACAAACCAAACCAAACCAAATCAAATCTCTTTCTTTTCTATGTCAACAACAGGAAGGGATTTCATTGCAACATAATCCTATTAATGTTGCACTTACGTCATTATTCTTGGGAAGCGAACAAAATAGTCAGGCCACATTCAAATATATAAATGATACATTTAGACTAAATGAGGCATTTAAAAAAGAACTCTGAATTATCGCTGCATTGTTTTTGTGTTTTCAGAAGTCACTGCCTAGTTGGGGGTACTCGGAATACACTTCCTGTATCCCCTGAAGAAAAATAAGACCTCTACCATAAAGGATTGTTCTTGGCATAACGCTGAACTCCATCTTAATGGTGAAGCTCCAGTTCTGAAGCTATGGATAGTGTGGGGAATCCATACATTACCATTAACTTGAAGGTCACTCCAACAAGAATATGTTTTTTTCAAAAATTAATACATACAGCAGAAAATGAGAAAATTTGTTTTACTTCATGACGTCAGATGAAATAAATTTGTCAACACATCTTGGTATGGAGAAGGTGTACCTGAGATGACAGACATCGTGTACAAATATAGAATCATTCAAAATGCGGATTGATAAATAAACAGATATTATATCTGCAATTTCTTTCAATGAGATAAAACTTTGTATTTTACTTTGTTTTGTTTTTTTTAGTATTTATTATATTCTTAGCATATTTTATAGAAAATTTCTCATTGAATATAAGTAAATGAAATACAATAAAATGAAAGAAAAAGGAATATTTTGATAATGAAAAAAAAAAAAAAAAGAATATACCAAATATAAAAACAGACTTAAGTAAATTTATAAAAGAAAATTTGTCCCCTTAAATTTTCTAATAATTCCCATTTTTCATTTCTTATCATATGTGTATTCATTTTGAAGGGAAAATAAATAACAGTCTAACAACTGTACGGTATATAAGCATTATAAGTGATGGAAATGTCGACTTTTCTCAGTTTACTAATGGTCTGCTGTGCGTCTCTCTCCAGATATAATCGTCTTGGTGAGTCGTTCAATTTAAGAACCCTTGTTTACATGAGTTTGCTAAGTTTTCAGTTTCTTATTTCTCCTACTAAAGTCTACTTGTTTTTGCATCCCATTGTTGATTGATTAGTACATTCACGCATAATTCGGACAGAGAATCGCGTTTGGTTTCCACAAAGTTGTCAACTACGGTTTTCTCTGTTTCGTATATTTTAGCTTTGATATCAATATTTATGAAGACATTTTTCAAACCTACAAAAATGGAAAAGTGAATTTCTTATTTTTTCTGTTATCCTTTATGTAACCATGTGCACAGATCTTTGTCGGTGAGAGTCTCTTCCTTTTTTTTCAGTAATCTCTTTCCTTTTTCTTTCATCGATCTGCACTTTTGCTTGGCGCTCGTTGTTTTCGATTTCTTATCGGCTTCTAGTAGATTTCAGTGTCTTTCTTCACTCTATTCAGCTTATTATTGCAAATCCGTCTGCATCAGACTGAACTAAAATGTTTGATACTTTTCTTCCTTTCCCTTTACCTATAATCCGTAGTCAAACAAGATGCAAACTCATCTTCCTCAATATATCAATAGTACTACCCATCATATCTTTAGAATGTTAATTATTTATTCGTAATCTACAAGGCTTTTAAATAAACTATATGAAGATTATACTGAGTTTTCTCCATTAGGTGAACATTCTATTTAACATATACTAATGGAATTATTCATTTACTGACAGTGTATCGAGAGTTTCAGTATTTTAAAGAGATTTGCTGAAATACTTTTTGGTAACTATTTCTTTACTAAACACCTAACACAATTATTAGTGTGTATCAAACGTATTACATTTTTTACAAGCTTTATTCTTGAGCCAATCTAACTTACACAAACGAAATCTCAAACACAACAACCTTTTTAAATCTTTGAGCGTTTTTACACCAGTTGTAAGTTAAACTTGTTGACATTCAAACTGCAGTGAAAACCACCGTAACTGTTAATTTTCATTGAATTTCCAGTGACAGCCAGTTTTCTCACCACACATGGACTCTTTTAAGTATTCAAGTTGATTTAAACAATGCTGTTATCTGAATGATCTCAATTCTTCTTCAATTTTCTCGTTTTCTCTGTTTCTTTTGAAAGTTCTTCAGAATTGATCTAAGAGATATAATTGTTATCATCACTATTTTTGTGTTTCATAGCCTTTTGTTTTTTTTAGCTTTCTGTTATGGTCCATGTATTTATCCAATTTTCGGTTTTTTTCTCAGTGAGCTGTTAAGTTATTTTCTTTTGATTTAATGGGTCCAGAATTTTGTTTTTTTTTTCCTTCTGGGGACTGGTTATTCTCTGTGAATATACCATTTGTCGGTAATATTTTGTTCGCTTGCAAAATTCCCCATTCATTTGTAAGAGATCTTGTCCTCTTTCTGTATTTATTTTGTACATTCACTTATACTTCCCACTCACTCCCCACCTCTCTCTCTCTCTCTATCTCTCTCTCTCTCTCTCTCTCTCTCTCTTGCCTTGTTGGCTCGGGCAGTAGAATACACCGAATGCAATTCTGCCGAGGGTTAAGACCCCACAACGTGTGTATTGCATGTGACACTAAATAATCTGATGGTGAAGTTCCAGTGGTGCTGGAGCGTTGGGGAAGGCGCAGTAATCCTTCACTGCCATCGCTACCAGGTCCACTCAGGTCCGGAGTGGTTGGACCCGATAAGGTCCTCTCTATGGGTCAAATATAACTAAAATGCGTACTTATGCTAAACTAAGCTGCTTGAAAAAGAACTATTCTTATATTGAAACTGTACTTACGCTAAAATGAATTGTTTGAAATAGAACAGTTTTCACATTTAACTGGGTGTGGGCAAAACCTATTCTTATGCTAAACTGAATTGATTGAATTAGAACTGTTAAACTAAACGGAATTGTTTGAAATAGAAATATTTTTGATAATTATACTGTGTCCTTATGCGAAACTGAATTGTTTGAAATAGAATTATTTGTATAAGAATGGAATGGACAATAAATAACCGCCAAAGTTTGATATGCCATAAAACCCTACTAACCAACCATCCAACCAACCAACCAAACAACCTGTCTTTTTTTCACTCTCTTCACAAAGCATACACTTGCTCTTCTCCAGAGTATTTTACTTACGGTACCATTTTATGTTGCTATTAATAGAAAATCAATTTCTCTTTTTTAGGTTTTCTCCGTGTAGTCATATCCAGGTCATTTCAGGAATAATTTCATTTGCCATTTGAAATGTCGATTGACGTGTATTTCTTTCTGTTCTTATAGGCGTGTCTCTGTAACATAATGGCTAGAGTGACGGACTATAGCCTCGAAGCAAGCGAGTTCCAACTCTAGTCGTTATTTTGTATTTACTTGTGGACTTATACCCTTGGGAAAGATATGAACCTCACAGCTATGGATTGCATGACGTCGCTTCTGTTCTGCAAGGAAGGCTTTGGCATTGAATAACCTAGGAAGGTTGATACCCTATTAAAAATAATTCTACAGTATCTCCCTCGTCCAAATATTTATTTTTCCTTGGTATCGAGTAATTTCTATGCTCTTCAACTGAATTCGGAAGTTTCTCTTTGATTATGTTTATCTCTAATATTCATAGCGTTTATTTTCTCTTTGAGTTTTGTGTTTTTCCCGATTGTCAAGTTCTGTTTCTTTGTATTTCTTTTCCTTCCTTCATTATGAAATCTACGCATTTCTCTATCCCATGTTCTATTTCTATTTATTTGGGTTGAACATTAGGATTTGTATAAGCTTTTCCACTTTCTTTTTATTGTTAACATCCATATATAAAAGGTGAAATCTGCAGCCACCTTTGCATATTCCTAGTACATAAGCTAAAGATATCATTACAATAACAAAAAGTAGTATTGATAATGAGTCTCCCTGGAAGGTTTCTCTTATATTTTGACTTCTGATAGGTTTTGTCCTCCGGCTGTTCACTCCATTCTTCAGTTTTTCATAGCTTTCGAAAGAAAGTTGATTACTTGCTCGGGGTCTTGGACCATTTTTAAACATTCCATTATCAATGATTGTGGGATCATATCATTTGCTTTCCGGTAGACTATCTATTCCATGACTACATTTTCCTTCGTCATTATTATTTTAAAATATGTTGGTGAATTTATTTTAGGTCATTCGAGCTATTTCTTAAACGACATGCTTTTTTTGTTCTTTCGGATACAAATATGTCCATTTTATATCGTTGCGTTTAAAAAAATCTACTCGCTAAAGTAGGAGGGAGAGGAACCCAAATCAATATCGCTTTCTTAAATTGGAAAATTTGTATGTCAGTTTTTCTTAATCACACTGTTAACCATATCTAAAATTAAATTCATTAATAAAATTAGACGGATGTTATTATTTTTTACTCCTTGTGAGTTTTTTACACCAGTTACCAGTTGGGCTTTCGTTGGAATCTGAATGACAATAAGTTTTTCAGGTCTCCTGGGCTCTTCTGAGAATTTCCAATTGTTTTAAACTCCCTTTCCCGCCTTTGCGGACCGTTCTAAGTGCACCAGCTGCAATTGGTTCCATTTTTACTCACCCGTTCCACAACCTTTTTTTTTTAGTTCTCTGGCATGGTTCAAATATTTGTTAATATTTTCACTTCCTTTTATTTTCATTCTGTGGGCCAATGGAACAGCAAAATCCTCTTTATTTTAGTAATTATCGCTAGATTTGACCGGCTCATTATCCTAGTAGGTAGAGTGTTCGCCAATGGTCCGGGAGACATGTGTTAAATCCTTGGTCGCGTCATACCAAAGACTTTTAAAATGGTACTTGATACCTCCTTGCTTAACACTCATCAATATGGCACGTATCAAGGGTAAAGTGGAGCAATCCAGGGAAAGGAGTAGCACCCTCACCTACACCTCGGTGTTGTAGTTATTGAAAAGGGAGCCTTCTGTTCGCCCTCGACTACGGTCGCCAACAACTTTTTTTTGTCACTAGGTCTGGTCTTCTGGCTGGGATAAGGTGATCCGTTTGTATCGCAAAATCCCAAAGAATTTTATGTGTTTCATTTTCTTGGATGGATTTTGGTCTGTGTTTATACTATGTAGAAAGTTGGCGACCGTAGTCGAGGGTGACTACAAGGCTCCCTTTTCGATAGATACTACACCAAAGTGTACGGGAGGGCGCTACCCCTTTCCTTGGATTGCCATTGGCGAACATTCGAACCATTATGCCAATGTCCTGTACTACTATGTAGTAGTATGGTCAAAATTTTATATTTTACTCAATTCTCAGCCGTGCCTAGTCTTGTACAATATCAATGTTAGTTTGCTGTATTCGTTTACTAACTGATGAATCATTTCAGCTCTTTTTCACATAATCTATACTTGCTATTCTGTGTCTTATCAGCAATTTTCGCTTCAGAATAATGCGTCCTTATGAAGTTGTTTTTGCTGCTAATAGAAGAGCTTTAGTTTCTGTCTCGAGATTTCTTTTTTGTAGCCATATGCACGTCTTCTCGTATGCAATGTTGCCATTTTTTTTAGCTGGAAATATACATACAAGTGTTTCTTTTTTTTTTTTCTCATTTCTGTTTCTTATTTTTTTCTTATTTGTACTCATGTTGCTACAGCTGCTATTGACTGCTGTAAGAAGTCTTTATTTGCTCTTTTATCATCATTATTATTATTTGCAAATTTTACGCAGCAGTAGTAACTGGTAGTCTTTTACTGGAGTCTTAGTGACTGCAAGTCTCCTTAAATCACAAGGACTTTTCTAAGTATCGTAACTGATGTTAGTATTACAGTTATGTTGAAGGTCTAAGTTCCTCCTTCAATCTTTACTTAATTCAGATAATTTTTCTTCTGGTTCTTGGTAACAATTCCATGTTCTATAATTATTCTTTAGTTTTCTGTAAAGATCCAGATATTGGTCCAGCGTTTACCCTGATGCTCCAGGAAATACCGTATGCCCCAAATATTTGAGAATCAATAAAGAAAATACGTCAATCATTTTACCAAAGAATTACGCATACACGCTTACATGGCAGTTGCTCTAGTACAGTCAAAATCGATATTTTGAATGAAGTGAATTAACATTATATGTTTTTCTAATGATTATGAAAGAATAAAGATAAAAAGAGTGCAAACGGGAACAAGCATTAGAAGAAGTGTCCAGTATTTTGTTCTTGGCGTCATGAATAGAAATAGCATGATTTCAAAACACTCTGAATCCTTGACATTTACTAATTTCATTGAAATAATTTTTTCAGGGGTCAGGCAGTGGGGCTAAGAATACACTCAGTAAATCCCCTGTAGGAGGTAAGACCTCCACCAAAATAATGGTTTATGTATCATATTTAACTGAATCTGCGGGTGAGGCTTCACTACTGGATATTTGGTGAGAATGAAGTATATCTTTACTTCTTGGTACACTCTATCTTCGAGAGGTTGCTTGCAATAGGATTCCATCAATGGATCGAATAAATCTGTTAAAAAATTAGTCATATTTGTGTTCAAAATAGTAATTCTCAAGTCAAAAGCTACACAAAAAATGTAAATAGTGTCGTATACTAAACGTGATTCACTCACAATTAGGCATGGAATAAAAGTAGACGGGCTGAAATATCGTTAAAATCAATTATTCTATCAACTGACTTTTATTCCGCTTGATAAATGGATATTGTATGGATTTTAAATTTTCATTAGTTACTGATGTAATCTATCTATCATTATCGAACATGGAAATTAAATATCAGTAAAATGTCCAATGAATAAATTATTCATTGAATCCTTTTTTTTTTCTTTTTTGGTCCAGTAAGTATTTATACCAAATTTGGTCGCTCTACACGAAACCATTTTGCCGTGTCTTAAACGTGGAAAAATCTAAACATAAAATAAGCCTTAACCCGAGACATATATTTATCCTTGAAAACGTCATAGGTAACAAAGCCCCAAAAATGGAATGAGGCTACGGCATTTCAAATGCTAAATACTGTTCACTGAATAATAATGTGGTCTCTACTTGACGCCACGTTTACCTACTTCAATTTCAGTTTCCTACTTTAGGAAACACCTTTTATTTATTATCTGATTTGATGTTACCAGAACTAAACACATAAGGATCTAGACTATTAAACCTCTGATCGAACGTAAATTACAAGTCACTTATTTACAGATGGGGCTCAGATTGTTTATTTCGGAGAGACGGTAAAAAATCGACTTGTCTGCACAAAGGATTTGATTTGCAAGCCGAGATTAGAAAACATTATATATAACCGCAAATACCCATGTATCAATAATGTTTCGTGAATATTTACGCAGGGTAGGCATTCACTCTACAGTGAACACGAGACCACTGAAGCGAAGGCAGAATTTCTTCTACGTCTGTTAACAAATGTTGCTTAGAGCAGCGACCACGACAACTCACAGACAACTCACATAAACGCCGTGACTTGCAGAATTGTATAAATAAGGGACAATTATATCTAAAATGAATATAACAACTGCTAAATTATTTGTACAATTCATTGGATGAGATTATAAATCTACAAGGAACTGAAATTTTATCTTTTTTTATTCAACTTCTGTTATTTTAGTCTAGGTAGTACTTTCTAACTTTACTCCTCATACAACACATTCATAAAATATTGTGGAGTAACGATTATCGTCTTTGGAAATACACCCGATGATCTGAGTTTAAATTCCAAACGAAACTAATTATATTTCATAGAGACTAAATTCTATTTGGAAATATATGGATTCAACTATTCTCCTCTAAGCTATTATTAGTAAATAGTAAATTAAAGACTAAATTCTTTAATCTTTTATGGTAAACTGTATTGGGTAAAGAAAACTCTGAATTCAAACCAATTGTATTCCGCTAAAAAATGACTTTGTGTTGCAAGCTGCTCGTATCGGAAGGTTTGATTATGTAGTGAGGCAATAAGTATGTGTCTCCTTGTAAGAATGGCATGTCTGTTATGGACTGTCAAATGACAATCCCTGAAAACCATTAACTTTTTCCTGTTCTTTGAACAGTACAGACGTTGCCTCTTGTAACGTAAAGCCGAGATTCCTGAGACCATTTTACTGTCTATTAATCTCAAGTTAAACTTTTTCTATCTTTGTATTTCTTCCACATAAGTGTTATTTATAGAACATTATGTGCATATTTTATTTGTTTGTGCACCTAAGATATTCTTTTCAATAGTTCTTACGCCTTTGTGATGTATATATCATACATACATTATGTGTATATTATGTCTATATCTAATATCCCTGTACGTCAAACAGAATTATTTAACCTCACTGGATCTAAAAAGAAAAACGGTAGAGATGTCGATGGAAGCCTCTCTCTCATCTCTTCTTAGAACAGACATCTAATAAAGAAAACTATTGAGAGTTATGCTCACCTATGTTCTGAAAGAGGGATAGTATTTTTTTATCCATTTCACTAGTTAAGAATTGCTTGTTTTCCACTTTCCTTAAATTCTCAGTGAATAATTTGTAAAATAGTTAGTTGCAGAACTTACCGTCGCTTAATTTGGCTCAAGGACCAATTTATGGAGCTCCAAGATAGAATTAACCATTACACTACAAGAAGCGCCCGAGTTTGAAAAAAAAAACATCAATAGCGGAAGCTAAAAAAATAGTTTAATTAGCGTTCCAGGCGATACTAATGCGAAGGGGTTGTGGATTTTGGAATGGCAATTATTCATTGATTTTTATAAGGCTCCGGGTGTTGCACGTGATTTCTAACCTTTTTCACCCCCCACTGACGGATCCATTTAAACAATGACCCACGGTATTACGCATAACGACATTAGCAACAAAGCAACCTTCCGATTTAATGTTACCACACGAACGACAATAATGGAACAATTTTTTTTCATCATACATACATACCCAGAAGTTTTGTGATGTGTTCTCAAGATTATTTTACACCGTTACGTTTGGAGCTCTAGGTAATTATTCATAGCTATTCTATTGGTCGACACACACTGGTTATCCTAAGGCTTATTTGATTCAAATCGATTTAGAACGCATGGTTATAGCCAGGGTTTCATTGCAATCTTCTCGAGGAATGGGGTATTCATACCTTTTAGTCGAGGAACGTTTATATCAGCCAGTGTTTAAATAGCGTTGTGTTTGAAGAAGGAAATTACGTTTCCTTCGGTGTAATCGGTGAAGTTGGCGAAGATATATTAAATTATGCTAGAATTATTAAATTACTAAAACCGTTGGAAGTTTGTAAAGATGGGGGATTTTGCAACAGTCATTATCCTATAATTAAAAGTGCTGTACGTTTTGAGTAAATGAATTGAGGTAAATGGTTGCAAGAAAGATGTCACCATCAACTGCAAATTATCAAACTTACATATCCAAACTGATAATGTAAACTTAAAAAAGACTAACAAAAACGCAAACTGTAGGTATAGAATCGAAATATTTACAAGAGAGAGGGGTACAAAAAGAAAGTCATTCGTAATCATGTTGTACGCAATTTACTATAAACAGAAAGAGGTTAACGATTTTCTATTATTCAAATGTTAGGTTGGTAATGTTGTTAAATACTTAAAAGGGTTACTACGTTCCAACAGGTGACAAAAATGATGAGTTTAAGTCATGTGCAAAAGAGTCTTCTAAAATTTGACATCATTTGCATATCCTATATCAAATAAAGGTTGGTATTTCATTTTATATAGCGGTTTTAGTTTGATGAGTCCACAGTTAATGTATGTCCGAGATGATAAAGCTATGTAATGAATACTTTAACAGTGTTAATACGCCCTTCTTTATTTGTTCGTCGAGCCATAATTCATGTTAGTTTGAAAGTGTACCATCTGTAGACTTTGATTAGGACAGAATGTAGTAACTGTCCCACTTCTGCCATGATCTTCGAACGAGACTCAAAATGGAAGCGGAAAAAAACCCTATTTCTTATTCAAGATCTTGATTTTAGGGCAACACCAAACCATTTACCACGAGGGAAGGGTTGGAGTACACTCAATGCTTTGTGAGTCTAATCACCAAGACAGAGAAAATCTGTCCATGCACACAGGTATGCGAGTCCGTAGATGTTAAATAGAATATCTGTCATATTTTTCATGCTGTAAGGAAATAGTTCAATATTGGATCAGTGTTATGTATCTGTAAGAGAGAAAATTTATTTAGACATATTACGAAAAGAATTCAAAAATTAAAATCAAAACTAATCACCTTTATATACAGCTATTCAATGAGTTGCAACTATTTTTAAAATGTTCCTTTTGTACTAATCTTGGAGAAAGTATCTAATTTTATTTTCTTCAAAATATTTGTTTTTATCTGCGTATTTTTTTATTGATACTTTTTTATATAATCATGGAATTTCTACTGATCTAGATCCGATATTTTGATGCAATATTCAAATGCCGAACAACAGTTCCGATATTTTGATGCTATGAACAAATACCGATATTTCGATGCAACATCCAAATGTCAATCCATAGTTCGGGCATCATTTACATGAATTAGGCAAGTTTTATTCAATAATTATTACTGAGTGAGGTGTAAACCTAATAAAGAAAGAGCATAGGACAAGAAGACTGTGTTGTGCCAATTTTCCAAATGGAGAGAAGCTGCTCAAAAAGGATAATTAAAATTCCTTATACACATCAGAACACGGATACCAACAACAGTAACTTTTTTTATTTTTTATTGTTTGACTAATTAACCCATGGAGAGTTTGACGAAAATCAAGGATATTTTGTCGTTACTTAGGATGTATCGTCTTTATGAAAGTATTGGTTTTTACCGTAATCAGCTACGCGTCATGACAAAAACAGGCAAATCCCAAATGACATCTCTTGTGTAAAACATTCACTGCGCATTTATAAAAGCGAAAATACATTCTTTTTTCCTTACTTATCTTAACTTTCAAATTGGAAGCTTCCAGTCAGTTGTGATGAAGCGAAGCCACATCTTCTTCAACATGTTATATAAAACTTTGCAAGAAAAAAGAAATTAAAAAAAAAATACATGAAATATTACAGAAGAGAGAAAAGTGAGATGTAGAGAGTTATAGTAAAAGAGGAAAGAAAGAAATTGATAGAGGGAAGGAAAGAAAGATAAAGAGAGAGAGGAAGCGATAAATAGAGTGGGAGAGAGAGAGAGAAAAAGAGAAATATATTAAATGAAATATTATGGCATTCCTACGCTATTTACAACAATATTGATTTTATCCAATATAATGTTTTATAAGATGTGTAAAAACCGTCTTACACTTAGGTTTTAAGGATAACATCTTCCTAAACTTTTTCGCGCGCACGAACACATTACATATTAAATATATATATATATATATATATATATATATATATATATATATATATATATATATATATATATATATATATATATATAAAGGTGTGGTTGAATGGTGGTTAAGCGAAGTTCAATTTAACAAGACCCATGAACAATGAATGAATCTTTCGTGTTTAAGAAATAGTTCACTAACTATTTCAACACAATTGTTCTAACGAGGTTTCCATTAGTCTGAGCTCTCTTGTAACTTCTCTTTTGATATGATAGGGAGTTACACTGTCGTATGATTTAATGTTCTTCATTCCCTTAAAATTAACCTGTGACAATACAGATCAAAACGTCTCTAAAATTGTCTGGTTTGTCTGTAAGTCAAAATAACGGCTTTGTGATAGATGATCAGCATTCGTATTTATCAAAAATTTTAAATTTAAGTTAAAAGAAATTAATGATTTTCTCTTGATGCTTTTTGATTATATATATATATATATATATATATATATATATATATATATATATATATATAGGATCATTCGATAAATAAGGTGGATTTTGCCTAAGAAGTCACCAATTGGAAGCATTATTTACAGTTTCGCCTTTTTTCAAGGAAATCGATAGAGATGGATCCGTTGATGTCCTATAAAAATTTCAGTATGACTTTCTCAACTGATCGCTGTGGACTGAAACTTCTTATTTACAGGATATTCATAGTGCTTCCATTCTATTGATTGTCTTTTCATCTCAATCTCATACTGGCAGTCCAACGTTTGACTCATTTGTTAACATGTTTTAAAAAAACATATTTGAAAAAATATGCATCTCTGTAAACTTCCACATTCTTCTGTGAATGTCACATGGTTTGCACTTTGCAGTTATTCAAAATTTGATGACAGATTTCTGTTCAAAACTTGATTCGTTTCTTTGCTTAATGGCACATCAACCTTTGTAGGTTATCTAATTCCAAAGCCCATTCTCCTAGAAGAACAGTAGTGGTACTATTTAACCCATAGCTGGGAGGATAAGGTGATTCATACTTTTCCCAAGGGTATTTGCCTGAAAGAGAGCGCAATAGCGCAGGTGGAGTTTGAACTAGCTTTCTACGATTCCGCAGTCCATCGCTTTAACCATTACACCATGACGAGACTCCCTCAAAACTCGAGTATTGTTGATTTGCTGCCATTTTGAATAGCATCAAAACCAATTTCTTTGAGATATTTGAATATTTTTCTCTCTAATCTAATTTCAAACAATGGAGAATGCGCTTTTATGGAAAAAAGAATATCATCATCATGTCGCACCATCAGCACAGATATCCCTGACCCTCTCTCGCCACCCCTCCCTATTGATAATTGCTTCCGGCAGGTCCTCAGGTCTACATCCTGTATCGGCACAGAGCTGCTGTATGTAGGTTCTAGCTGATCGTCTGCCTCTGCTCGTCCAGGTGAAGGAGTCCATAGGTGTACGTTACTTATGAGTTCATCCTAACATCTCCTACAGTGTCCCACATGTTTAGTTCGTCCAACTTGGATAGCTTTCGTGATGGGTGGTAAGTAGCCGTACAGCTGCTGCTTTATGGGGTGCTGCCTCCATGACTCGTACAATATTGCTCGCAACATTCTTGTGTAGTTGCGCCAAGGTTTTTCTCCATACGTTTAGTTAGCTTCCATGTAGTGCATCCATGCAGCAGTATCGACACGACCGCTGCTTAGAAGAAATGTGTGTGTGTGTGTGTGTGTGTGTGTGTGTGTGTGTGTGTGTGTGTGTGTGTGTGTGTGTGTGTGTGTGTGTGTGTTTGTGTATTCTCAGCAACCCGCTAATATTGATCATAAATGTTCATAATCGTTTTTCTGATAGAATATTACTCGTTTGTTTAACATTTTACTACCTTTTCAGTCATAAGGATTATGTAGCCAATACATTTTCTATTCAATTTACTGAAGTGGTGAACAGAAAATAGTTTTCTCTATGGACATATATATATATATATTAGCATTCATGTAAAATCAAAGATCCATCTATATTTGTTGAGGAGAATCAATTATCTCGCCATCGAGAAACTGATTTAATATTGCCGATTATATCACATTAATATAACACTATATGTTTTCATTGTAATTTATTTCTATCAATCATTCACACATAGGCATGTAAATATGACTGAGTTCAGTTTCACTTGTTGCCTGATGCTGATGATCTTGTGTTTCATGAAGTTAAGATTATATCTAGTTTAAGTTAAACCAAGAACTTGATCTCGTTCCCTGCCATATTTCAGCCTGGAAATGTTTATAATATCTGCGGAAGGGTCTATTTGCACATTGATATACTTGTTAGTCATACAATATCTTATGACATCAAATAATCGCAGACAGATTCTACACAGGTCTTTCCACAGCAACTTAACCGGTAATTTGTGTCAAAACTGTGACCAAGAATGTTGGTGTACCGTAGGTAAAAGAATCCACATTAAAATGCACAGAGGTTATGTCAATACCAAAAAGAGTTTTTTTTCTTTTGTTTCTAAGATATATGCTACAGGACTTGCAAAGATGAATTTTGTCTGAGGAGTCACATACGTTCTTACATGTGCCTTTTGTGTGACTGAGAAGATTGCCTTCTGTAAAGTATCCGTTACAATAAATATATATATATATATATATATATATATATAGAGAGAGAGAGAATGAGAGAATGAGAGAAAGCAAATAGCGCTGTGAAAGGTAATCATCGAACTAATATTTATCCAGAAAAAGGGTCAGTAATAAAGTAGAGTTGGGTCATTAACCTTCGAATGACAACCTGTCGAGGAGAAGTAAACTTGTGAATTCAAACCTTAAAAATATCTTTTAAAACTGAACGTGACCCATGGGTTGGGCGAATCTATATATATATATATGTGTGTGTGTATGTGTGTGTGTGTGTGTGTGTGTGTGTATCAGTGTTTGTCTGTGTGTTCTAACAATAAAACTTTCAGGTCTATTTTATATCATTATCATTTCATAAATATTTCTTTAAAATAGAGATCAAAATGAATATCTATCTATTCATATAAGTTTATTCATATCGATGATATTTCAGACAAGCTGAATATCTCAGCTTATATGTCTGTCTGTCTGTCTCTCTCTTTCTCTCTCTCTCTCTCTATCTCTCTCTCTATATATATATACTCATAAATCTTAAAATTTTTTAGCCTTCTTTCTTCGTCAATTCTTAAATACAACTTCCTCTTTATCTGCGTTGAGAGGTTTATTTGTGAATAATATTTCTTTTTGTTATTTGTTCTTTATCATTTTTTGCGAACCACTTTTGGAGAATTTTCTCCAGCTGAATTTACCATCGCCTCTTATGGGGCATCATGAGGCAGTCAAAAGCAAGAGAGTGATCCAACTCCATCAAGTCCGGTGGCTGTGACGCGCTTCAATGAAACTGACTTTTGGGCGAGTGGCAGAATTTGGCATCCGGCCAAGTTCTCCTCACCAAATAAGTTTGTCTTGGCTTGGAGCTAGCAGGAACAACGGCCATTTTTACCATTTTTGGCATCAGTGGTTGCTCCTTCTGCACGTCGTGCTAAGGCAGAATAGATCTGGAACATGCCCAAAAGTCTCACATGAAGAAATTTAGAGATATAAACCGCCCCCACTCACTGCACACACGCACACACACACACACACGCGCGCGCGTGCGTGTGTGTGTGCGTGTGTGTGTGTGCATCTAGTGACATGTACATTTAAATGCAATGAGATAGTTATAAACCGACTATGATAACTTTCTAGTAATAATAGTCTGTTCCTATGTGTCTGTCTGTCCAATTATATATATATATATATATAGAGAGAGAGAGAATGGTAAAGACAGAGAAATGGATTTATTGATATGCATTTATTGGAAGCGAATGAGTGCAAATATATAGGATTCCTGAAAAGTTCGCATCCCAACCAAGAGGGAAATGATCTAAAGCAATGAATCGTAGTTAGTAGTCGACAATATTCCTTCAAGTTAAGTTTCCGTAACCTTAAAAAATCAATTAAATGATAAGAAAGATAATTTCTTTCTTGCTTTGGTTAAGAATTTTCAGTACCTGCACCCACATGAGTTCATTATAAATCTGTTAGCACACACACACACACACACACACACACACACACACACACACACACACACACACACACACACACATATACATATATATATATATATATATATATATATATATATATATATATACTGGCAGTGCTATCTGGTGTTGCCTGGAAGGAGTGATAACAAAATATCAGTTTATCACAATGTGTAAAACCTCTCTGACTAAAATATCACATTAATTGTTTGTTTATTGTAAAATGAAAAAAAAAGAATTTAATGAAATTAAAAAAAAAATTGATTGGATGTAAAATTAAATAGTTCACCATTTTTAACTGAAAGTTTGATTCATTAATCGTAATGTTTTTGAAAAACGAAAGGATTAATTGAGATATTTTTTAAAAATTGAATTGACCTCAACTTAAATAGTTCTCACAGGAAACCTGTTTTAACTGAAAGTTTTCTTTATTTATTGTAGCAGTCAAAAAAATTAGTGTATCATTATTCCCCATTTAAATTCAATAATTTTCTAAAAGTAATTTACGCTCAAAACTGGATTGAAGGTTACAAGTTTTTTTAAGTAAAAAAGAAAAGATTTTATTTTACAGAAACATTTCAATTGAAAACGAAAATTTCTTTTTAATTCTATCAGTTTATTTTAGAAAATGATAAAAAAATGATAATTTTTGTTTTATTTACGATGTGGTTTGTTTTTATCGTAAGTTTTGAAAAATATTTGTATCTGCGAAAATAATTTTTTGAATGAAATTAAAGTATCAAAATAATTACAAGTATATGTAAGACTAAACTATATATAAAACTAAACATATGTTTTAATTTCATTCAAGAATCAAATAATTAAATGGAACAAAAAGGAAACGTACTTTGTTGTAGTGAAATGACATCAGGAGAAAAAGAAGATGTTGTTCAAATCGGAAATCAGTGGTGATCAAAGAGCGAAAAATCTTAGAATACTTTGTCCCTAGCTTATTTTGTGACCGATTTTAGCTGAACTATAAATCCATAACTTGATGTGAATGATATAGATAGAAAATTAGTTTTTCCTACCCAATTATTGTTTTCTCCGTTCAGATGTTTAGACGTACATTAACTTACAGACACACAAATGAATAGATATATCCTACTTTATTAAGTATATATATATATATATATATATATATATATATATATATATATATGTGTGTGTGTGTGTGTGTGTGTGTGTGTGTGTGTGTGTGTGGATAGATAGTTCGATAGATAGATAGTTACTGCATGCATACATAAATAACTGTAGAGAAAAAAGAATGCAATTTACATTATTTTGAATTTGTGTTTTTTCTTCTGTTTACATGAATATACGAGACGATACATTTCATCTTCAGGTGAGCAATATCAAATTTTATACAAATTTAATTAAGGTCTGATTTAATGGAAACCTGCTTTTTTTTTTAAAACTTTAGACTAAATGTCTTTGGTCTCGTAATTTTATTTCTACATGCAATTTTAACATCAGATGCAGACAGAATTTTAACTTTGATAAAGAATTTGGAGTTTCTAATTCAGAGACAGTACGATTTGTCGTAATTCAATTTGACGGACAAAGTTTATCTTGTCCAAAAATAGTCGAAGGCAAAAATGTGCACAAAAATAGTGAGACGTGCTAAAAACTAAACAAAAATAAATAAACGTAGAATGACGAAAATACGTCTCAGAAATTCAGTGAAGAAATAAGAATTCATACTTCAATTTCTAAGTAAGCAACATCAATGACCTATTCACGTCGTTGGAATAGAGGAGTGGTGTTTCATCGCCTGCCAATTGATATAAATTAGAGCAAATTTCCGTGGTAATGGTTACAGAGTTCAAATCTGCTTTAAAGTGTGAGTGAGAAGGGCCGTTATCTATGCAGCTTGTTGGAAATATCAAAGAAGAGCCCAGCCAAAACTGTAATATAATTTCAGTAAAAAATACACTTGAAGCAAGAAAATTATGAAATTCGGTATAATAATTAAAGGACTCAAGTTTATCAACCTCAATGGAAAAAAAAATCCCCCTCTGTATATTTATGTGTTGTTGGTAATTAGCCGATACATAGTGGGACTTTTGACATCAGGTTTTTAAAAGTGTTTGTATTTACTCAACCAATTCACCACTTGCATGATATGACACATGGTCAACATTTAAGAGAAGTACAATTAGTTTGAGTTCAGAGTTTTCATTCTTCCACACTGGTTTTCCAAAGCAAAGGGAAATATTCAGTCTGACCTACTATTTACCTATATTTGAGAAGTGAACAGATGGATTCATGTCTTTTCCAAGGACGTTAGCACAAAGCAAAAAGCGAAACTCTTCGTCCAGGATTTTGAAATCAGGTCGCTGATTCCATTTCGCAAAAACCGTTGCATTAAGCGTGTCTTCTTCTTAAATATGTTGCAAATTCATGTATATATATATAAAAGATAAACACTTTTGTGAACTTGAAAACTGTTTTACTGTATTGGTAAGTACTGTTTACAAGTTTAGCTACAAAATACTTCGATCATTTAATGAAGAAAGGGTTAATACTAAAAACAAAACACCCCCCCAAAAAAAAACAAAAATGAACATAAAAACAAACAAAGAAAAATAAACAGCAAAACAAGCAAATAAAAGCATGTCTTTGTTTTGAAAATTAAGGAGGTGATTCGAAGAAAATTAGTTAATTTCATATTTATTCAACTGGATTAAAAGATGCTATTACATTTTCATTTCTTAAGATATCGTAAGAAATCCATTTTTAACGAGGGTGTCTATTTTCTTATCCACATGAGTCAAAGATCAAAGGTCATGTGGTTGTTGGATTAAACCACACCTTGCATTTCATAAATCCCCGCTTCTAGATAGGCTGTCTCTTGGCTTATTTAAATTAAGAAAGAATCGATAGGAGAACATTTTAAAAAGCTGTTTTCTTTCTATTTCAACTAACAAGTTATAAACATTAGTAACTAAAAAATAATAAAATTAGTGGAAATAACAAACAGAACAAACCAAAAAACAATGGGCGTTTTTAATCTTAAAAGAAACGAAATATTTTATTCTTGCAGGACATTTTTATTATTAAAAATTATCTAAAAAATGATCCGATTAAATTGATCGTGTTATCTAAATTAAAAAGAAAAAGAGAGAAAGTTAAAAAGATATTTTTAAAAAATGTTGTCTAAATAAAACGGGATGACCACTGTTTCATAAATAATAAAATATTTTAAATATTATTCAAGAAAATCAAACGAACTAATAAGACATATCTTCTGATCGTGCAAAGACTACGGAGCGATTGAAGCCTGAAAATATTCTTGCTAAATATTTACGGTACATTGTTTATAAAATGTAAATAAAACTTTAGAACCAAATATCACCGGGTCAATTAGCTGTAAAAATAAATTCTCCAATCGTTATTTTTGGTAACAGTCCAAAGATTTTGACGACAAGATAAGCTTTGGTTCAAATTTCAAACATTTTTCCATTGTTTTTCGCTTAAGTCCGACTTTATTCGTACTTATATGTTTTATATCTCATGATTTTTTTATATCTATCGACAACTACACACAATATTGGAAGAACTTGTGTGTGTGTGTGTGTGTGTGTGTGTGTGTGTGTGTGTGTGTGTGTGTGTGTGTGTGTGTGTGTGTGCTAGTAAGCGCATTCGTAACCCAGAAAAAGCCCAAAGAGAGATTTTTCTTTGAGCGATACAGTTAAAATGTTCTTTGACAATAAATGGCCCTGTCGACGACGTTTAAAATACACTGACTATACCCTACCTGCTTAGGGGTAAGATCCGCTCAAAATAGAAAGTCCTTTGTATTACACAAAACGTTATCTGATGGTGAGGTTCCAATTCTGGAGATCTTGAAGGTGTTGCCATACTCTCATGTCCACTATGACTTGAAGTGGTAATACCTGTTAGAGTACCATCTATGGGTCAAATAGATCTGGTTAAGTATGATTCATATTCGATAGTATTGGGTGCCACACCCTCCTTAAACAATTATTTAATAATGTAAATAAGAATGTACAATGAAATCGACTCCCTACACAATTTGGTATGGAATCAATCAATCGATGAAACAAGTTTCCATCCAATTGTCAACTGACAAATAATCTATGGGTCTTGTGCCCATGATGACTATTATTTTTATTCATCCAGTTTTTCTATACGACGGAAATATCTATATTGTTTACGATAATGCTTCCCTCCTTCGCAAAGAGAAACACTAATATTATCATAGATCACTTTTACCACAGGCAACAGACTGCAATAAAATCCTAAATGTAATACAAAATCATTTGATTGGATGACGCTATTTAAGCAATGTATTCAACAGACAATGAAAGAACATATTGACCTCTGATGTTTTTTTTTTTTTATTTTTTAATCCTGCTGAAAGCAACAAACCTTGTCTTAATCGAATTGACAGTCGATTTAGTTTTCCCTGGTCTGAAATAGAAAGATTTGCTTATTAGACACGTCTTCAAAAAACAAATCTGCAAATCGTTTCCGCTCAATCTTTTCTTAATTTAATTTTCTTAGAGCACTTTTACAATTTCATTAGAAAAAAACAAATTTTTCTTCTGAAAGGTTTCCTTCTGAATTTTAGTGAGTACTGGAAGCCTGATACATAGTCGTTATTAATATGATTGATGCAAAAAAGAAAGATTTATTGGCCTATATCAACATTATCTTATTTTTTAATCGAATTAGTCTTCATGCATAACCTTTTCAGAGTTCCTGGATATATTTTTGATTTATGTTATCGTCTATATATAGTACCATAAAGTGATCGGAACTCTTCTGAGATTTTTTGGTGGTCGAGTCAATTCAATCTTTAAATCTTAAAGCATCGTCATTGGTAATTGATGGTCGTCAAATCTCAATAATTTTCAATGGGTAATCACTCTTCTTACAATGCTTAAACCAGTTGTGGGCAGATTTTAATCCACCCTTTTGGTAGGGATTAGAAAGCCCTTCCTGCATTCACAAGTGGTAGCCTCCACTGAAAGGAATGTCTTGTGTTATGAGACTAAACGCCGTCTGCTAGTGAGACTTCAGTACATAAGATCTGATGAATGTGAAGTAACCTTTAATTGCCATTATTCTCTTGTCCACTCTGACCCATTGAGATCGTACCTGTTCATGTCTCATCTATGGGTCAAATAGATTTGTTTAAAAACTTTGTATTCGATAGGAACACGTTATGCCATATATCTTTAGATTATTGATATTAAGACTAGTTACTTGAAGCTATGAATGTTTACAATGGGTTATTATTAGTTAATCGAAACCATATAACTGTATGCAAACACATTATTAGATAGGAATGCTTTAAACCATACAAGTGCAATTATTTGAGAATTAATTTTTATTTATTGCACACTTTTTATCCTCATCTTGGTATTTTTTGTGTTGTTTCTTCTTTCACTATGTTTCAGCCAAATTTCACCTCTGGCCTTCTTCAGGTGATTTTACCGCGACCTCGGATAGGAATGCTGAGTCTTGTAACCGTATCCCCAGTAATTACTGCCTTCCATAGTTGTTGTCTATCGCACCACGTTTTTGACCAAGTAAACCTCTGGCCGGCTTGGGTTGGATTTGAAACCGCTATCTTCTGACAATGCTCACCTGGAACCGTAGAGATTCAACGCCTCCATCCGCTGCGCCACGGGCCCCTCCAAAACAAAAAAAATATACCAAGATGAGGATAAAACGTCCACAATAAATAAAAATTAATTCTCAGATTAAGAAGCTTCATCTCAGAATGATTCCAATTAAATACAATTACAAATTATTTGTATTAAGTTAGAAGGCTTGATATGATAGCAGTGTGTGAGGAAAACTCTTAGGAAACAGTGACACAAAGAATGTAATCATGAAAATACAATGAATTCGCTTCTATAACCTCTGGACCGTTAAATACCGATAAAATCGATCTCTAAATCAATAAATCAGTCAATGAAATCTGAACTGTGAGATGGATCTTCAGATCATAAACCAAGAAAAAGTAAGAAAACGCTACTTCCGTTAAGTATAGGATGTGGGTGATACACTCCTGTATTTCGCAACATCTAAAAAAACTGATGATCATAAATTACAGAGGTTGCAAATAAAATCATCAATGATAAATATTGATATGTCTCAGTAGAAGTCAAGTTGTCTAAAAGTCTAGAAATCGTCAGTTTAGTATAATAGTTTCTCAATTGATCACATTTGCCGTGCGGGTTGAGTGTTTGTGAGATATGGGTTCAATCCCAGGTCGAGTCATACCAAAGACTTTAAAAACGGTACTTGATACCTCTTTGCTTAACACTCAGCAATATAAGGTACATATCATGGGTAAAGTGGAGCATTCCTGGGAAAGGAGTAGCGCCCTCCCCATACATCTCGGTGTAGAAGCTATTGAAGAGGGAGCCTTCTGTTTGCCCTCGACTACGATCGCCAACAACAACTTATATTTCAAATTAACAATTTAAAAAAAATTGGCTTTGATAATGTTGATAACGCCTCGTATACATTTCATTGACAATCTTTAAACATGGGTGAATTAGTTTTAAAGTTAAAATAAAAGCAAAAAGACTAGTGATATAAACTAATTCAAAAAGCCCGACTAAAATTACTTATTAATACAATTACATCAACAAGTTTCTTTCTCTGACACATATTTTCCCCACACTCAAGAAAGTTTTGTCTATTTTTTAGAACAAGTTTGAACGTAAAACTCTTGAATTATCTACCTTTTATTATTAATACATTCAAATCGAGAAGAGAGTTTACGTATGTAATTCGTAGATCTGTCACTTTTTTCTCTGTGCAGGTTTTTCCATCAGTTCTAACTGAGGTGTTCTTTTCTACATAAGCCTGAGAGACAGCAAGTCTCCTCAGGTCTACAAAAGTTTTCCAAGTATTCTGTCTAATCTTGTATGGTCTCTATTCTTTCTGTAATATCCAATCCCTTCCAGTCTCCTTAACGAGCTCTTGGGGAATGTCTTAAACGCACCAACTTCCATTCGTACCCCAGTCACCATATCTGGCAAGATACAAATATTGGTATATCTTTTTGTTTTCTTTTATTTTTCACTCTACAAGACGACAAGTTATTTTCCTTATTAATTAAAGCTGGGTATAGTCTCCCTGCCAACATCGTGTGATCCATTTGAATTTCAAAACCCCAGATAATTTTTAGGTCTTATTTTCTGGGACAGTTTCAGGTTGGTGCCTATACAATTTGGTAGTAGCTAAAATTTTAATTTTTTGCGCAAATCTTAATGGATAACCTTTCCTATCCAGTCATATGTATGTTGTGTTTTTTTTGTGCCAGTTTCCAACATCCACCTATTATTTGATTTATCATCTCATCTCTGTCTCTTATGTGTATCAACTATTTTCGCTTTGGCTTAATTCTTAGAGCATTTGAAGTGTATTATTATTTATTTCACTCTTTGCAGGTTTTTTCCGACCAGCTTTAATTTTAGTGTGACAGCAAACCTCCCTCGCTCTCCAGAACTTTTCTGAGCATTCTAACCCTTCATAATGATGCTGTAGTCTATATGGTCTCTGCCCTTCCCCTGGTCTTTAACTTACTTGCCTACCTTTTCGCCTTTTTTTTATTTTCACTCAGTGGTCTGCTGGAAAAGCATAATCCACAAGGTGACAAGTTATTTTTTATTTCTAATGAATACTTGATATTTTCTTCTGGCTGAGATTGGATTATCAATTATCCCAAAACCCCTGAGCACTTTATGTGTTTTATTTTCTATGACAGTCTCGTTGATGCATACACCATTTGAAAATATTGTTAAATCTTTATCTCTGGAACAGTTCCCCGTGGATCATCTTTTCCAACCAGGCTTGTACTCATTTTGTTCTAGTTTACTGCCTTCGCTTATAATGTAATAAACCAATTGGTCTCTATCTCCACATAACATACACTTACTATTTTGTTGCATATTATCAAATCTCGCTTTAATATAATTGATGCTTATAGCATTGTTTTATGTTGCTGTTTAGGGAATCATTTTCTCTCTTGACATTTCCTGTTATTAACCATATCCAGGTAGTGTTCTATTATTATTATTTACTCCTTGAGTTCTTCAAATCAGCGTTACCTGATGGTCTTTTACTGGAATTTGAGTGAACGCAAGTCTCTTCAAGTCTTTAGGACTCTTCTCAGTATTCTGGCCGATCTCTATAATGCAGTAATTTGGATGGTCTCTTCTCGTCTTCTTATTTCTAAGTCCTCCATTTCATTTATCAATCCTTTGGTGACTGTACCAAAAACACTAATTACAATTGGTATAAAGGTCACTTTCTTGTTGCACAGTTTCTTCACTTTCCTAGTAAGGTCGAGGTATTTATCCTACTTTTCACTTTCTTATAATTTTACTCTGTGGTCAGCCGGGAAAGCAAAGTACACAATTTTGTAAGTTCTTTTTTTTTGTTGATGATTATAAGGTCTGGTTGTCTGACTAAGATTAAATGACCCGTTTGTATGTCAAAATCCCAGAGAAGTGTGATTCTCTCATTCTCTAAGATAGAGGTTGGGTTGTGCATGCACCATTTGTTCTTATGGTCAAAGTTAATTTTTTTGCTCAGTTCCCAGCGGATCACTTTACCTAAGTAGTTATTATTATTATTATTATTATTATTATTATTATTATTATTATTAGTATTATTATTATTATTCATCTGACTATCTGCTAGTCAAAAATTTGGTCATGTGGAAACATGCTTCCTAAAATCGACATTGTTCTCGTTAGTATTCTTATCAAATTCTCCGGTGTCTTGATTTGAATCGAATCGATGCTTTTTTTCTAAATGTCTGTTTTGTAATGTTCTCCCCACATCACCCCCAGCAACAGAAGTGGGGAGACTTTTGATAAACAGTTTAGAGGTTAGGGATTATTTCGATTTAAACAGATCTGTGAAAATTTGATTTTGCCTATTAGCAATCGATATAATGGAGTACTAGGAGGGGATCTGTTTTGAGGTTTTTAACATTTTAGAAGCCCTTTTGAATGAGGCACAGAAGAAGATATAAATTTTTCCCTTCTCTTCATGAGAGAACATTTGAAAACTATTTGTGATAGTAAATTATCATGAGCGTTGGAAACAAACTGTAAATGCGTGTTTGCTCATATCTTTTGTCACTTCAGATCAAGTGGCATCTTTACGACAAACACAGAAAGTTACTGTATCAATTTTTGTGTTCCAGTAATTATCGGCACTACTTTAATATTATGTTCTGTATTTCTAATCACACTTCTGAAGATCCTTATATTTTTTTATTTGCCATGCAACAAAATCAATATCATGCAAAATCACTACCATTTAAAATCAATATCTTGTATTACCTTCCAGCAATTCGATGTATTTTCTGCAGAACAAATAATGAACCATCTTAATTGTAAGTGAAAGTGATATTTTACTTATCTTTGTTTCAATCCCAGCTTTTGGTTTGTATACAGGCCTTATTTTTTCGAAGAGTTAAATAGTCGTCACTAGCACATTATATTGTTGATATCTTGTATTTTATTTTCTTGGAGACGAAACATTAGGTATGCGTCATAAACAATGATCAACTTTCTTGGTTGGCAATTATTTCAATACGTTGACTGTTTCTTCTGAGGAGGAGCCAGGCATTCCCTGGAGGTTTGCTCTGTATATGACTCTAAACTAAAGTTGATAGTGAGGCATCAGTTCTAAAGAGCTGAAGAATGTGAAGAACAACCTTTATTGACATTACTCCAATATCCACCGTAACCCATAGTTAGGGCCCCATCTATAACTTAAATTGATCTATTTTAAAATAATTTGTATTCGATATGACAGAGTGCAAAAATAACTCATTATCAACTATACTAAACCCGATTCCCTAACCACTGGACCAACGATATCAGTTAATAGGATGACATACCATAGAAACAAATCAATCAATCAATCAATCAGTAAATCAGTCAATCAACGCATGACCTATGAGTTTTAACTGCAAAGAAAACATATCTGAAATCGGAAAAAAACAATTTATATATATATATATATATATATATATATATATATATATATATATATATATATATTTCTTTAAGAAAAAAGCAAAACCGGTTACATTTGGATTATAAATTTATTTCCATCCTGTTATGTGTTTTTGATAAAATTAAAAAGATACGAAAAAAAAATTAACAGGATCTCTTCAGATCCTATGGATAATATAATTCAGAATAGACACAGGAAAGAAAGGTGGGAGAGGATAGAAGAGGAGTGAAGAGTTTTCTCCTCATTTAGCCCACTTCCGGTTTTTTCACCCCTCTTCTATCCCCTTCCACTCTTCTTTCCTGTGTCTATTCTGAATTATTTTATCCATAAGATCTGAAGAAGTCCTGTGGATTTTTTTTCGTGTTTTTTTTTTATTTTATCAAAAACACATAACAGTATGGAAATAAATTTATAATCCTAATGTGACCGGTTTTGTTTTTTTCTTAAAGAAATCATATCGCTCAAATATCAGTTACATTGAGCTCTTTACCTGGAAAATTTAAATGTTCACTGTTGAAATTTTTTTTGTTTTTTTTTGTCCAGGTGGAATTACTCCCAACTCCGGTTAAACTGGACCGAATAATACTTATATATATATATATATATATATATATATATATATATATATATATATATATATATATATATATATATAATAAAAATATCCAAAGATGAGTAGGGGATGATTCAGTTGAGAATATATAATAGAATTCTTATAAATCTCCGGGAGTAATCAATATCACCATCCTTATTAACATTAATATTTTTACACGTTGAGAATTTTTGACATCAGCGTTTGCAGATTTAAGGTTAGGCAAGGATAATAGCAATATTGACAACCTTAAAGAAAGAGACTATTGGAAAAAAACTTGCAGGAGATTCAGAAGTCGTGAGGAGGCCGTGGTTGAAGCCAGGGGCGATTCTTTTAAATGAATGGAATCAATAGTATTTCAAGATATTTGTTGCAATTTTGGTAAGTACATCTAAATTTTTAGCTGAAAATTGTGGAAAAATAAGACATCTTACACACTAATGATTGAGGTATGCCATGTCTAGCGTAAATTTAAGGCGGATTTCGATTCCAGCTTGAAGCATCTTGCGTGTCTAGCCGCACTGAAGAGTTATCATACAACGAAACAGTCTTTCTATGGATGTCTATATATATGTGTGTGTGTGTGTGTGTGTGTGCGTGCGCACGCGCGCGCGCGTGTGTGTGTGAACAGAGATAGAAAAATGGATCAATAGATATATAAATAGATACAGGCAGAGAATTAAGGAAACTTCAAGCTGATATATTTTGAAAGATAGATATATAATACATGAAAATTAGACCCTGTGAAAAAAAGCAGGTTTTCTCGAAATCGAGCAAAATACTGGCTCGATTAATTCAATCAGCCGTGGATAAACATTTCTTTAGCCGACCTCGATAACCTGCTATTTGATTGCAACTGTTCCACATTCGACCCTCCGTCTAGATTTCAAGCGGAAACATCAGTTGCAGACCTTTCCCCAAGGTCTCTTCAGCTGGTGAAGTGGAGATTGGAGAGACAGAGAATAAGTTGCTAATTCGGAAATGCTCCATACAGAAACCATTTAACAGAATGGACCTTTAGGGTAGTTGTCCCAGGGCAGACGTGAGCGGAAATCTTCTGTATAATTAGAAACCACTTAGTGCTACGGAACATTGCCTACCTACGCATAGACACAAAAGTGGTCGTCTGTTGCAAAGGAAAAAGCGGTAGGACGGAAGAGATGAAGCAAACCAAAGTGGTAATATGGAAGAAGGGATTGAAAAATGGCGATGGCGTCGTTAGGGCAAGAAATGAAAATGATTGGTTATAAATTCGGAAATTAAGAATTGAGAGGAAGTTTGGCACGCAGTAAGCTGAGATTTTTCTTCTAAACTTGGCACTTAAGTGCCAAGCTATTCAGATAGTTTGGCGAAGTAGAATTTTGCCAAGAGGATATTATGCTCGAGGTTAGTGCATTCAAATGTTTGAAAACTTATCTATATATATATATGGGTAGATTTTCATACATATACACACATGTATCTACCTGTCTTTTTAGATATCTGTGTACATATATATATGTGTGTATTTATATATATATATATATATATATATATATATGTGTGTGTGTGTGTGTGTGTGTGTGTGTGTGTGTGTGTGTGTGTGTGTGTGTGTGTGTTTGTATTTATGATTATCTATCAATCTATCTATCTGCATACGATGGTCGTTGAAAAGACCCTAAGCCTCATTCTAATAGCTGCAGTAACACAGCATCATTTCTAATAAAATTATTTAATATTTATGCTTTAATTGCCGTGCAGGTGAAGTCCATACAAAGATGAAAGGTGTGCGACAAATCTAAAATCTGGCAAACGCTTAGAACTTTTTGAACGACCCTAATGTCTGCATATATCATCATCATCAAGTCGTGCCGCAAGCACGGATATCCCTGACCCTCTCTCGCTACTTCTCCCTATCATTCATCGCTTTTGGCAGGTCTTCAGGGTTACATCCCGTATCCTCACATACCTGCTGTATGTATGTTCGAGCTGGTCGTTCTGCTTTTGCTTGGCCATATGCGGGGGTCCATAGGAGTACATCACTGATGAGTTCGTTCTTGCTTCTCCAGCAGTGTCCTGCGTGTCTGGTTCAAATGCATATATGTAAATGTATGAATATGTTTGTGCGTACGTCTGTGTATACGTATATATACATTTGTGTATACATGAGTATGTACTCATGTATATATTGGAAAAGATTTATGTATATATCTATATTTATATATATACATATGTATATGTATAGATGTTAGTGAATCCGTATACATGCATATATATATATATATATATATATATATATATATATGGAAGTAAATAATGCAAATATATACGACCGTATGAAAAAAAAAATAGAAAAATAGATTAAACTAAAAGTGATAAATTTATTGTAATGGAAAGACAACATTAAAACATTTCAGTTTTAATAAAACCTCGTCAGGACTTTAAGATGATGAAAGATGTTTCTTAAACATTGATTGATGTTTTATTAAAATAATAGGAGTAAAGAGAAAATGTATTTATAGAAAATGATATCATAACCGTTGAAAATGCGTTAAGTTTGAAAAACCATCTCGTGATTGACACTTCTAATTATGTTTAAAATGTGTTGAATTTCTAGAAAATAGGACGGACTGAAAAATAATAAACGGAAAAATTATCAAAATTTTCGCTTTTATAATCTTTCAATCCGTTTGTATATCTGTTTGTGTGTACGAGAGAGATAGTGAGTGAGAGAGACTGAGTGAGTGAGTGAGTGAGACAGAGACAGAGACAGAGATAGATAGAAAGAAAGAAAGAATGAATGCGAGATAGATGAAAATGTCGTTTACCATTACAGAATCAGAAAAAATCAAATTTTATAAATTTGATTCAATTAAACTATGAAATACGCCGGATAAAGACAACATTTTTATATCTGTTTATTTAATGTACATGATTTTATGAAATATCTGGGCCATTCAGAGTCTGATTCCGCCAATTTTCCTCACCATTTGTTTTACAACATAATATCATAAGCTACAAAGGTTTATTCTAAATATTATAGTCAGATGAAATCGAATAAATCTATGTGAAGAGCAACTGATCAAAATTTTAAAAAAATTTTCAAAATTTAGAAATATTTTCTTACATTTCATTTTCTTTCATGTCAGTCGGGGAATTTCCTGTGGCATAGTAGTGAACGTGCAGGACTGCGATATTGTAGTAAGCGAGTTCAAACTATAGACGGGCTATTACGTTTACTTTTGAAATATTATTGCCAGTAGCAAAGGTATATACCCCCTTATTCCTCCAGCTATGGGTCAAATTGGAACACTCTTGTTCTTCTACAAGGATGGCTTCAGCATTAAATGATCCATGAAGAATAGTATACTACGAAAATCAAAGACATATTATGTCATTTCTGAACAATAAAAATACTTTGCATGGAACGTAAAAAGAATGGAAAAACAATGGTATTGTCGAAGAAAATTTAAAATTTCTATTGAACACGTTATACAGTATAATATACAACCTATGGCATAAGTAGATTAAAAAAACCTCTACTCTTTTACATTAAAACTGACAATACTGCTTATAAATTCCAGCATCTGTAAGTAAAATTTTGAACAGAGAAGATTAAAACTAGACATTTCTAATAAACCCAAGTTAGGAGAATTCTGAGATCAAACAGAAGTAGGATGTCGTTCCCGTTTAACATTACTTTTTTTGATGACGGCCCAGAGAGAATAAAGTGAGTGGAATTTTTCTGTGACTACGCATCTGACTTTTCCTTTTCTCAACCCATCTTCATTTTTTATTTGGTCATTGTCTCTTTTTCTCCTCAAACTTTATTTGAAACGTTCACAACACTTCAAATTCTCATGTACCAGAAAAATAGGATTCACTTTTGCTAATTTTACTGATGTTTTGGTGGTTCCAAGTATCTGAAAATAATATCGGTTTGTTAAAGAACAAGTGAACAAACGGAGGATATGGCTTCCGACATATAATTCATACTATTTTTCACACACACACACACACACACACACACACACACACACACACACACACACACACATTATATATATATATCATCATGTCGCGCTGGTAGCACGGATATCCCTGACCCACTCTCGCCACTCCTCCCTATCGTTCATCGCCCTAGGCAGGTCTTCAGGACAACATCCCGTATCCTCACATAGCTGCTGAATGTATGTTCGTGCTGGTCGTCCTGTTTTGCACGGCCATGTGTGGGGGTCCATAAGAGTACATCTCTTATAAGTTCGTCCCTGCTTCTTCAACAGTGTCCTGCATGTCTGGTTCGTCTAACTTGAATAGTTTTCGTGATTGGAGGCAGGTGGCCGTACAGTTGGTGTCTTGTGGGGTGTTGCCGCCTGGACTTGGTTTAAGATTGCACGCAGCATTCTTGTGTAATTGCCGTCTAGCCTCTTCTCCAGCCGTTTTGTTAACGTCCATGTAGTGCACCCATATAGCAGTATCGATGCGACCGCTGCCTGGAAGAAACTGCGTTTCATTTTATCGGTTAGGTCTGATTTCCATATAATCGATAGCCTATTGATAGCTGTCCATGCCTTCATTAACCTTGTTTCGATGTCCTTTTCGGTTGATTCGACGCTGCTTCCCAGGTAAGTGAACTTGTCTACTAGTTTAAGAGAGGTTCCTTCTAGAGTGGAAATGTCCCCCGTTTGATTATAGCACATATATTCCGTTTTATGTGCATTAACATAGAGGCCTATGCCTGCAGCTGCTCGTTCCAAATTATGCAGTAGTGTTTTGGCTTGGTCGGGTGTATTTGCCAGTATCGCTATGTCATCGGCGTAGTCGACGTCGGTAATTGTTTTTGCCGGGTACCTTCTGCTTCTTTTCTTCGTCAGCTCGAATCCATTCTCTCTGATTTTGTCAATCGATGTTCTAAGCACGTAGTCTAGACAAATGATAAAGAGGTACGGAGCCAGCGTGTCCCCTTGTAGTACTCCTGCTACAATATCGAAGTATTCTGTGTCTCCATCTGGTGATCGTACTTTTACTTTGGTGTTTCTATAGAGAATCGTTATTGCTGCTACGGTTTCTTTAGGTATGCCGTACGCTAGTAGGATTTGTTCCATCTTTCCTCTGTGAATGGAATCGAAGGCCTTGGTAAAGTCGACAAATATTAATGTCGCTTGTAGGTTTTTTGCCCGTACACCTTCAAGGATTCTATGGATGGTTAATATTTGTGAGGTCGTGGATCTATTTCTTCGGAAGCCATTTTGGTTTTTCCTAAGTATGTTGTCGATTTTAGGTTCTATACGGTTTCGTTGTAAGGCATTGTAGATTTTGGCTGCTATGGATGTCAGTGTTATGCCTCGGTAGTTTTTGGCTAATCCGAGGTCCCCCTTTTTAGGGAAGGGGAGTATGCATCCATTCATCCATCTATCTATCGGATTTTGATTGTATACTGCGTTGCAGTGTCGGAGCAGTATGTCGTCGAATTGTCTGGTCTTCCATACTTCTGGGGGAATCTCGTCTAGTCCTGCAGCTTTCCGATTTTTAATTTTTCTGAGAACTGAGTCGAGTTCTTCTTGTGTGAACGGTCCTAGTTTAATGTCTAATTGCTTACTAATTATTCTGGTGATTGGTTCATGTGTTATTTTCGGTGGGTTTCCTAGTAGGTTTTCGAAGTGCTGTTTCCACAGTTTTATTCTTTCTTGTTGGTTTGCTGCTTTCAGTTTTGCTTTGGCTCTGTTCTTTCTTCTACTCACTTCGTTTATTGTTTGCCTGGCTATCCTCGATTTTCTATCTTCCACCGAGTCTCTAATCTGATCTATCTGATTTTGAATGTATTCTGTCTGTTCCTTTATATATATGCCTACTAATTGATATTGTGCCGTTTTTAGTTTTAAGGCATTTGTGTTTGTTGGTTTTTTTCGATAGTTTTTGGAGGCTGTTTTCACTAGTGTATGTTTTTCTCTCACCGCTAAAGTTTCCCATGGGACTCTATATTTAGTTTTGAGTTTTGTTGGAATGCATTTCGCTGCTGTCTCGAGGTGCGCATTGACGAAATTTTCATATCCGTCTTTTCTTGTAGTGTTTCCAATCTGTTTCTTAATTCTAATACGTATTTATCTCTTATATCTCTGTTGTTCAAATGGGCCAAGTCATAGCGTTTGGTGGTCGCTGTTCGTTTGGCGTTTTTTCGGAGGCTTAGCCGTATTTTCGCCGTGACTATTCGGTGATCGGTGGACACACCCTCGAAAGAGGAGTATGTCTCGCAATTCATTGCACTATTTTTCATTTCTTGTTTATAAGGACGTAGTCTATCTGAGTTTTAGTATTGTTCGCGTACGTGAATGTCCATAGTTTGCCCTCCCTTTTTTGGTAGTTTGTATTGAGGCATGCTAATCTATTTTCTATCATGAAATCTGTTAGATTTTGCCCTTTCCTATTTGACGTGTTGTGGAGGTTGTATTTGTTGTTTCCGTTTTTCCCGATTTGGGCATTCATGTCTCCGCCAATGACTAACATGTTGTGTTTCGGGATGCTACGCACTAATGAGGATAACTCATCGTAGAAGGTGACTAGTTCAGTTTCTTCACTAACATTGGTAGGGCTGTAGCAGGAGATGATTGTTGCTCTGGGGTTGCCGTTAAAAGTAGCTGCCATAATTCTAGGTTATATTTTCTCAATGCTATTTAGCGTTTTTAATGCTCTAGGTCCTATAAGCAATCCTACCCCTCCTACTGCGGTGTTGACAGAGTTTTTCCATGCGTATACAGTGACGAGTGACCATCCATTGCCAGTTTCGTAATATTTGATATCTTCGGTGTGCGTGTATCCGTGTTCGTGTATGCATATTATGCCAATCTTGTGTTAATTTAAATACTTTGGGAATTGACAAAAAATAGAAGCCAATTTTCCATGCCTATTGAAATAATCTTGAACATCAAAAAAGAAAATATATCTTTACGCTGTAAAAACAATGATATTTTTCACCCTCTCCCAAATAACTTTTTATCACCCACACCCAGTTTAGCGTTTTTCAAGCTGAATACAATTCTTTTGGTTTTTTAAACCTTAAAATTACTTAAACTTACATTCTTCTTCAGTATGCATGTCTGTAAAAATTATTGACGAAATTTACCGGAATCTCGTTTTTTTAACGCCGGATATGAACTCTGTCCATTGATTACACAAATATAGCTCTCATGTTTTGATACCAAACCAAATGATTTTTTTTACACATATATATTCCCCCCAAAAAAACCTTTACTAAAATCTTGGAATTTCGTGATAAGATACTTCCTATAAATCCTGAGCTATACAAATATCCTATTAAGAAAGTTCACTCACACCTTAACCATTTAAGTATGTGGTATTTCACGCCATAGATATCTGACTTTCTCTTTTGGGAGACAATAATTGTCTCCCTTGGAGAATGGTGGTGTTCGTTAGATTGCTCAAGGACTGCTGTATATGGGTCCCCAAAATCTACCTTCTTTTTTTGTTTATGTTCTTTGAATAGTATAGATGTTGTCTCTCGTTCTATCATCGTACAGCAAGCCCAACATGCCAATGAAGATTATAGTGACCACAAATCTCAAGTAAGCATTTTTTTCCTTTTTTGTACCTGTTTTACATATCATCTGTTCATAGAATGATTTTATACGTTTAGAACTATATATGTTTGAGAATAAAACAATAATTTTAGAAATCAATAAGAAATAATTCTTTATCAAACCTATTTTTGTTAAACCCAGCATGCAAATTATCTACACCATTTTCTATCTAAATCTTTATTTCTTTGTAATATATAAAACATATTCAGAGATTTTAAATGTATTAATGATATGAAATGTTTGGAAAAGAATCTATTATCAAAGAATCAAAAAACATGATTATACGCAATCATCAGAATCAGAGAGGGTCAACCAAAAAGTAATATCAAGTCCCACCATTTATCCACTAATAATGTCCCAAAAATTGCTCAGCAACAACAAAAATGAATTCACCACTACTGATTCTAGCTAGGTTTGCCAGAAAAGTTGAAACGAAGTGTATTTGTTGTCACGTGTCAATTTTTGGTATATTGTTTCTTAAGAAAGAATCCCACTTACTGTTCTCTTCTTCTATTCTCCTCCTTCCTTAGCTATGATAAACGATGTATTTTATTTCGTTTTTTTTTTCTTAAGCTGATTTTTTTCTCAAGTGCTTTTTTCGTGATGTTTTTTCCTTTTCTGTTTCCTTCGTCTACTTATCTCTGCTTTTGTTTTTATCGTGATCTTTTTCCCCGTGATCTGTTTTGACTTTCTCGTAACAGTTTCTATATTTTCCTATATAGAACGCTCTAATCCACAGCAACCAAATAAGGAAGATGATGAATTGGACTCGAAAGTTGTTGAGGAAAATGAGTAAGCTCACAGATTGTCACTTAATCAACAATTAATAACATGCAAAGATCTATTCGTGTTATTTCTTTAAACTAGATGGGAAAAATAAGTTGAGATTATTTGATTAGAAAATAAATGTTCGCCTTTAAATCATTCTAACACCCCATAGAGAGCTGTTTTGTAGACCCACTCATGTAGAACTTTACACTTGGATGTGTTACTATTCGAAATTTCTCAAATCTCATGCGACTGCCTTGAGAGTTTATGTGTTTGAGTTTTTGATCTTTCCCTTCGGTCACGTATGCCATATACAGGTGCAAAGGTCGTTTTGGAGGGCACCACATTAATGTTGGCCCTTTCAAGATTTATTCTTTAAGTGGACTTCGCATATAAGTGCATTGAGCACTTTTTAAATGATTTTCTACATTATTTAGGCCACAAAATTTCTGGAAACGCTTCCATTTTTCCACACACACACACACATATATATATATATATATATATATATATATATATATATACGAATAAGTTGATAATAAAGATAAAGAGATCAACTGCAGAGTAGTACAATAATTGGAATTGGATTTGTGACTTCTCTCTATTCCTGTCATTAAGATGTTGATGTACGAAAATGACACCATCATAAAACCGGAGAAATGTCTTAACTCTGAGGATTATATCATTTTGCATCATGAAACTTTCTCTAACTCTAACAGGAAAGTCAGTAATCTGTTTTAGTATATATATATATATATATATATATATATAGAGAGAGAGAGAGAGTACTTTGCTGAATTATTAAGTAAAGAATATTCAATATCGGAGCAATTGCATATATATCTAAATTAGGATAGCGTAGAAAAAGAATGGACGGCACCTGGTGACTGACAGTTTTTCATGTATGGAATCAGCAAATCAACACACACACATATATATATATATATATATATATATATAAGCATTGTGGTTTTGAAAATTGCTATTGGATCATTATTTTGATGCTTGAAAGAAACGATTGGTCAGATGTGTGCATTTGTGATGTAAATAATTAGCAATCTAGGTAAATCGGTATTTTACCAAGTGCATGAGTATTTTGGTACACACTTGTATATATCAATCTACCAATCTATATATGATATTCGAAGAAGATAAGTTGGGGGATAATTTAATATGAGAATACCTACGAGGACCCTTAGAAATCTCCTTGAATGTTCGATGGATGATAATTAATATATAGATTTATAAATTTCATGTGGAGTAAATTCATATAATTGAAAGAAAATTTCCACAGACCATATTTTGGCTATTCTAAATTAATTTCAGCTGATCACTCCATATGTGAAACTAACTTCTTTAGATATCTATCACATAATGCAGAGAAAGATTATAGAAATATTATTTCAATGGATTCTTACTAGTTTAATACATATATATATATATATGTGTGTGTGTGTGTGTGTGTGTGTGTGTGTGTGTGTGTGCAAAATTAGGAATATCCTGGTATAATAATAAACGAATCTATTATGAAATAAGATTCGTTTGAATAAAAAAAAGCAACAAAATAAGAAGATTGACACAAAACTTTAAATTTACTCAATATAGCCGCCATTTGGTTTTCAATTACTGTATCAACACGCCTTCGAAACTATTTGCGTACCTTCAAAATATATTCTTCAGACATTTTATTCTATTCATCCTCAATAGTAGTCTTAAGCGAACCAATATCTGGATGATAATTTGAATTTGTTTTGTTTTCTAAATCGCCTCATATGGCGTAATCAAGGGGGTTAAGGCCTGGGCTTAATGGAGGCCATAAGAAACTCCAATTATTTCGGAATTTTTTTTCTTGGTTTCAGCATTAGGCAAATCATAGATTCCTTGTCGTTTCTTTTATTGCTCATTATTATTGGGCTGAATTTTAATGGAAAGGTTCTTGAATAATAAAGCTAATCATAAAAATTTTAATTTATCTGGGTTTTTTTTCCAAAAGTTTTACAAATCAGATTTTAAAAAATTCAAAATTATCGAATATTTTCCTTCCGCACTATATATATATATATATATATATATATATATATATATATATATATATATGTGTGTGTGTGTGTGTGTGTGTATATATATATATATATATATATAAAGAAAGAAAGAAAGAAAGAAAGAAAGAAGAGGAACAAAAATATATGGATAAGAAGCTGATGTCAAAACAGGATGTAAAGTCAGTGTCTGGTGTCATGTATCCTCATGTATAAAAAATCCTTTAACAAGCTTTATAAAACCTTCAGAAACTGAACTATTTTGAATACTTTTATCTATTATTATTATTTTTAGAAAAATGATTGTCTATTTATCAATTTATCAATTAAAGAAAACGTTGGGATAATTACATTTACTTATACGTTGTGCATTCAATAGGTTTCCAGACATTTTTTTTCTGTACAGGCATTAAAATTGTCGTCGACTCTTGAAAATTCAGTATGTTATTGCTATACATCTTATGACATGTCACAGCTGATGAATTTCAAAAATGCAATCTGGACGTGAGGACACTTCAGAAGAACGATATGCAATAAAAATCTGTTTTAAATGTAAGAAATTCAGAAACGTATGAAATTCTTCTGACTGTTTTTGGGTGATCTTGCATGAATCGAGCATCTGTTTTTGAGTGACATAAGAGATTCAAGGAAGGCAGGGAGTCTTTGAGGGATGATGAGAGGTGTGGGAGGAGTAAAGAAGTCAATACACCAGAGTTGATTGGCCAAAGGGTTAGGGTTAGGGTTACTATGTTGAAGTTTTATGGGAGTTATGGAAGATATTCCGTCGGAAGAGGCCAGCACTCTTCAAATCGGGTCATTGGCATTTTTACCAGGACAATGCACCAGTCCACAACTCCAGCCTTGTCACAGACTGTTTGACCAAGATGGGCATCAAGACAGTTCCTCAGCCTCCCTATATTACAAACCTTACTCTCTGTGTGTTTTGGTTATTCCCTAAGCTCAGAGTCTGTCGATATGAGACAGTGGAGGAGATGAAAGAGGCTGACGAAGGTCATTGACACGCTCATACAAGAGGACTTCGATAGGATTTTCCAGAATTTTTCGAACGGTACAACAAGTGCATTGCAGCCGGAGGGGATTACTTTGAAGGGAACTAGAGTTTCATGTGTGTGCTATCAATAAAAGTGTCCATACGAAAAAAGTCTGGAAACTTTTTTAGTGATCCTTGTATTTATAAATTTATCTTTAGTTAAATTTTTTTTAGGTTTCATCAGATTTCTATTTAAGCTTGAAATTTAGTCTGTATTTAATATCTTAATATTCTTATAAACATTTCTATTCTGAATACTGTCATTCTAATTAACGTTAAAATTATTAGTATCATTATAATAATTAATAATTTATTATATATCACCAATAGAAAAAGTTAACTTATTACGATTATAGCTTATTTATTATTATTATAACTATTTCACACCAATCTTAGCTGATGGTTTTTCTCTGGGGTCTGAATGACAGCAAGTCTCTTTGGGTCTCCAGGACTCTTCTCAGTATTCCGGCCGATCTTAACAATGTTCTTGTTTGATTTTTTTCGTTCTCCGATTTAATATTCTTTCAGCCCATTTTCCATGTCTTTTGGAACTGTTCAAAGCGCGCCAATTACAATTATCACTGTCAACCTCTTCATCCACAACGTTCTTAGTTCTCTGGTAAATTCCAAGTACTTGTCTATCTTATTGTTATCTTTGATTTTCACTATGTTGTCCGCTGGGAAGGCAAAGTCCACTATACGGACTCTTCTCAGTATTCTAACCGTTCTCAATAACGTAGTAGTTTGGATGGTCTCCTCTGGTCCTCTTATTTCCACGTACTCCAGTCCCTTTAATAATCCTTTCGTGACTTCACCAAAAGCACCAAACACGATTGGTATAATTGTCACTTTCATGTTTCACAGTTTCTTCAGTTCCCTAGAAAGGTCGAGATACTGATCCTTCTTTTCATTTTCTTTAAATTTTTCTCAGTGATCAGTCCGGAGAGCAAAGTCCACAATTTCTCTTTTTTCTTGATTATAATAAAGCCTAATGATCCGTTTGTATGTCAAAATCCCATAGGGGTTTATGTGTCTCATTCTTCAGGACAGATGCTGGGTTGTGTATATACCATTTGTTAGTATGGTCAAATTTGAATTTCTTGCAAAAATCCAAATGGATCACCTTGCCCAAACAGTCGTGTCTTGTCTAATACTCCTTTTGTGCCAATTTGCTCCATTCGCTTATTATGGGATAGATCGTTTCGTGTCTATCGCAACAAAACCTGCATTTGTTGAGTCTTATCTATTCTTGCTTTGATATGTTTAGTTCTTATGGCGTTGTTTTGTGCTGCTATTAGGTTAGATTCAGTTTCTCTCTTAAGGTTTCTTTTTCTTAGCCACGTTAATGTTTTCTCATGTGAGATATTTGCTTATTAGTCGTTTAAAACGCCCATAGAATTGTTTTATTCTCATTTGTATTTTCTATTTGTTGTCGGTCTGTAGGTCATCGTGTTGTCAGTATTGTTGCTGGTGTCTGTAATCAGTCCTTCTCGGCACTTCGAGTCGTTGTATCGATGTATCTGTGCTATCTTCAATGCTGTTAAGCCCTCTTCCCCCTTAGTTTTTTTTATATATAATTATTCTTTCTCAACTTCATCTCTGGGATGTAATGCCTTATGCATTGTCATTAGTTTTCTTGTTCTTTTGTCCATTTCAAGTTCTTCCCTGATCCACTTCAAGAATGACACAGAATATCTTACGAGTGGATAGCCCAGGTATTTATTCCTTTGATAAGGTTTCTTTAACATATTTTTGTTTCTAGTAACTTTCTATTTATCCTGAGATACTCTTTTTTAATATTTTCTTTCATCTTCCCTTGTTTGATGGAGTCAGCTTTCAATTTTCCCAAGTATTTGTATGTTTCCTTTTCTCAGAGTCTTCTAATTTTGTCTTGATTTGGTAGTTGCATTATGTCCGTTAGGTGTCATTGACCGCTTTTCATTACTAACATGGCACATTTTTCAATGTCAAATTCCATTCATATATCCTGACTATATTCTAATTGTGTGTATCACAGTTTCCAGTTCATTTTCATTTTTTGCAAACAGTTTGATGTCGCCCCTGTACATTAGGTGATTGATCTTTTTCAGCGATTAACTAAGTTTGTATCCAGTTGTGCAATTTTTGAGTATATGGTTAAATGGCATCATTGTAATTCGTAATAGTAAGGATGACAGTGCACCTGCTGGAAATATACCTCGTTGGATCTTCACTTCAGCTTAGCTTTTCCCTCCTTCTCTCAATCCCACTTTTCAGGTATTCATGGTTTTCTCTATAAAATTGATGACTTCATCTGATATTTTTTGTATATTTTGAGGCGGTGTATTATCCACTTATGCAGGACCATGTCACGTGCCTTTTTGTTATCAATCTAGCCGTAGCTAGATTTTTCCGTCTGGTCTTGCTCTCGTTAAGGATGTGCTAATCTATGCAGAGTATCTCTCCTTTGCACCATCCTTTCTGTTCCTCAGGGAACAATCCACAGCTTGTTAGCGAGTAGTAAATCTCTTCCCTTATTTGTGCTGTTAATATTTTCCACATCATCGGTAGGCAGGTTATGGGTCTGTAGGTGGTTGGGGCAGTTCCTTTGAGGGAGTCTTTTTGGATCAATATGTTCTTTTCTTTGGTCATCCATTCGGGTACTTGTTCACGTAATAGGCATCTGTTTATTTCGATTGCTAATCTGTTGTGAATGGAGATGAATTTATTGAACCAGAATCCATGTATTCCATTATGGCCTGGTGTTTTCCAATTTGATATCTTTTTTAGGTTGTTTTGTGTAAATCGATGTGTAGTCCCTATTTCGGAACGTCTTCGATGCCTTCTAATTCTTTTACCATGTTACTTATCCATTCTACTTTTTGTTATGTTCTCTTGGTTACCATATTTTAGTCCAAAATTGTTCGGTTTCTCTTGTATTAGGTTGTTGGTATGTTTTCGTGCCATCCCACCCACTTGCTCGTTGGTAGAATTTTCTTTTATTGTTTTGGAATGTCCTGTTTTGTCTTTCTTGTTTTACCCTTTGTCGATATCTTTTTAATCTTCCTTCTTTCGCCAGTACTTTCTGGTCTACTTCCTCAAGTTGTATTGTTATTTTTTCTTGTGTTGCGTTTTCCTTTTTATCCCTAAATGTTCCTTCGTTTTTCTTCTTTTATCATATTGGCTTATTTTCGTAGATTTCTTATTTGCCTTTCCAGTCTGATTTTCTCAAAGATCATTTGATTTTTCCTTCATACTTTTTATGGCGACCCCGATTTTCTCATAAACTAATTCCGCCTTTGCAGAGATTAGTTTATTTAATTCGGTTATATTATTTGTTGATATATATACTAATACATATTTTTCGTTTCCGTCTTGACTGTTCTCCATTATATGTGTCTTAATGATGGTAAGGTAGCCTTTTTTCCATTCATAATTCTCTTTAAATTTTCTAAATGTATTTTTTGTTCTTTTGTTAGTGTTTGCTCAGTGTTGTTTGGTTGAGTGTTGTTTGGTTGTGTAGTGTTTCTATTTTCAGAAGTTAACGGTTAATTTCGATAGAGTGTTCTGGTTTGTCAATACTTGGTGTGTCTAATATTGTATTACTATCTTGTTCATTATTCATTTCAGGTGTATTTCTAGTATTTCAAGGTCAGAAAACCCACCTTTCTTTATAATTGTCCTAACTTGGTCAGCGAATCCTTGGCTTGTTGTTTGATAACTAGGAGATGCACTATCACCCCTACTATTCATAATTGCCATGATGCCACTAAACCACGTACTCAAAAAATGTACGGCCGGATACAAACTTAGCGGATCGCAGGAAAAGGTCAACCACCTAATGTACATGAATGACATTAAACTATTTGCAAAAAAACGAAAAAGAACTGAAAATCCTAATACACACAGTTAGAATATACAGTCAAGACATAGAGATAGAATTTGGCATTGAAAAATGCGCTCTAGTCGTCATGAAAAGTGGCTAACGACATCTAACTGGCGGAATAGTCAAGGGTGACCCGAAGGCTCCATTTTCAATAACTACTACACCAAGGTGTTGGGGAGAGCGCTACTCCTTCCCTGGATTGCTCCACTTTATCCTTGATCCGTACCTTATAATGCTAAGTGTTAAGCAAGGGGGCATCAAGTACCATTTTTTGAGTCTTTGGTATGACATGATCTGGGATTGAACCGGGCCATTGGCGAACACTCTACCCGCTCGGCCAATGTCCGGAACACTCGCAGAAAATGAGACCAACAAATACTTAGGAATCTTAGAGGCTGACACCATCAAACAAATCGAAATGAAAAACAGAATTAAAAAAGAATATCTCAGGAGAACTAGAAAACTACTCGAGATAAAACTTAATAGCAGAAACCTTATCAAAGGAATAAATACTTGGGCTGTACCCCTCGTTAGATAACTTAGACAGATGGACCAAAGAACTATAACACTAATGACCAAAGAACTAGAAAACTAATGGCCAAAGAACTAGAAAACTAATGGACCAGAGAACTAGAAAACTAATGAAAAGGCATTACATCCCAGAGACGACGTGGACAGACTATATGTACCAAGAAAAGAAGGAGGAAGAGGACTTACCAGCATCGAAGACAGCGTTGACAAATCCATACAACGACTCGAAGACTACATAGAAAAACACAAAAGAGCACTAATTATGGGCATCAGAAACAATACTGACAACACGATAGATAACAGAATGACAAAATCTAGGAAACAAAAATGGGAAGAAAAACAACTCTATGGGCGCGTTAAACGACTAATAAACAACATCTCACACGACAAAACCTGACCGTGCATAAGAAAAGGAAACTTTAAGAGAGAAACAGAATCTCTCCTAATGGCAGCACAAACCATCACCATAAGAACCAATCATATCAAAGCGAGGATAGATAAGACGCAACAAAATAGCAAATGCAGACTATGCGGTGGCAGAGATGAAACCATCAATCACATAATAAGCGAATGCAGCAAATTGGCACAGAAGGAGTACAAAGCTAGACACTACTGGGTGGACAAGGTGATCCACGGGGAAATGTGCAAGAAATTTAAATTTGACGATGCCAACAAATGGTATATGCACAACCCATTACCTGTAATAGAAAATGACACACACAAACCCCTGTAGGACTTTTATATACAAACAGATCCCCTAATCTCGGCCAGAAGACCAGACCTTAAAATAATCAACAAAAAAAAAAAAGAAAATCTTCAAAATTGTCGACTTTGCTGTCCCGGCATACCACAGAATAAAACTGAAAGAATGTGAACAGAGATATAAGTACCTCGACCTTGCTGGAGAATTGAAAAACTATGGAAGATGAAGGTGACAATTATTCCAATTCTGATTGGTGATTTTGGCACGGTAACTAAGGGATTGTTAAAGGGCCTGGAAGATTTAGAAGTTGGCGGCCGAGTGGAGACCATCCAAACAATAACATTATTGAAAACGGCCAGAATACTGAGAAGAGTCCTGGAGACTTGAGGAGACTTACTGTCACTCAATCTCCAGTGAAAGACAATCAGCTTACGCTGATGTGAAAAACTCTAATGAATAATAAATAATTTATCATCATTGTTAACCCTATCGCATCAACAATACCAAATTCCATACTAATATCATTAATTTTTTGCGACTATTGTTTTACCTATCAATTTTCATGAGTAAAAATCTACTTTTATAGTGACGTTTATTTAATAGGTTGCTAGTAAATTTATATCTAACGATGCTTACTTTTTCCTCCTGACAAACGTTATTGTATATGAATGACAGTATAGGTAAATTAATGAAAAAGAGCTTGAATTTTATTCAGAGACC
>OY757930.1:60188330-60213330 GCA_963585895.1 Sepioteuthis lessoniana
TAAATTAACAGGTCTTTGGTCTTTTTCTTAAAAAAATATTGCTCTGTAAAAAAATTACATTGAGCTCTCCACCAGGAAAATTTAAATGTTCAGCTCCTGAATGATTTTCTTGTCCTGAAGGAATTACTCCCAACTCTGGTTTAACTGGACCGAATTATACTACACACACACACACACACACACACACACACACATATATATATATATATATATATATATATATATATATATATATATATATATGTATATTGGATTGGCGTTTGAGTCAACTGGGTGTCCATCTTAGCTTCGGGAATCTAGCCTGTCTAGCCACACTGAAGAGTTCTGATAGAACGAAACAGGTCTGTCAGTTGATGACAATATGCATATATATATATATATATATATATATATATATATATATATATATATATATATATATTTCAAAATAAAAAGGTCTACAAAGAGATTTGCATTTCTAAGAATTATTTATTTCGTTCTTACATCCGTGTATGTTTCCAGCTTGTTGTTTTCGTCCGACACATATGTGGCACTAGGTCATATGAATGGGGAATATAATGAGACTCTGAAAAGAGTTGAAGGAATCATCTTAAAATTTTCCGGGAGAGTTCTAAGAGCATCAGAATGTAATATGAGGCATACCTTTAGGGAAATATGTCAGTCTGATTTTCCAAACTGCCTTTTCTTTTATATATACTCAGCTGTAAATTAGGAAGTACGGCTTATCATAACAATGTTTTTTTTTTATTAAAACGATATTCTTAATATGCCTGATCTTTGACAAGAAAAGTAAATCTTGCCCATTTTGCAACTGAATAATAATGTTTAAATCGACGTTCGCGCTGAACATCATTTTTTCGTCCTTATGACTTCATACCAATAACTATGTAATACAAAAAAGAATCTTTAACTCTTGAAATATAATTTTCGACAAAATCTGTCAAATAATTATTGAGGTACTTATTCCTTGGAAGTATGATTTCCGTAAAATTGCTTGTTTGCCCAATGAGAATGACAATAGGAAAAATATTGTATGTAAAGAGTAAAGTGCTTGTAAAACCCTAGTTAAAAGATAATCTCACAGACCATTTCTAATGATGTGAAGTTAATCTAGTCATTAATCTTCGATTGTGACTTTGTATTATAATGCTATAATGTTAATCTTGCAAAGCGTTGTTATTATGATTAATTCAATCCTCATCGGTAACGTAAATTATTGCTTTGATCCAAGTTAAGTTAAATTCAGGAGTTCTTGATCTTGGTAGAATGGTTGACAAATTAATCTTGCTGAAAACGCTAACGAATTTGATTTTCACTCTGTTCTTCATAGATGTGACTTTGTTTCGGAATAGATTTTTTCTCTTTATTTTAACATCATTTACGGTATTGGGAGGTTTTAGATTCTTATTTCACAAGTCATGGATATAGTTGTGCATCACTAGCATGTCTCCGACCAAATCTAGAAGTATGTAATCATGATATAAAATACACGGTGTTTTAAAATTATAACTAATAATAATAAACGGTGTTTAAATAATAATAATAATAATAATAATAATAATAATAATAATAATAATAATAATAATAATAAGAAGAAGAAGAAGAAGAAGAAGAAGGATGGCGGTGTTACCAATAGCAGTTGGCCCACTTGAAACAGGTTTAAAAAACACAGAATTGGAAATCCAAGGGAAAATCAAGACCATCCAGATCATAGCATTGTTACGATCAGCAAGATAACACCGAAGAATTAAAGAACCCCCAGAAGATTTTCTGACACTCACTCTTCTATGGTTAACGATGCAGGGGAAATTCTCAAAATAACAATAAATATTTTTACCAAGATAGGACCAAACAATGCAACAAAATACAACGTTCCAAAATAATGAAAGAAAATCTTATAAGCAAAAAGGGTAGAAAGTACGAAGATATGAGAAAGGATACGAGGGAAGGAAAATGATTGGGAGCAAAATATGGGAACGAAGTGATCATAATAGCAATTAAGCATTGAAGATAACGTCAATGGATCAAAACAACGACTCGAAGAATACTGTATAAGAGACATGGAAAGAGAGTTGCAAATATTTGGATGAAATCCTAAGGTGAAAATAGACATCACACAGAGTAACACTCAAAAATACCAAATTGGAAAACTCCAGGCCATGATGGTACACTTAAATTCCGAATTAAAAAGTTACTTCAAAGTGAATAGATATTTAGAAGAAACAGATATTCGCGAATCGATGACTAAAGGAAAAACGATCCTGATCCAGAGAGACCTCCAAAAAGGAACAGCTCCAAACAACTATATACCCATTACGTATCTACCAATGACATGGAAAGTGCTAACGGCACAAATTAGAGAGAAATTTACATTTCATTAATAACCTTCGAGCTGTTCCCCGAGAAACGGAAAGGATGCTACAAGGGAACTAGAGGGACAAGAGAGCAACAATATATTGATCAACACATCCTCAACTAGAGCAAAACAATACAGAAAAATGTAGCTATGGAACGGATTGACTACAAAATGGCTTAGATTCCCTCAAAACTGCATAATAGACTGTATCAAAATGTACAAGATATCCGATGAAGTCATAAAGTTTATTGAGAAAACCATGGAAAACTGGAAAGTAGAATTGATAGTAGGAGGAAAAAGTTTAGCTTCGGTAAAAATTCAGGGAGATGTTTTCCTGGGAGATGTACTATTACCATCACTATTTGTTATAACAATGATGCCACTCAATTATATACTCAGGAAATGCACAGGCTGATACAAACTAAGCAAATCGTAAGAAAAGATCAATCACCTAATGTCTGTGGACGATATCAAAGTGTTTGCTAAAAATGAAAAAAGAATTTGAGATTCTAATACAGGCAGTGAGAATGGACAGTCAAGACATAAGAATGACTTTAACTTAGAAAAACGCTCCAAGCTTATAATGAGAAGCGAAAAACAACACATGGCGGAAAGAATAGAACTATCAAGTCAAGAAAAAATCAGAACACTCGGAGAAAAGAAAACTTACAAATACTTGGGAATATTAGATGCGGACACCATCAAACAAGAGGAATTGAAAAAAAAAATACCACATGAGAACGAGAAAATTTTTCGAAACCAAACTATAGAGAAGAAATCTCATCAAAGGGATATACACTCGTGACCATTCATAAAGTGGACGAGGGAAAAGCGTCAACAAATGAACCAGAGAACAAAAAAAAAAAAAAAATCATGACGATGCATTAGGCCTTACATCACAGAGATAACGTAGATAAACTCTATGTGTCAAGAAAAAAAGGAGGAGAAGGACCAATCAGCATTGAAAATAGTGTTGGAGGATCGATACGACGACTCGAAAACTACTTAAAAATGTGAAGCGAAAGACTGATTACAGCGACCAGAAACAGTACAGTCAACACGAGGATCAACTAAACAAAACTAAGTAGAAAAATTGGGAAGAAAAGCAACTATATGGATATATCAAGTGACAAACAAGTGAAATCTCACACGAGAAAAAATGGATATGGCTAATAAAGGGAAACCTTAAAAGAGAAACTATACCTCTTATCGCAAAACAAAACAACGCCATAACGACGAACGTAAAAAGCAAAAACAGATAAGAAGCAACAAAATAGCAGGTGAAGGTTATGTGCTGGTAGCGATAAAACGATCAATTGTTTAATATGCGAATGCAGAAATTATTGTAAAAATAGTATTAGACTAGACTTGACGGCGTCGGGAAGGTGATCAACTGGGATCTGTGCAAGAAATTGAAATTTAGCCATACGAACAAATGGTATATGAACAACCCGGGATTCGTCCTAGAGAATGAGACGCACAAATTTCTCTTGTATTTTGAGATACAAACGGGTTACCAAATCTCGCCCAGACGACCAGACCAAAAAAAAAATAAAAAATAAAAGAGTACCCCCCGAATTGGTGGTCCGGCAGACCATAGAGTAAAAATCAAAGAAAACGGAAAAAAAGATGAAAAAATATGGAAAATTAAAGTGACAGCTGTACCAATTGTAATCGGCTCGCTCGGTATAGTTACTAGGAGATTAGTTAAGTGACTGGAAGAATTGTAAATAAGAGCACGGGTTGAGACCATCCAAATTACAGCATTATGAAGTTCGACTAGAATACCAAGAACAGTCCTGGAGGGTTGAAGAGACTTGCAATCACTCAAACTCCTGTGGAAAACCATCAGCTAATGCTGGTATAAAAAAACCCACAAAGGAGTAAATAATAATAATAATAATAATAATAATAATAATAATAATAATAATAAACAGTAACTAAAGGATTACTAAAGGGACTGGAGGACTTGGAAGTTGGCCGACGAGTGGAGACCATCCAAACTACTACATTATTGAGAACGGCCAGAATACTTAGAAGAGTCCAGGAGACTAGAGGAGACTTGCTGTCACTCAAACTCCAGTGAAAGACCATCAGCTCATGCTGATGTGAAAAACTCCAACGAGTAAATAATATCAGTTATTCCCAAAAAAGCAAATGGAGATTTTGCTTGTTTGTCGCTTGAAATGTCCATCCAGTTGTTTTCCTTCCCATATTTTCTAATTGCTATTAGTTGACCCTTGTATTGTTTGTGCTGTCTCTGGTCACTATAGTCAACCATTTTTTGCTCTTATTAATGTTGTCTTCCAGATATCTTATCGAAGTATCGGCGCTATTTTCAATGCTGATAAGTCAGTTTCCTCCTTTTCTTGACGCAAATAATCAGTCTATACCTATATGGGATGTATGGCTTTATTCATCGTCATGAGTTTTCTTGTTATCTGGTTCATTTGTTAACACACTTCGCTCGTCCACTTTCAGATTGGTCCCGAGTATCTTACGAGGGGAACAGCCCAGGTGTTTATCCGTTTCATGAAATTTCTACTATAGAGATTGATTTCGAGTAGTTTTCTTTTTTTCCTGAGGTATTCCATCTTGATTTATTATTATTACTAATATTATTATTATTATTTGAGAGTTTTCCACATCAGTGTTTGCTGATGGTCCTTCACTGGAGTCTGTGTGACAACACGTCTCCTCAAGTCTGCAGGACTCTTCTCAGTATTCTGGCTATTCTCAGCAATGCTGTTGTTTGGATTGTCTTCTCTCATCCTCTTATTTCCATTATTATTATTATTATTATTATTATTATTATTATTATTTACTCCTTTAGAGTTTTTCAAATCAGTGCTAACTGATGGTTTTTCACGGGAGTTTGAGTGACAGCAAGTCTCCTCAAGTCTCCAGGACTCGTCTCTGGATTCTGGCTGTTCTCAGCAATGCTGTCATTTGGATAGAGAGTTTCTCACATCAGCGTTAGCTGTTGGTCTTTCACTGAAGTTAGAGTGACTGCAAGTCTCATCAAGTCTCCAGGACTCTTCTCAGTATTCCGGCCGATCTTAATAATGCAATAGTTTAGATCGTCTCCACTCGTCCTCTTATTTCTAAGTTCTCCAGTTCCAATACCTATCCTTTGGTGACTGTACCAAGTGTACCAATTACAATTGCTAAAACCGTCACTTTCATGTTCTGCAGTTTTTTTCTATTTCCTTGTAAGATCGAGCTACAGAAACAATCTTGACTATATGAGAATCAACAGAACAGAAATAACCAGAAAACAAAAATGGCAAGAAAAACAACTAACAATTGACTTCTCACACGGGAAAATATGGAAGTTGCATCGCAAGCGAAACATGTATCTCTACTAATAGTAGCAAAATATCGCCATAAGGACTAATCATATCAAACTAAGAATGATAAGAGACAACAAAACAATAAATATAGTTCTTTTCACTTTTTTTCGATTTCACTTTGTGGTCCACTGGGACAACAAAATCCGGAATTCTGCAACTTTTTTGTTGATTATAATAAGGTATCGTGATCAGGCTGAGATCAGAGGATCCGTCTGAATCTAAAAATCCCTGAGAAGTTTGTGCATCTCAATCTCCAGGATAAATTCTGGCTTATACATAAACCATTTGTTCTTAAGGTCAAAATTCAATTTCTTCCACAATTTCCAGTGGATCACCTTGCCCCGCCTGTCGTGTCTCATCTTATACTCGTCTTTGTGCTAATTTGCTGCATTCGCTGACTTAGTGATTGATCGTTTTGCCTCTATCACAACATAACCTATATTTATTGTTAGTTGTTTTTCTTGCCATTTTTGTTTTCTGGTTATTTCTGTTCTGTTGATTCTCATATAGTCAAGATTGTTTCTGGTGGCTGTAATCAGTCTTCTTCCGCGCTTTTCTGTGTAGTCTTAGGGTCGTAGTATCGATGCGTCAACGCTATCCTTAATGCTGGCAAGTTTTGTTCCCCATTCTTTTCTTGACACAAATAGTCTGTCAACGGCATCTCTGGGGGTTAAGGCCTTATGCACGTTCATTAGTTTTCTTGTTTTCTGGTCCACTTGTTTAAGTTTTTCTCTGGTCCACTTCAAAAATAGTCCCCTGTATCTTATGAGAGAAGCAGCCCAGGTATTTATTATTTTTAAAAGTCTCCTGCAATACAGTTTTGTTTCGAGTAGCTCTCTCGTTCCCCTGAGATACTCTTTTTTAGTTTTAATTTTTCCTTTCCTTGTGTTTTAATTTTTTCTTGGTTTGGTTTGTCTATCCCCCTCCGTCATGTGTCGCTTTCCACTTTTCATTATGTGCATGGAACATTTTTCTGTGCCAAATTCGATCCCTATGTCCTGACTATATATTTCCACTGTTTGTATTGGGGTTTCCAGTTCTTTTTCGTTTATTTCAAACAGTCTGATGTCGTCCATGTGCATTAGGTGATTGATCTTTTCTTGCGATTTGCTAAGATTTTATCCGGCTATGCATTTCCTGAGTATGTGATTTAGTGGCATCATCGCTATAATAAATAGTAACTGCGATCATACATCTCTTTGGAAGATCCTTCACGGGAATTTAACCCTTGCTAAACTTTTTCCTTCTGTTTAAAATTCGACTCTACAGGTTTCCATGGCTTTTTCGATGAATTTAATGACTTCGTTGGATATTTTATTCGTCTCGCTTTATCCTCGTTGAGGATGTATTGATCAATATATAGTAGTTCTCGAGTTCCCCTGGTTCCCTTGCAGCATCCTTTTTGTTCCTCAGAAAACGGCCCACGGCTTATCAGCAAATCGTAAATATCCTTCCTGAAGCACAAGAAAACTATTGGAAACTTAACTCTTCTGGTAAGATGTTCCTGGCCCTTCTTAAACTTAATATGATAGGAATTCAGAACAGGAAATGATGATGCACAAGGCATTACAACCAGGAACTAAAGTATGTCGATTCTGTGTTACAAGGAAAGGAGAAATCAGGCGCGCCAGGATTCTGAGTTGTGTAAACGCATAAAATCGGTTATTCAAAGAATACACAAACAAGAGTGAAGACAATGCTATTACAGTAGCTAATAACAGCAAAACAAAACTATCACAAAGAAAAACTGGAATCATTAAACTGAAAAAACAAAAGTTGGAAGAAAACAATAACCTGTACACTACAATAGAAAAACGAAACAAACTACCTACGAGATGACCTGAACATGGCTCACCTGAGGATGCTAAAAACAAGAAAATATTAATTTGTATATATTTACCTAACCACTCCTCACGAACGGGATGCAACATTTTTAGCGGAGTTTAAAATATCTGAATTCAGAATTTTCGTTCTACACCGGTTGGTATACCGGTTAAAGAGCCACATTTGCCCTACTATTAACCAATAGCTGGATTCATACCTTACTCAAATTGTAAACTAGCGCTATGGGAAAATACAAACAACTTCGTCCAAAATTTGAACTCTGCTTGTTATATTCATTTTCTCCGACTGTAACAAGTACATCACGAGCACTTCTTTATTCTCTATTTATAGTAGTTCAAAATAACACCGTAAGAACTTAGTAAAAATTTGAACAGATAAGATCTATGAGAATAGCATGTGTAGGGAAGAGAGAGAGAGAGAGAGAGAGAGAGAGAGAGGGAGAGAGAGAGGGTAGGTCGCGTCATACCAAAGACTTTAAAAATGATACTTGATATCCCCTTGCTTAACACTCAGCAGTATAAGGTACGTATCAAGGGTAAAATAGAGCAATCCAGGGAAAGGAGTAGCGCTCTCCCCTACATTTCGGTGCTGTAGCTATTGAAAAAGGAGCCTTCTGGTTGCCTTCGACAATGGTCGCTAACTTTGTACTTACAAACTGATTCAAAAAGTCCTCAACTCTATGAATGACTGAGTGAGATAGATGATCCACTGGGAATTGCGTAGATGATTAAAATTTGACCAAACTCTCAATTAGTGCCAGTACAAACCTAAATATATCTTAGAAAATGAGATGCACTCAGTTATTTGGGACAAACGAATAACCAAGTCAAAGCCAGAATACCAAACTTAGTTTTAGTTAATAAAAGGAAAATAACCATCCAATCAGTTCGAATTACTTATATATTTAAATGAAATAGAGAAACTAGAAGAATACGTAGACCTTGCTTGAGAATTTTCAAGTTGTAAATCGTGAAAGTGAGTGTATCACGATAATGGAGCCTTTGGAATAATCTTTAAAAACCTGGAAAAGAGACGTATTGAATAAACAATCCGACGAAGAATTAAAACTGTCAAGACCACGAAATCTGCTAGAAATATTAGTGAGCAGAAAGGCTTAAAAAAACTAATAGTTAGTACTTGTACGATAAAATTGCAAAGACTAAAATAATAACTAGAATTATATTCATCCATTCCTTTGTGCCTGTCACCTACATAGTTTTCTAAGGACAAACATATATTCATTGATGTTACTTATTTTGCACATAAATCTACTCCTCTTGGCATCATGAAAAGTGAATTTTTTTACAAATCCTCCATAAATTTGGAGAATTGAAAGAGATAGGGAAATACATTATGTAAAATAAGATCTCTAATTTAAGACTTAGGAATTGCAGCAAATTGAAAGAAACTTACATCTACAATGAAATTAAGATGTCTGTGTAATTAACGTATACTTTATATTCTTATCGTTAAAGTGGAGGCACTGGTGGCTTAACAATAATCGTCTTAGAAGTAGTAATTTGAGTACAAATCCTGAACAAGGTTCTTTTTCATTTCACATAGCTCTAATACTCTTGGTAAAGGTATTGATAGAACTATTCTTTTAATTGCTGTGAGTAAATGGTTGGCCATATAAGGCATTTTGACAATGGCATAGCAGGTGATTTAACAGAAGGAAAACTTTTGAATTAATTCAAGATCTTGAGAAGGATGGTGTCCGTCATTTAATTCATGTCCATGATACGCTACATGAATAGTGTTCCCACACACAAAAAAAAAAAACGTAACAAGATCAATGTGACAGAGATATTATTAAAATCGTTTAAATTTAAGAATACGGTATAAAAAGATGATTGCATCCATTGTTGAACACATTAAAATTGAGTAACTGATAATCTTACCAGTATGTTCTCAATGAAATAGAATGGGTTGAGTCACAACGATTCTCTAATTCTTGTTGAACTGAAAACTGTAACACCGAATTTCGTCTTAGAGTAAAAAAGTTCATAAAATTTCAAATCTATGGTATTTAAATACCCATGGTAAGAGTTGTGTACAAAAACTTCCCTCATCATATTTAAAAAAAAAAACTTCATGCAAACGTGCAGATGTTTCAAACGGGCAAATGGATTTTATATGTCCATTGATAATACCCCAGGTGTAAATTGAAGAATCAGAACCATTCGTGGATGTTCCCTCATGGTTGGTTTTTATTTAGAAGTAAATAAACTAATAACAGATAAGATACTAGGCACTGTAAACGAATTTCTCATTATCCCCCTCAGTCTCCAGTTATTTCTAATATTCTTCTCTGGTTTAAAAAGTGATACTAATGATCAGAAAGTTAATCAAGTTTGTTTAAAGAAAATTCTATTAAGCTAAAATATTCATCTCTTAATGAAAAATTGTTTATCTACGATTGAACGAATAAAAGTTAATCTTTTCTAATTGTGCTAATACCATAATTTTTGACAATCGTAGTAATAGTTCAAACATTTATTGGTAGATATTATGTGCAGCTTTTTTACTCTGACATACCAAAATGTCGGTATTTCTACTAAGCAAAGTATTCACATATAGAATATGACGGCTTCCTGCTGATTATTCTGTATTGCAAGAAAACTACATTAAAGAAAACCTATGTACGTCGTGAGAGATAAAATTGTTTTCCGTCATAAAACCCTTAAGACTTTCTACCAAGATATTGTACATTAAATTTGTATATTAGATTCGTTAGCTCTAAATAATAGTTTGACTGTCTATAGCACTAAGATTAAAAATCATCTAGATTTTCAATTTATATTCTTGGAGGGTATTCAAGAAAAGCCCAAAATAATTAGGGTAAAGACGCTACTTCGTCTACAATTTTTATACGTTTCTTCGACAAAAAATGTCGGCCTCTTTTAAACCGACAAATATTTGATCAAAACGTTTTCCTTACATTTACTTTATGTCTACATTTCTAACTACATTTACTCTAAAGGTTTTCTTAGAACAGGACTCTTCTGGTATCTTGGATTCATTCCTTGTTTTCCTTTAACGAATCCCAACTACCCAAAGAAGAAAAAGGAGACCGAATAATTTAATTTGTTATATATATATATATATATATATATATATATATATATATATACATAAAGATGGTTGTTGAAGGACCAAAGAAAGAATAAAGATATATTTTAAAATAGGAAGGTCCACGAAGAGATTTGCATTTTTTTAATTTATTTATTTCGTTCTCACATACGTGTTATACATATGTATGTTTCTAGCTTGTTGTTTTCATCAGAGAACATATGTGGTACAAGGCCTTTTTAATGCGGTACTTAATGAGACTTGAACTCACTTTTGTTCCCAGTATAAATGACTCTTGTCTGGTCAAACTTGTTTATATAAGTGTCATTGTTCGTCTTTCCTTAAGTGTGTTTACTTTGATCTGATATACCCGTCTTTGATATTTGATATGTTTATAGTTGTCTCTCTCTGTGTGTGTGTGTGTGTGTGTGTGTGTGTGTGTGTGTGTGTGTGTGTGTGTGTTTTGGCGTTGAAGTGCTTTTGCGTTTCACTGACGGCTTTTTTTGTGTGTGTAAGAGTGTATCATAGGGAGTTTTGTGGTTTTTGAATTTTCTCCTTTTTTGTTTATGTATACATATCTGTGTATGTGTGTGTGTGTATGTTTTGAGGGTTTTTTTCTTCGTCTATGAACGTGTTTGGCATAAAGTCTAGTTAATGGGTATTAAATGAGATTTTAATTTACTAGTTTTTGTAGTTTGAATGGTTTTTAATTACTTATGTTTTTGTGTGTATATATATATATATATATGCATACACATATGTGCATATATATATATATATACACACACATATATACACACATACATATACATGCACATATACATACGTATGCATGTATATTTCCGTTTATGTATGTATATGGTTTATGTCTTATCTAACTTAGGTTTGAGTTTATCGATTAAGGTTCTTTCTTTTATTTGAAGTAGCGCGTTGTCGTTGTTTTGATAGATTGGCATAATATTAAATTTTCCTCTGCTACATTGGTATAGGTGTTTCGAAGAATTTAATTTTCTGTTTTCTTCTATTTTGATATTACTCTTGTGAAGTGATATCCTTGTGTTGAGTGCGTGTGTCGACCTATGTATATTTCTTTTCATTCGTTACTTTCAATTATGTAGACTGCGTTTTTTGAGTCGCAGCTCAAGTTTTTATTTATTTTGAATTTGGTTTCAGGGTTTTTAAAGGTATAGGATTTACCTTTATAATTATATCACATATTTTTCATCGTTTATTTCTGCATTTGGTAACTCCTTGGGTTGTGTTTTTCCAAATGTAGAAGAGGTGAGTATTTTTTTCAGATTTTTGGGTTGTCTCTGGCTTTTAATTACTTTTGTTGTGTCAAGTATTTCTTTGATTTTGTCTTTGTTTTCAATTTCTTCCAGAAATACATATATATATATATATATATATATATATATATATATATATATATATATATTTGTGTGTGTGTGTATTCAGGCTCACAGAACACTTCACACCAACATTAGCCTCGAGTGGGGACTCTTAGATGTAATCCACAACAAGACCGGTCCTAAAACTAGATCAAGCATATCTTGTTAGAGCTAAGCCACTGGAAGAGATGTTGAGATCTGTCAACTCGTCCAGTCTTTAGTGACTAGCATTTTTGACAACTCGTGACCTTCTTTTAATTCAATCAAGATTTCATAAGAACTACTTCTACATTTGTTTTATTTGTATTCCAGTATTTTCCATGTAAAAGTCATATGTTCTATCTTTATTTTTCTAGCTATTAGATTCGATTCATAAAACAGTTCTATAATACGACCACCTTTTAATTCGATCAAATTTGTTTACTAAATTATTTTAATAATATTCTATTAATTCAGAGTACTTAAAGGGTAAGTGTATAATCATTGGGTAATAAATATGTTTAATAGCTATATTACTTGCATCTGTAATATATGTAATTCATAAAAAGGGTAAATCTGACTTGCGTATGGGATCATTTTTATCGTCTCATTATTATTAAGAAGATGGGAATGAATATTTGTCGCATTTCATGTAATTAGTTTGGATTCAGCTTCTTTTTGAAATATTGTCTTCAAAAAGATGAATCAGTTTTCGACGCTAAATACAGAAATTATCCAATCGCAATCGATTTAGTCGCAGCCCACTTCGATCCCACCACCACACACGCATTGCTAATTTTTTTTTTTTTTTTTGGTTGAATTTCTTTCTTTTTTTGCTGCACAAAGTATTAAAGGAAGGAAAAACAAACATGAACTTTAAATTTGAATTCACTACTTTCGTCCCTTGATATTTGCAATTTAAAATGTTGCACAAAAATAAAAATGAAAGATAAAAAATTAAAAAATGCTGGCAAGATTGCGAAATAAGTGCTCGAACTCATATGAGCATTACAGAAGGTTATTATTATTATTATTATTATTAAACGAAAATTACGTTTCAGATTTTTTTCATCGCTTCTTTTTTTAAAATTTGGTGTGTGATTCCATATTTCTGTAAATCGGTGTTTATCTAATTAGTGTAGGAATTAGATTTCCATACTGATATCCAAATCTCACTTTTAGAACAGAAAGTTTAGTGGACGCTAAGATAACAAGTTTTATAAAATACACACTCACGCTAAAATCATAATTGATCATTGCATAGTCATTATTTTTCAAAACAATCTTGATTTAGAATGTAAAAATTATTTGTGTTTATCACAAGAAAAGCCAGAAATGTAGAGGTTAAATCAAAATAAGCAACTTGAGTTAAACACACCTTGTTTTAGTTGTAAAGTCCATTAACCTGTTTTTAAACATACTTTTATGAAATGGCAGGAATATAAGTCTACATCGCCTGATGAAGGGTGATACTACGTATTTCAAAACTGAAAACAATTATTTAATTACTGCATTGAATATGTGGCGTGACAGAAAAATACTTGGTAGATAAAAGGTTAAAAAATATGACTATTTGAGAAAATTCACAAACCCTGAATTACCAGGTTTCCCTAGTGCGCAATATGATTTCATCTCAAGTGACTGATTACTCGCGCATTCCAGCTTTTAAAAAACACGAGAAAATAAACACCTAGGATCCTTTTTAAAGAATTTGTTGTTACTTTTATTGATTTGCTTCTCCCGACAGAGATCTTTTTGATAAGACAATCACCTAATAATAAAACAAAATTGATGTAAATAAACATGTTTAAATCAAAAGAAATCACATTTATTAGGATAATAGAACCTCTCTGATTGAAAACCTTATTCTCGTCAATTTACCAATGTTCTTTTAAAATCCATAAAAGAGTAGATACAAAGTGATATGAATATATGATCTATATATACTCACTAACTCAAAGCTTAACCTGTCATTGTCGTAGAAAGTGGAATCGGTGAATCGAATTCAAATTTTGGACGAATCTGTTTACATTTCACTTTAGGCAAATACTCTTCGAAAATGTCTCAATCCTTGTACTTATATGCTAAATATGGATTGAGCAGTCTATGTTCTTTCACCTTGATTAACCACCAGCCTGGGATTTGATTTACTTTGGTTTTATGGCATATCAACCATTGGAGGTGATTTATTGCCAAATCAATCTTCATACAACAAACTGTTCTTTTTCAAATGATTCAGTTTGGCATAAGTTCGCAGTTTTAATGTCGAAACAGATATTTTTCAAACAATTCAATTTAACATAAGTACACAGTTCATATATCAAACAATTGAGTTTAGCATAAGTACAGTTTTTTGTTTACAAAAACTGTACTTATTATAAAAACAATTTTATTTCTAACGATTCAGTCAAGCTTAAGTACACAGTTTAGTTCTATTTAATCCATTGATAGGACCCTATCAGGTGCTACCAATCAAAGCATGAGAGGACCTGGGAGCGATGGCAATAAAGGGGTACTCCGCATTCCTCAAAGCTCCAGCAATACTGAAACCTTACTTTCAGATTGTTTAGTGTCATATCCGGACATTTGTTGAATGTCTTATCCTGCTGCAGAGATGCAGCCAGTGTATTCTGCAACCCCAGCCGACTCTGAATTCAAAGTAGATTCACTCACCTTTAACTAACTAACATTGTATCACACCCTGCTCATGGCAGAAGGCTGATTGAGTGATTTTAATGACATATCAACCTGGCTAGACTTATTTTATTCCGAGATTTTCGTGAATAGCGCTAATTGTACATTCATATTTACATTTCCCGAGTGGTTTAAGACATTTTTCCGCACTGTTATATGATATCAAGTATTCGAAACTAATGCAAATAACTTTATCATAGGTCTGTGGATCAATTTTATCTGTCTAATATTAATATTTATAAGTAATTACGTTCATTTAATTATAGACATTTCTTGCATACAGTTTTATAGTTTCAAGTAAGTAATTACATTTCATATTAAAATTATCTTTTTAAAAAAATATTCGCGAGTACAACTCTTCGAATGTATTGCATCTTACTATCACGTTTGAGATGGATGTTAACGGTAGAGTATTAGAGACTGAAGCTTCCAGCCTATATATCTGATCTTGTGTCTTGTTAGTGATAACATCTGGCAAAGTTGAGTATGATATAAAGGCAGAGGTATGTCATTAAATTCCGTTACGTGGAACAAAACCTTGCGCCCATTGACATTTGAACAAATGTTCCGGTAGTTTATCCAAGGGCAAAATTGATGTGAGTGGCAAGTGACGTTCAACAGAGCAATTAAGCCACGATATGAAAATTAACTCATTTCTGTGAATCGGGCCGATGAAAGACAGACTGTGTTAATATTTCCACAAACTGACACCGTTTTCACTGTTGTAATCGCCTCCGATGGGCATGGTGCGTAGCTATTGGAGGTGATTGTGTTAAGATATAATACTTTGTTGCTGAAAATCTGCTCTATCCGATGAGGTAATTTGTAACCCGGTATACGATATAGTTCCTATGGAAATAAATAGGATACAATACTTTTGGATCTCCCCTCGAATGAAAAGCTTCCATGTTCTGCTAAAATCTAGAATTCCTGAAATGAGACAGACGATCATGAAGCCAGTAGTATCGTAGAGTATTTCTAGGTTGTCCTAATTTAGTACCAATGATTTTATTGACCAAAAAACATAACATCAGGAGATATTTTTCGATGAAGGCTTTGTTGGAAAGATGTTTATTTTGCCTTGAAGTGAAACTTTGTTGATAACATTTACTGGATTATTATTTAATAAGGGAATATAAATTGTCCTTCAGCTTAAGAAACCCTGATTCTAGATGCAGTACGCAACTTGGAGTATGTATGCTAGACAAAGTTCATGATTGCGTGATTGATGTTAACGGCATGTCGACATGTTTTGGGTTATTTTATGCGAAGAGTTTATGGAATTGTTTTTATTGCAATTAATATTTATACTTGTTGTATAGTTGCTTCTTATAGTTTTTTTAGGTCCGATTGATTCATATAATTTTTAAGCAGATTAGTCTAATCCATTGATGACATCATTACATGTTTTACCATTCCGGGTGAGAATGCACTAAGGTATATTTGCTAGAACTTCACCAGAAAATACAGTTTAGTGCCATACCCAGGAATCTCATTTCGGCAAGGGTGTTACCTTTTTGATTTTTACAATCCATTGCCTGGTAAAGGAAATCTTTTAATTTCAAAAGAACGAGAGTTCGCATCTTCATTTAATTCATTTTTCTTTCCAACATACCGTAACCTTCTTTTAATGGTTTTATTTTATTTGCTGTGAATTGAATGTGCGATGTATGTGGTTTGAATCCACACCTAAATAGATGCCAAAAATGAATATCGTGTCGCGTTCTTTATGCGCATTGATACTGTATTTATAGAAGCTGATAAAAAAAAGTTAGAGAAAGACAAAAATATAAAATGACAAAAGCAGACTAAATTTTTGTTTCCTAGATAAAGATAAATCGTAGAGAATAATTGAAACGGAAACCAATCCTAACTCTAGTCGCACGAACAAAAAAACTAACTTGACAGTATTTCCTGTGTTCCGAGCGTTCTGTCAAATTCCTGTTGGGAATTCAAAACGTACAACCAATTAATAATTTCTAAAAATATAAAGTGATAAAATTTTCCATCAGAAAATACAAAATTAATAAAAAAGAAAGAAAAATTGTCACTTAATTGTTCTAAATTAATTTTTGAAGATTTTTTTCTCTTTCATATTTTGTGTTTATACTTGTGTTTTATAACATTTAATTATATGATATTAAAAAATATATTCTCGTTTTTCTCGTCAGGTAATGTTTGATTTTCTTAAAGATTTCATCCCTCTTTGATTTTGCACTGAAAAACTTTACCCAATTTATTTTCATCAATCCATTTCCCGAAGAAAAAAATCTTTCTTTCCAAAATGGCTTCAAATCGTCCGTGAAGTAGCCGACATTTCAAGGGTGATATTTAGCATATGAAACATTAGAGATTTTGGTGCTGTAGCAGTTGTTTCGAATTCTATCAACACCTTCTTGTAAGATTTAAATATATCTAAGTTTAAAACGACACAATAATGCTACATTGAGAAAGATTTTCCCCCATATACCTCTCATGACATTGGAAAAATTGTCTTCACAATATTTTCCACAGCGTGATGAATAAATTTGTTGGCATGGGCAAGGTTGTCTATTTTCGCAATAAATATTCACACAAATACACATTTTTTTAATTAGAAAAGATATATCAGTTCTTAAGTAATATTTGGTGTAAACATTTAGTTATGCACGTGAATTTAGTTGTAGTTATATATCTCGTACAAACGGCCATGAATTTATCAGTCACATTTAATATGAAATTTATTATGGAAGCCATAGTTTTATCTTTTGTGATTATTTCAAAAATATGACTTTTTTAAAGAAATTCTTCCTCAACCTCGTTAAATAACAAAGTACTTCATGGATATATATCATTTAACTTATGTAAAAGTGATTTCCGGATATACATTCGGTGTATTTGTATATCATATGAAAATGATATATATCAACATTCGTGGGTTAATGCCAAATCTATCTTTATCAAAGAAGAGCAGTGATAATATTTAACTCATTGCTGGGGATGGTTTCCATACGTTTTCCCTGAGTATTTTTCCGAAAGGGAACGCAATAAAACGCTTCGAGTTCGAACTCGCTTACTTCAAGGCCAGAATCCAGTAATTTAACCTTTAAGCCACGAGTTTTTTCCTTGATACCATATCATATTTGTTCACTGTTTGTAAGAAAATGAAATACTTCATAAAAGGAAATATGTTCGATGGACAAATTTAACGATTCCCTCGGAGGTTTCGTAACCTGATTTATTCGCTGGGGTGCAACTCATGTAGATTATCTTGGTTATGAATTGCCGGACAAAGCCCATCATAAGGTGTACAACTGGTTCGTATTCAGGGTTTTCATTCTCCAAGAGTAGTTGCCATATCAGTTAAAGAGCCCAACCCGCTCTAGCATTTGTTCATAGCTGGATGGAAGAAGAATAGTTTGATCTATACCTTTCCCGAGAATGTTAATGCTATTTTAAATGTAAACACAGGTAGCGGAGTCCATTCAGTTCGTATTCAGGGTTTTCATTCTCCAAGAGTAGTTGCCATATCAGTTAAAGAGCCCAACCCGCTCTAGCATTTATTCATAGCTGGATGGAAGAAGAATAGTTTGATCTATACCTTTCCCGAGAATGTTAATGCAATTTTAAATGTAAACACAGGTAGCGGAGTCCACTCCCTAATACGAAAACCGTTGTGCCATAGCGATAGTTAAAATACTTAGTTAAAAAGTCTCAAGCAACGGGAGACATTGACTTCGACGTGAATGCATATAAAATAGAGTTCACGTCGTATAAACAAGAAGGAAACATTTCTTTTTTTACGTGGCAGGAATCTAAGATTAGTAGACAAGTCCATGTACCTCGGCTACATTATCTCATCGACTGAAAGTGATGTAAACATTCGCCTCGTGTGGCCTGCAATGGACAGGTTATTGATCATATGGAAACCTGATCTTTCTGAAAAAATAAAATAAAATTTCTTCCAAGCTGTGGCTGAGTTAATACTACTGAATGGATGTACAACATGAACACTCACAGACGCACGGAGAAAAAGCTAGATGGGAACGCCACAAGAATCGTACGTATTGTCTTGAACAATTTCTGGAACCAAAATCCGACAGAACTGCAGCTGTTTGGCCACTTACCTCCAATCTCAGAAAAATACGAAGACGACATGCTTGAAATCTGCTGGAGGAGCAAGGGTGAACTCATGAGTGACATTCTCCAATGGAATCCTTCACATGGATGCGCCATGGTTGGTCGGCCAGAAAAGACTTATATCAGGTCTGCGTGGACACTGAATGAAGTTGGCAGTGCCTGCCAGGAGTGACGGGTAATAAGGACAGATGGTGTGTGTGTGTGTGTGTGTGTGTGTGTGTGTGTGTGAGAGAGAGAGACAGAGAGAGAAAGAGAGGGAGAGAGAGCACTAAGCAACGCAACAAGATAATGATGAGGATGATGATTATGATTTAATAATAAATAATTATCTACCAGGAGCCATGTTGTTGCCAGGTGTAACTAATAATACAATATAAATTATCAAACTTCAAAAGAAAAGAATAAATTATTTTTTATACTGAATTAATTATTCTCATTTAATCAAACGCTATTAAGTTTATAGGTAATTCTTCAAATCACTTGAAACATATCTTAATTAAGTTCATAGGTAAATCTTCAAATGACTTAAAGCACATTTCTTCACAAAACTTAGTGAAAATGATAACCTATTGTTAATATAAAGTAATATCAAGATATATTGGGGGGTGCGTTATGAACAAATTTTAGGTAACAGACCTGACGAACTAAGTAAGAGTAATACAGACTGTCTTGATGATGCAATCAGTCTCGGATAAGGAAAATTTGATTCAAAACTGGGAGTCGTAGGGCTAATACATCACACAAATAAAACCTACTTCGTACCAAACTACAAATCCATCAGAGAAAAGATATAGCTGAGTTCCTCTGCCATAAAGAGCGCGGGAAATGTATATTAAGATATTAACATATCATACGAAAAACGTTTTTTCCGTTAAATAGTATCTTGTGAAGAAACAATTACTTCACTCCGTGTAAAGATTTGAGAACAAATAATGAAAAATAGAGATTTCTTAGAAAAATTGAATATGCAGAAAAAATGTGGTGTTCTTATGTTAACTGACATAGAAATGTACTTGATAATTGTTTGAAAAAAATGGCCCAATATTTAAATTGGGTGTTTTCTCTTTAATGAGATGGCACCATCGAGATTAAAACAGATACCTTGTAGCAAATGTTATTGAGAGACTAATGACCTTAAAGAAATCTGATCTCTCAGGGAAAATAAAGAAGGAATTCTACCATGTGTTAGTTCTAGCGTATGGTTGCACTATTTGGACTCTGATGAAATCTTTATTAGGAACAAAAATGTGTCATGCTGTTTTGAATGAGCACCTGTAAAGCCTCTTACCTCTCATCACACATCACACAAACTGTTCAAATAAGACAAAAACAGGCAGAGCACTGCTGAACGACGAACTCATAAGTGACATACTCCTATGGACTCCAACACATGGACACACCAGTGTTCGTCGACCATGAAAAACTTATACTCATCAGCTCTATGCGGATATAGGATGCTATGGCTAATAGTGATATATATATATATATATATATAAAGAGAGAGAGAGAGAGAGAGAGAGAGAGAGAGTGAGAGAGAGAGAGAGAGATTCAAAGGAGTCTGTGTTGTCAACATGCCTGGATGGTGATGCCTAAGGTTAAGACTTAGTCCTGTTACCTAAATCTGTGTTTCTACATTTAGCAAAATCACGCCAATTGGACTATTTGTTACCCTACAAAATATCGAAATTCGAGCTCGCGCAAAGAAACTGATCGTATGAATAGACTTATTTACTTCAGGATTTTAATCGTTATCATTTAATACAACTCCCTGAAAATAGAGTAAACTAAAGGTTACAGTTTCGTACTTCAATCTATTTAATCACGGTTATAGCATTGACATTTGTGTAATGTTATTATGCTTATAGGGAATTTTACTGTGGAAATATTGATATTTTTAGAAAGTTCCTTGTCACACATACACACACGCACACGTGCGCGCACACGCACGCACACACACACACACCCACACATATATATATATATATATATATATATAAGTAAAGTTGGCAACCCAAGTCAAGGGCGATTCGAAGGCTCCTTTTTCAATAGATACTACACCGAAGTCTAAGGGAAGGCGCTACTCTTTTCCGTATATATATACAGGCACACATGCCCTGCACAGGCACACACACATACATACATATATATATATATATACTTCTATTGATATGAATCATTTTCGGATTAGTTACTAATATGGAAATTTTTAACATTAGCGTCTCTGTAATGAAGACAACTGGAACATCGCAACATAAATAAACGTTCACGAACGAAGAAATTAAGATATCGATTATTATTTGGCCTTATTATTTGAAAGCATATCACAACCTACCCTGTGGCAGAGGAATTAGCGTTTCAAGCCAGTTCGCTCAGGCGAGGCTAAAATATTATTGCCATGGCGATAATTAAATTTCTATGCAAAGTTCCGTTGAAAAGCCGCCAAAATATTTGGGCAATTTGAGCATTTTAATCACGTCTCTTTGTCGCGTCGTAGAAGCCGTTTAGAACTCACAAGTCAGTAAAAGATATAGTTTTTCTAAGATGTTGAGGATCGGAAGTCATTTTGATGAAGTTTGATCATTTAGAAATCTTTGCTTGGGTTAACACAAGACAAGCAATACGAGACACATCGTTGGACCTAAACTTACCAGCAAGCTCATTCAAAAACATTGTAACTCACAAGGCTACAATGATGTGTAATGTAGTCTATTTGGAAATGTCTTGGAATTTTGTCTTAATAAAAGAGAAAAACTTGGGATTAAATTGACAGGTTCAAATTCAAACGAGTAATCGCTTGTCATATTTGTTAAATAATCAACGTTTGATGTAGTTTTCTGATAATATTGGATACACAGACAAGTATATATATATATATTGTTTTTTTTATCCATAAATGAATTATTTCTATATACGAAGGGTACTCAATACTGTTGAGGGATCACACACACACACACACACACACACACACAAACACACACACACACATATATATATATATATATATATATATATATATATATATATATTTGCATGGTGAACAGTATTCGCCAATGGTTCGTGTAACTGGATTTCAATAGCAGGTTGAGTCATACAAAGACTTGGAAATTGTACTTGATACCGTCTTGCTTACCGTTCAGTTTTATAATGTACGGACCAAAGGTAAGTAGAGCAGTCCAGGGAATGTAGTAACACCCTCTCCTTCATATCAGTGTTTTAGCAATTGAAAAGGGACCCAATCAGGTCACCCTCGACAACGGTTGGCCAACTTATATATATATATATATATATATAATTTAGGAAACCAGTTGGTCCAATGATCCCTTAGGCAAAATGCTGACATTCAAGTACCGTTGTCTCTGTGTCTACGCTTACGTAATAGCACCAGAAAATGCTAATGATCGTGAGCTTCAGTTAAAACTATTGATGCTTCACAATATTCCTATTAATATAGTCGACGTTTAGTTCGATATTAACAAAATGTGTGTTACATTCTTTTCTATCATCAAATCCGTATTCATATACCGAGCGTTTTAAAAAGTGGTATTATTTCTATGTAAGTTCTTTCATGATATAATAATTTTTAAGAGTCTACCCCAGAAAATCTCCGTGATATTAATTCTGTTTTCTAATAAGGATACTCCCATATACATATGAAAGTGTGATGAAAATGCATTAGCTGAAACGTTCACCATATTAACCCATATTTACCAACCCCTCTGCTCGGGCAGAATATGACACAAGGTCATTTTTTAAGCGGAGTTTAACAGATTTGAATTCAGAGTTTTCCTTCTCCTAGACTAGTTACCTTACCAAGGCTGAAGAACCAAGTCTTCCCTACTATTTACACGTAGCTGGAGGGAGAATAATTGGATTTATACCTTTCCCAAGGGTATTAGTGCTATGTGAAATGCAATCAATCTCGTCCAGGTTTTGAACTCGTGTTGCCGTGTCCATTTCCTACGATGATAGCCATTACACCCACGGGCACATCCGTTTAGGTGAAACATTCACAGGCTAAAAATTCCACATGATGACATCATATCTATTATTGATGACTTTTTTATTTAATAGGATCTAATCACCGATTGAAGAAGTATGTGGACTGCATTTGGTCACATTCCATGAGAATATCTTGGTAAGCCTAAGAACTATTCAACCGACCCATTTATTACTTTTTTTCTAATCTTTGGTGGTATATTCCAAGAATGTGTTGACTGAGGTTGTTAAAACGTGGATATCGTTTGAAATTATAACATATATAAAGGGTATAAACCATTTTAAAAAATCATCCTACATATTTTTCATATTTAAGGAAATAAGAAATAGAAATTTCAAGTGATATTCTTGTATGTTTAACGTCTTTCTCTGCATTCTTCTCCCCTATGTGAGGTGGAAATTAAACAATTTACAAGCGTCAAGCATTCGGGGAGTTAAAATGATTTTTTTGCTTTGTCATATCTCATAACATTTTTGGTTTTCTTTTGGTTCATATAAATATGAAAGAGGAAGCAAACTGTGTTTAAAAAATAACTTCCTTTCAGTTTGGTCGGTTTTTTGTTGTTGTTGTTGTTGTTGTTTTTGTTTTATTTTTGTTGGTTTGATTTCTTTTTTGTTTTTTGTAGTCTGTCGTTTCTTTTTTTTTCTACACAAAGATCGAAAATATTTCCATCTAGCCAGAAGCCTATTTGAAAATATTCGGATTTATCTTAATAGAGAAATAAACAATATTATATTCTTGACGCATGCTTTCCATTTTTCTTTCATTGCTTCATTTTGGCTTCTTTCCTTCCTACCAGCCTTTTCCTTTCTTCTTCCTTTCTTCTTCCTTTCTTCTTCCTTTCTTCTTCCTTTCTTTCTTCCTCCTTTTATTCCTTCTCTCCATTTTTTTTTCTTCTATACATTTTTCCTCGTGGTACATTCTATTTTCTTCTTTCATAATAATTTCATTTTCGATTTTTCTTCTGTTCTTTTCTTTCCTTCCGGTCTTCGAATATACCGAGATCATTTGATCTTTATGAGAGTTTTTACTCATATTTCTCGATTTATTTTTCATTTATTATATTTTATTTGGGATAACTTTCTATTTTCTTTGCTACTATAATTGTTATGTTTCTTTCAGGTTTTCTAAACGCCACCACACATTTACAGTTTACAAACATACATACATACCTCCGTACGTACATGCATACATACAAACATATATATATATATATATATATATATATATATATATATATATAACCAACTCTTCTGCACGAGCAGGATATGACACAAGATCAATTTTAGGTGGAGTTTAACAGGTTTGAATTCAGTTATCTTTCTTCGAGGCAGGTTGCCTTAGCAAGATTAATGAGACAAGTCTGCTCTTAAATTCAAACGCACACAAACCCAGCCACAAACGCACACACACACACACACACACACACACACACACACACACACACACACACACATATATATATATATATATATATATATATATATATATATATATACTAACGAATTGCATGCATTCATGCACATTTATATCCAAATTTAAAAACGGCCACACTGATTCGTGAAATAGTTGCATACTATCATTCCCCGTGTGCATGCAGAGGGTTAACACCGGTGGTCATTGGTATAATACTAAACTGTATCTGGTGCTGAGTCCTTAGTTCTGCAGCTTAGTTGAATATGGAATACTTTTTAATTGCAATTTCTTCAAGGTCCTCTTCTTTTGCATCGTGCTATTAATGATTTGTTTTCACTGACTCATTTTTTCCCAGCGTGATTAAGATCCTATTTTTTAAATCCCAACGAATCATATACTTTTTTTCACATGCGTCAAAGTGTACCTGTCTCCTGCTCTTGCAATCATATACAAACATTTGTTTATCTCTATTCGCAGACTTAGACAGTCATATATTTCTTATTCACTCACTCACTCTCTATCTCTCTCTCTCTCTCTCACTCTCTTTCTCCCTCTCTCTCTCAAATCCACATATATACAGACACATGAACACTAATGTTTGGTTGGGTGCATGTGTGTGTACGTGTATGTGTGTATGTTTGCGTGCGTGCCTATACTGAAAACAAAATTAAATAGGCAATAATCCCGACCATCAAGCAAATCCATTTAGATGGAAATAGATATTCAACAAGCTTATCTTATCGGAAAATGAACCATATGAGTCTAGAAAATTGCGTTG